>OY293411.1:44406049-44891049 GCA_958502065.1 Chrysolina americana
CGGCCGAAAACGGGTACTCTGGCTCGGGCAAGCCACACCCACTTTGGACACTTTAACAATAAAAATTATTTTAAAATACTAAATATGAAAATAAAAAATTGGAAAAATTCAGGCACTAACTGAATAAATTAATGAACAATAATCCGCTTGAAAAAAATTTTTATCACAATTTTTCAATTAGTTAATCAATAGTTAATTAATAATTTTTTTCTGCTTGAACATGAACATTGCAAGTGTGATAATTGTTAAACTATAAATTTAAGATTTTTTTCCTCTTTTGGAGCAATTCTTGAAAGGCTTCAGAATAGAACCCCGTTGGAAAAATTAAAAAGTTTTTATTTTTCAGTTTTTTATTAACAATTTTCGTTGTTGCAAAATTAAATACTTGAATTAATCATTGAAAAAAAAAAATTTTTAAAATATTATCAATAATCCGTTTTTATGTTATCAGGAACTACATAGAAATAATTTTTTTAAATTTTTATCTCTAATTGTTTAAAAAATTGTTATAAACAAATGCGTTGTTTATAAGATAATTGAAATTTTTTTTATGGAATTTCAATCTTTGATACAAATAATGATTTTTAAAAGAAAAATTGTTCCTTAAGAAAATTTTTTTATTGCTTGAAAACGCATTTGTTAATTAACAATTATTTTCTCCCGCTTCTAATTAATATTAAGGAACCATTTTTTTTTAAATCATTATTTGTCTTTCTTTCTGATATAGAAAAAAAAATTCCATTTTATTTAATTTTTCATTGTTTATGCAATAAACAATTTGTTATGAACAAATAAATTTTTACCTTATATTTTTTTTTCTATTCTAATTTCTGTCACAAAAACAGACATGATTTTTTTTCTTTTTTAATTTTTTTTTTATTATTTTTTATTTAATTTTTAAATATTTTTTTTTCAATGATTAATTCAAATATTTAATTTTGCAACAACGAAAATTGTTAATAAAAAACTGAAAAATAAAAGCTTTTTAATTTTTCCAACGGGGTTCTATTCTGAAGCCTTTCAAGAATTGCTCCAAAAGAGGAAAAAAATCTTAAATTTATAGTTTAACAATTATCACACTTGCAATGTTCATGTTCAAGCAGAAAAAAATTATTAATTAACTATTGATTAACCAATTGAAAAATTGTGATAAAAATTTTTTTCAAGCGGATTATTGTTCATTAATCTATTCAGTTAGTGCCTGAATTTTTCCAATTTTTTATTTTCACATTTAGTATTTTAAAATAATTTTTATTGTTAAAGTGTCCAAAGTGGGTGTGGCTTGCCCGAGCCAGAGTACCCGTTTTCGGCCGTATTTTCATCCCTCTGGGAAAATTATAAATATTGATGCTACAATTCCGGGAATTGAGCTTTTTTTAGGAAATTTCCTCCTCTTTTTGAATCTTTTTTTAGATTTAAAAAATTTTAATTAGTTTTTGAGATATTTACAAAATACTAAAGCCATCTTTTTTTTTTAGTTAATTGTTAATAACTTTTACAATTTTTTCATGCGGAACTTCATTTTTTTCAAAAATCATCTGGATGTCATTCCGAATCGAATGACACCTCAATCATAATTTTCGGAGACTGCTGAAAAAAGTTGGTCTAAATGGCACTTGTTGACTAGACTAACGGACATGGATATTTTGCACCCTACTATGATGCGTGCCAAGTATTATTTGATTTTGAGGTAATTTTGAAAATGAAAAATCCCTCTTTTACCCCTATGACGACACGACAATGATTTCTGTTGACGAATTATTGTTATTCAGATGTAAATGGATATTCTGCACCCAATCATGATGCGTGCCAAGTCATATTAGATTTTTGAAGTGATTTTGAAAATGTAAAATCCCTCTGTACACCCTCTTACGACCCGACAATGATTTCTGTTGACGAATTATTGTTATTCAGATGAAAATGAATATATTGCACCCTACTATTATGCGTGCCAAGTCATATTTGATTTTTGAAGTCATTTTATAAATGAAAAATCCCTCTATATCCCCTCTGACGACACGACAATGATTTCTGTTGACGAATTAATGTTATTCAGATGGAAATTAATAGTCTGCACCCCACCATGTTGCGTGCCATGTCATATTTAATTTTTGAAGTCATTTTGATAATGAGAAATCCCTCTATACCCCCTCTGACGACCCGACAATGATTTCTGTTGACGAACTATTGTTATTCAGATGGGAATGGGTATTCTGCACCCCACCATGATGCGTGCCAAGTCATATTAGATTTTTGAAGTAATTCTGAGAATGAGAAATCCCTCCATACCCCCTCTGAGGACACGACAATGATTTCTGTTGACGAATTATTGTTATTCATTTGGAAATGGATATTCTACAAACCACCATGGTGCTTACCAAGTCATATTTGATTTTTGAAGCCATTTTGATAATGAGAAATCCTACTATACCCCCTCTGACGACCCGACAATGATTTCTGTTGACGAACTGTTATTCAGATGGAAATGGATATTCTGCACCCCACTATGATGCGTGCCAAGGCATATTTGATTTTGAGGTAATTTTGAAAATGAAAATTCGTTCTATACCCCCTCTGACTACCCGACAATGATTTCTGTTAACGAATTATTGTTACTCAGATGGAAATGAATATTTTGCAACCCACCATGATGCGTGCCAAGTCATATTTGATTTTTGAAGTAATTTTGAAATTGAAAAATCCCTCTATACCCCCTCTGACGACCCGACAATGATATCCGTTGACGAATAATTGTTATTCAGATGTAAATGGATATTCTGCTCACCATCATGATGCGTGCCAAGTCATATTAGATTTTTGAAGTGATTTTGAAAATGTAAAATCCCTCTGTACACCCTCTTACGACCCGACCATGATTTCTGTTGATGAATTATTGGTATTCAGATGGAAATGAATATTCTGCGCCCCACCATGTTGCGTGCCAAGCCATATTTGATTTTTGAAGTAATTTTGAAAATGAAAAATCCCTCTGACCCCCTCTGACGACCCGACAATGATTTCAGTTGACGAATTATTGTTATTAGGATATAAATCAATATTTTGCACCCTAATATGATGCGTGCCAAGTCATATTTGATTTTTGAAGTAATTTTGAAAATGAAAAATCCCTCTATACCTCCTCTGACAACCCGGCAATGATTTCTTTTGACGAATTATTGTTATTCAGATAAAAATAGACATTCTGCACCCCACCATGTTGCGTGCCAAGTCATATTTGATATTTTAGGTAATTTTGAAAATGAAAAATCCCTCTATACCCCCTCTGACGACCCGACAATGATTTCCGTTGACGAATTATTGTTATTCAGATGTAAGTGGATATTCTGTACCCCATCATGATGCGTGCCAAGTCATATTCGATTTTTGAAGTAATTTTGAAAATGAAAAATCCCTCTATACCCCTCTGACGAACCGACAATGATTTCTGTTGACGAATTATTGTTATTAGGATGGAAATAGATATTCTGCACCCCACCATGTAGCAGTCCAAGTCATATTTGATTTTTGAAGTAATTTTGAAAATGAAAAATCACTCTATACCCCCTCTGACGACCGGACTATGACTTCTGTTATCGAATAATGTTCATTCAGAAGGACATGGATATTTGGCACCCTACTATGATGCGTGCCAAGTCTTATTTGATTTTGAGGTAATTTTGAAAATGAAAAATCCCTCTTTTACCCCTATGACGACACGACAATGATTTCTGTTGAAGAATTATTGTTATTCAGATGTAAATGGATATTCTGCACCCCATCATGATGCGTGCCAAGTCATATTTGATATTTTAGGTAATTTTGAAAATGTAAAATCCCTCTATACTCCCTCTAACGACCCGACAATGATTTCTGTTGACGAATTATTGTTATTAGGATATAAATTATTATTTTGCACCCTAATATGATGCGTGCCAAGTCATATTTGATTTTTGAAGTAATTTTGAAAATGAAAAATCCCTCTATACCTCCTCTGACAACCCGGCAATGATTTCTGTTGACGAATTATTGTTATTCAGATGAAAATAGACATTCTGCACCCCACCATGTTGCGTGCCAAGCCATATTTGATTTTTGAAGTAATTTTGAAAATGAAAATTCCCTTTGTACTCCCTCTGACGACCCGACAATGATTTCAGTTGACGAATTATTGTTATTAGGATATAAATTAATATTCTGCACCCTAATATGATGCGTGCCAAGTCATATTTGATTTTTGAAGTAATTTTGAAAATGAGAAATCCCTCTATACCTCCTCTGACAACCCGGCAATAATTTCTGTTGACGAATTACTGTTATTCATATGAAAATAGACATTCTGCACCCCACTGTGTTGCGTGCCAAGTCATATTTGATGTTTTAGGTAATTTTGAAAATGAAAAATCCCTCTGTACCCCCTCTGACGACCCGACAATGATTTCGGTTGACGAATTATTGTTATTAGGATGGTAATGAATATTTTGCACCCTACTATGATGCGTGCAAAGTCATATTTGATTTTTGAAGTAATTTTGAAAATGAAAAATCCCTCTATACCCCCAATGACGACCCGACAATGATTTCCGTTGACGAATTATTGGTATTCAGATAGAAATAAATATTCTGCACCCCATCATGATGCGTGCCAAGTCATATTAGATTTTTGAAGTAATTTTGAAAATGTAAAATCCCTCTGTACACCCTCTTACGACCCGACAATGATTTCTAATGACGAATTATTGTTATTCAGATGGACATGGATATTTTGCACCCTACTATGAAGCGTGCCGAGTCATATTTGATATTTTGGTAATTTTGAAAATTAAAAATTTCTCTATACACCCTCTGACGACCCGACAATGATTTCTGTTGACGAATTATTGTTATTCGGATGGAAATCAATATTTTGGACCCTACTATGAAGCGTGCCGAGTCATATTTGATATTTTGGTAATTTTGAGAATGAAAAATTCCTCTATACCATCTCTGACGACCCGACAATGATTTCTGTTGACGAATTATTGTTATTCGGATGGAAATCAATATTTTGGACCCTACTATGATGCGTGCCAAGTCATATTTGATTTTTGAAGTAATTCTGAAATTGAAAAATCCCTCTATACCCCCTCTGACGACCCGACAATGATATCCGTTGACGAATAATTGTTATTCATATGTAAATGGATATTCCGCTCCCCATCATGATGCGTGCCAAGTCATATTAGATTTTTTAAGTGATTTTGAAAATGTAAAATCCCTCTGTACACCCTCTTACGACCCGACAATGATTTCTGTTGATGAATTATTGGTATTCAGATGGAAATGAATATTCTGCGCCCCACCATGTTGCGTGCCAAGCCATATTTGATTTTTGAAGTAATTTTGAAAATGAAAAATCCCTCTGTACCCCCTCTGACGACCCGACAATGATTTCGGTTGACGATTTATTGTTATTAGGATGGTAATGAATATTTTGCACCCTACTATGATGCGTGCAAAGTCATATTTGATTTTTGAAGTAATTTTGAAAATGTAAAATCCCTCTGTACACCCTCTTACGACCCGACAATGATTTCTGTTGATGAATTATTGGTATTCAGATGGTAATGAATATTCTGCGCCCAACCATGTTGCGTGCCAAGCCATATTTGATTTTTGAAGTAATTTTGAAAATGATAAATCCCTCTATACCCCCTCTGACGACCCGACAATGATTTCTAATGACGAATTATTGTTATTCAGTTGGACATGGATATTTTGCACCCTACTATGATGTGTGCCAAGTCATATTTGATTTTTGAAGTAATTTTGAAAATGAAAAATCCCTCTACACTCCCTCTAACGACCCGACAATGATTTCTGTTGACGAATTATTGTTATTCAGATGTAAATGGATATTCTGCACCCAATCATGATGCGTGCCAAGTCATATTAGATTTTTGAAGTGATTTTGAAAATGTAAAATCCCTCTGTACACCCTCTTACGACCCGACAATGATTTCTGTTGACGAATTATTGTTATTCAGATGAAAATGAATATATTGCACCCTACTATTATGCGTGCCAAGTCATATTTGCTTTTTGAAGTCATTTTATAAATGAAAAATCCCTCTATATCCCCTCTGACGACACGACAATGATTTCTGTTGACGAATTAATGTTATTCAGATGGAAATTAATAGTCTGCACCCCACCATGTTGCGTGCCATGTCATATTTAATTTTTGAAGTCATTTTGATAATGAGAAATCCCTCTATACCCCCTCTGACGACCCGACAATGATTTCTGTTGACGAACTATTGTTATTCAGATGGGAATGGGTATTCTGCACCCCACCATGATGCGTGCCAAGTCATATTAGATTTTTGAAGTAATTCTGAGAATGAGAAATCCCTCCATACCCCCTCTGAGGACACGACAATGATTTCTGTTGACGAATTATTGTTATTCATTTGGAAATGGATATTCTACAAACCACCATGGTGCTTACCAAGTCATATTTGATTTTTGAAGCCATTTTGATAATGAGAAATCCTACTATACCCCCTCTGACGACCCGACAATGATTTCTGTTGACGAACTGTTATTCAGATGGAAATGGATATTCTGCACCCCACTATGATGCGTGCCAAGGCATATTTGATTTTGAGGTAATTTTGAAAATGAAAATTCGTTCTATACCCCCTCTGACTACCCGACAATGATTTCTGTTGACGAATTATTGTTACTCAGATGGAAATGGATATTTTGCAACCCACCATGATGCGTGCCAAGTCATATTTGATTTTTGAAGTAATTTTGAAATTGAAAAATCCCTCTATACCCCCTCTGACGACCCGACAATGATATCCGTTGACGAATAATTGTTATTCAGATGTAAATGGATATTCTGCTCACCATCATGATGCGTGCCAAGTCATATTAGATTTTTGAAGTGATTTTGAAAATGTAAAATCCCTCTGTACACCCTCTTACGACCCGACCATGATTTCTGTTGATGAATTATTGGTATTCAGATGGAAATGAATATTCTGCGCCCCACCATGTTGCGTGCCAAGCCATATTTGATTTTTGAAGTAATTATGAAAATGAAAAATCCCTCTGACCCCCTCTGACGACCCGACAATGATTTCAGTTGACGAATTATTGTTATTAGGATATAAATCAATATTTTGCACCCTAATATGATGCGTGCCAAGTCATATTTGATTTTTGAAGTAATTTTGAAAATGAAAAATCCCTCTATACCTCCTCTGACAACCCGGCAATGATTTCTTTTGACGAATTATTGTTATTCAGATAAAAATAGACATTCTGCACCCCACCATGTTGCGTGCCAAGTTATATTTGATATTTTAGGTAATTTTGAAAATGAAAAATCCCTCTATACCCCCTCTGACGACCCGACAATGATTTCCGTTGACGAATTATTGTTATTCAGATGTAAGTGGATATTCTGCACCCCATCATGATGCGTGCCAAGTCATATTCGATTTTTGAAGTAATTTTGAAAATGAAAAATCCCTCTATACCCCTCTGACGAACCGACAATGATTTCTGTTGACGAATTATTGTTATTAGGATGGAAATAGATATTCTGCACCCCACCATGTAGCAGTCCAAGTCATATTTGATTTTTGAAGTAATTTTGAAAATGAAAAATCACTCTATACCCCCTCTGACGACCGGACTATGACTTCTGTTATCGAATAATGTTCATTCAGAAGGACATGGATATTTGGCACCCTACTATGATGCGTGCCAAGTCTTATTTGATTTTGAGGTAATTTTGAAAATGAAAAATCCCTCTTTTACCCCTATGACGACACGACAATGATTTCTGTTGACGAATTATTGTTATTCAGATGTAAATGGATATTCTGCACCCCATCATGATGCGTGCCAAGTCATATTTGATATTTTAGGTAATTTTGAAAATGTAAAATCCCTCTATACTCCCTCTAACGACCCGACAATGATTTCTGTTGACGAATTATTGTTATTAGGATATAAATTATTATTTTGCACCCTAATATGATGCGTGCCAAGTCATATTTGATTTTTGAAGTAATTTTGAAAATGAAAAATCCCTCTATACCTCCTCTGACAACCCGGCAATGATTTCTGTTGACGAATTATTGTTATTCAGATGAAAATAGACATTCTGCACCCCACCATGTTGCGTGCCAAGCCATATTTGATTTTTGAAGTAATTTTGAAAATGTAAAATCCCTCTATACTCCCTCTAACGACCCGACAATGATTTCTGTTGACGAATTATTGTTATTAGGATATAAATTAATATTTTGCACCCTAATATGATGCGTGCCAAGTCATATTTGATTTTTGAAGTAATGTTGAAAATGTAAAATCCCTCTATACTCCCTCTAACGACCCGACAATGATTTCTGTTGACGAACTATTGTTATTCAGATGGAAATGAATATATTGCACCCTACTATGATGCGTGCCAAGTCATATTTGATTTTTGAAGTAATTTTGAAAATGAAAAATCCCTCTATACCCCCTCTGACGACTCGACAATGATTTCCTTTGACGAATTATTGTTATTCAGTTGTAAATGGATATTCTGCTCCCCATCATGATGCGTGCCAAGTCATATTAGATTTTAGAAGTGATTTTGAAAATGTAAAATACCTCTGTACACCCTCTTACGACCCGACAATGATTTCTGTTGATGAATTATTGGTATTCAGATGGAAATGAATATTCTGCGCCCCACCATGTTGCGTGCCAAGCCATATTTGATTTTTGAAGTAATTTTGAAAATGAAAATTCCCTTTGTACTCCCTCTGACGACCCGACAATGATTTCAGTTGACGAATTATTGTTATTAGGATATAAATTAATATTCTGCACCCTAATATGATGCGTGCCAAGTCATATTTGATTTTTGAAGTAATTTTGAAAATGAGAAATCCCTCTATACCTCCTCTGACAACCCGGCAATAATTTCTGTTGACGAATTACTGTTATTCATATGAAAATAGACATTCTGCACCCCACCGTGTTGCGTGCCAAGTCATATTTGATGTTTTAGGTAATTTTGAAAATGAAAAATCCCTCTGTACCCCCTCTGACGACCCGACAATGATTTCGGTTGACGAATTATTGTTATTAGGATGGTAATGAATATTTTGCACCCTACTATGATGCGTGCAAAGTCATATTTGATTTTTGAAGTAATTTTGAAAATGAAAAATCCCTCTATACCCCCAATGACGACCCGACAATGATTTCCGTTGACGAATTATTGGTATTCAGATAGAAATAAATATTCTGCACCCCATCATGATGCGTGCCAAGTCATATTAGATTTTTGAAGTAATTTTGAAAATGTAAAATCCCTCTGTACACCCTCTTACGACCCGACAATGATTTCTAATGACGAATTATTGTTATTCAGATGGACATGGATATTTTGCACCCTACTATGAAGCGTGCCGAGTCATATTTGATATTTTGGTAATTTTGAAAATTAAAAATTTCTCTATACACCCTCTGACGACCCGACAATGATTTCTGTTGACGAATTATTGTTATTCGGATGGAAATCAATATTTTGGACCCTACTATGAAGCGTGCCGAGTCATATTTGATATTTTGGTAATTTTGAGAATGAAAAATTCCTCTATACCATCTCTGACGACCCGACAATGATTTCTGTTGACGAATTATTGTTATTCGGATGGAAATCAATATTTTGGACCCTACTATGATGCGTGCCAAGTCATATTTGATTTTTGAAGTAATTTTGAAATTGAAAAATCCCTCTATACCCCCTCTGACGACCCGACAATGATATCCGTTGACGAATAATTGTTATTCATATGTAAATGGATATTCCGCTCCCCATCATGATGCGTGCCAAGTCATATTAGATTTTTTAAGTGATTTTGAAAATGTAAAATCCCTCTGTACACCCTCTTACGACCCGACAATGATTTCTGTTGATGAATTATTGGTATTCAGATGGAAATGAATATTCTGCGCCCCACCATGTTGCGTGCCAAGCCATATTTGATTTTTGAAGTAATTTTGAAAATGAAAAATCCCTCTGTACCCCCTCTGACGACCCGACAATGATTTCGGTTGACGATTTATTGTTATTAGGATGGTAATGAATATTTTGCACCCTACTATGATGTGTGCCAAGTCATATTTGATTTTTGAAGTAATTTTGAAAATGAAAAATCCCTCTACACTCCCTCTAACGACCCGACAATGATTTCTGTTGACGAATTATTGTTATTAGGATGGAAATGAATATTTTGCACCCTGATATGATGCGTGCCAAGTCATATTTGATTTTTGAAGTAATTTTGAAAATGAAAAATCCCTCTACACTCCCTCTAACGACCCGACAATGATTTCTGATGACGAATTATTGTTATTCAGATGAAAATGAATATATTGCACCCTACTATGATGCGTGCCAAGTCATATTCGATTTTTGAAGTCCTTTTAAAAATGAAAAATCCCTCTATACCACCTCTGACGACCCGACAATGATTTCTAATGACGAATTATTGTTATTCAGTTGGACATGGATATTTTGCACCCTACTATGATGTGTGCCTAGTCATATTTGATGTTTGAGGTAACTTTGAAAATGAACAATCCCTCTATACCTCCTTTGACGACCCGACAATAATTTCTGTAGACGAATTATTGGTATTCAGATGGACATTGATATTTTGCACCCTACTTTGATGCATGCCAAGTCATATTTGATATTTTAGGAAACTTTGAAAATGAAAAATTCCTCTATACCCCTCTGACGACCCGACAATGATTTCTGTTGACGTATTATTGTTATTTGGATGGAAATCAATATTTTGCACCCTACTATGATGCGTGCCAAGTCATATTTGATTTTTGAAGTAATTTTGAAAATGTAAAATCCCTCTATACTCCCTCTAACGACCCGACAATGATTTCTGTTGACGAATTATTGTTATTCAGATGAAAATGAATATATTGCACCCTACTATGATGCGTGCCAAGTCATATTTGATTTTTGAAGTAATTTTGAAAATGAAAAATCCCTCTATACCCCCTCTGACGACCCGACAATGATTTCCGTTGACGAATTATTGTTATTCGGATGTAAATGGATATTCTGCTCCCCATCATGATGCGTGCCAAGTCATTTTAGATTTTTGAAGTGATTTTGAAAATGTAAAATCCCTCTGTACCCCCTGTTACGACCCGACAATGATTTCTGATGATGAATTATTGGTATTCAGATGGAAATGGATATTCTGCGCCCCACCATGTTGCGTGCCAAGCCATATTTGATTTTTGAAGTAATTTTGAAAATGAAAAATCCCTCTGTACCCCCTCTGACGACACGACAATGATTTCAGTTGACGAATTATTGTTATTAGGATATAAATTAATATTTTGCACCCTAATATGATGCGTGCCAAGTCATATTTGATATTTTGGTAATTTTGAGAATGAAAAATTCCTCTATACCATCTCTGACGACCCGACAATGATTTCTGTTGACGAATTATTGTTATTCGGATGGAAATCAATATTTTGGACCCTACTATGATGCGTGCCAAGTCATATTTGATTTTTGAAGTAATTTTGAAATTGAAAAATCCCTCTATACCCCCTCTGACGACCCGACAATGATATCCGTTGACGAATAATTGTTATTCATATGTAAATGGATATTCCGCTCCCCATCATGATGCGTGCCAAGTCATATTAGATTTTTTAAGTGATTTTGAAAATGTAAAATCCCTCTGTACACCCTCTTACGACCCGACAATGATTTCTGTTGATGAATTATTGGTATTCAGATGGAAATGAATATTCTGCGCCCCACCATGTTGCGTGCCAAGCCATATTTGATTTTTGAAGTAATTTTGAAAATGAAAAATCCCTCTGTACCCCCTCTGACGACCCGACAATGATTTCGGTTGACGATTTATTGTTATTAGGATGGTAATGAATATTTTGCACCCTACTATGATGTGTGCCAAGTCATATTTGATTTTTGAAGTAATTTTGAAAATGAAAAATCCCTCTACACTCCCTCTAACGACCCGACAATGATTTCTGTTGACGAATTATTGTTATTAGGATGGAAATGAATATTTTGCACCCTGATATGATGCGTGCCAAGTCATATTTGATTTTTGAAGTAATTTTGAAAATGAAAAATCCCTCTACACTCCCTCTAACGACCCGACAATGATTTCTGATGACGAATTATTGTTATTCAGATGAAAATGAATATATTGCACCCTACTATGATGCGTGCCTAGTCATATTCGATTTTTGAAGTCCTTTTAAAAATGAAAAATCCCTCTATACCACCTCTGACGACCCGACAATGATTTCTAATGACGAATTATTGTTATTCAGTTGGACATGGATATTTTGCACCCTACTATGATGTGTGCCTAGTCATATTTGATGTTTGAGGTAACTTTGAAAATGAACAATCCCTCTATACCTCCTTTGACGACCCGACAATAATTTCTGTAGACGAATTATTGGTATTCAGATGGACATTGATATTTTGCACCCTACTTTGATGCATGCCAAGTCATATTTGATATTTTAGGAAACTTTGAAAATGAAAAATTCCTCTATACCCCTCTGACGACCCGACAATGATTTCTGTTGACGTATTATTGTTATTTGGATGGAAATCAATATTTTGCACCCTACTATGATGCGTGCCAAGTCATATTTGATTTTTGAAGTAATTTTGAAAATGTAAAATCCCTCTATACTCCCTCTAACGACCCGACAATGATTTCTGTTGACGAATTATTGTTATTCAGATGAAAATGAATATATTGCACCCTACTATGATGCGTGCCAAGTCATATTTGATTTTTGAAGTAATTTTGAAAATGAAAAATCCCTCTATACCCCCTCTGACGACCCGACAATGATTTCCGTTGACGAATTATTGTTATTCGGATGTAAATGGATATTCTGCTCCCCATCATGATGCGTGCCAAGTCATTTTAGATTTTTGAAGTGATTTTGAAAATGTAAAATCCCTCTGTACCCCCTGTTACGACCCGACAATGATTTCTGATGATGAATTATTGGTATTCAGATGGAAATGGATATTCTGCGCCCCACCATGTTGCGTGCCAAGCCATATTTGATTTTTGAAGTAATTTTGAAAATGAAAAATCCCTCTGTACCCCCTCTGACGACACGACAATGATTTCAGTTGACGAATTATTGTTATTAGGATATAAATTAATATTTTGCACCCTAATATGATGCGTGCCAAGTCATATTTGATTTTTGAAGTAATTTTGAAAATGAAAAATCCCTCTATACCTCCTCTGCCAACCCGGCAAAGATTTCTGTTGACGAATTATTGTTATTCAGATGAAAATAGACATTCTGCACCCCACCATGTTGCGTGCCAAGTCATATTTGATATTTTAGGTAATTTTGAAAATGAAAAATCCCTCTATACCTCCTCTGACACCCCCCCAAAGATATCTGTTGATGAATTATTGTTATTCAGATGAAAATAGACATTCTGCACCCCACCATGTTGCGTGCCAAGTCATATTTGATATTTTAGGTAATTTTGAAAATGAAAAATCCCTCTGTACCCCCTCCGACGACCCGACAATGATTTCGGTTGATGAATTATTGGTATTCAGATGGAAATGAATATTCTGCGCCCCACCATGTTGCGTGCCAAGCCATATTTGATTTTTGAAGTAATTTTGAAAGTGAAAAATCCCTCTGTACCCCCTCTGACGACCCGACAATGATTTCAGTTGACGAATTATTGTTATTAGGATCTAAATTATTATTTTGCACCCTAATATGATGCGTGCCAAGTCATATTTGATTTTTGAAGTAATTTTGAAAATGAAAAATCCCTCTATACCTCCTCTGACAACCCGGCAAATATTTCTGTTGACGAATTATTGTTATTCAGATGAAAGTAGACATTCTGCACCCCACCATGTTGCGTGCCAAGTCATATTTGATATTTTAGGTAATTTTGAAAATGAAAAATCCCTCTGTACCCCCTCTGACGACCCGACAATGATTTCGGTTGACGCTTTATTGTTATTAGGATGGTAATGAATATTTTGCACCCTACTATGATGCGTGTAAAGTCATATTAGATTTTTGAAGTGATTTTGAAAATGTAAAATCCCTCTGTACACCCTCTTACGACCCGACAATGATTTCTGATGATGAATTATTGGTATTCAGATAGAAATAAATATTCTGCGCCCCACCGTGTTGCGTTCCAAGCCATATTTGATTTTTGAAGTAATTTTGAAAATGATAAATCCCTCTATACCCCCTCTGACGACCCGACAATGATTTCTAATGACGAATTATTGTTATTCAGTTGGACATGGATATTTTGCACCCTACTATGTTGTGTGCCAAGTCATATTTGATGTTTGAGGTAACTTTGAAAATGAACAATCCCTCTATACCCCCTCTGACGACCCGACAATGATTTCTGTTGACGTATTATTGTTATTCGGATGGAAATCAATATTTTGCACCCTACCATGATGCGTGCCAAGTCATATTTGATTTTTGAAGTAATTTTGAAAATGTAAAATCCCTCTATGCTCCCTCTAACGACCCGACAATGATTTCTGTTGACGGATTATGGTTATTCAGATGAAAATGAAAATATATTGCACCCTACTATGATGCGTGCCAAGTCATATTTGATTTTTGAAGTAATTTTGAAAATGAAAAATCCCTCTATACCCCCTCTGACGACCCGACAATGATTTCCGTTGACGAATTATTGTTATTCAGATGTAAATGGATATTCTGTTCCCCATCATGATGCGTGCCAAGTCATATTAGATTTTAGAAGTGTTTTTATAAATGTAAAATCCCTCTGTACACCCTCTTACGACCCGACAATTATTTCTGTTGTTGAATTATTGGTATTCAGATGGAAATGAATATTCTGCACCCCACCATGTTGCGTGCCAAGCCATATTTGATTTTTGAAGTAATTTTGAAAATGAAAAATCCCTCTGTACCCCCTCTGACGACCCTACAATGATTTCAGTTGACGAATTATTGTTATTAGGACATAAATTAATATTTTGCTCCCTAATATGATGCGTGCCAAGTCATATTTGATTTTTGAAGTAATTTTGAAAATGAAAAATCCCTCTATACCTCCTCTGACAACCCGGCAATGATTTCTGTTGACGAATTATTGTTATTCAGATGAAAATAGACATTCTGCACCCCACCATGTTGCGTGCCAAGTCATATTTGATATTTTAGGTAATTTTGGAAATGAAAAATCCCTCTGTACCCCCTCTGACGTCCCGACAATGATTTCGGTTGACGAATTATTGGTATTCAGATAGAAATGAATATTCTGCACCCCACCTTGTTGCGTGCCAAGCCATATTTGATTTTTGAAGTAATTTTGAAAATGATATATCCCTCTATACCCCCTCTGACGACCCGACAATGATTTCTAATGACGCACTATTGTTATTCAGTTGGACATGGATATTTTGCACCCTACTATGATGTGTGCCAAGTTATATTTGATGTTTGAGGTAACTTTGAAAATGAACAATCCCTCTATACCCCCTTTGACGACCCGACAATGATTTCTGTTGACGAATTATTGTTATTCAGATGGACATTGATATTTTGCACCCTACTTTGATGCATGCCAAGTCATATTTGATATTTTAGGAAACTTTGAAAATGAAAAATTCCTGTATACCCCCTCTGACGACCCGACAATGATTTCTGTTGACGAACTATGTTTATTCAGATGAAAATGAATATATTGCACCATACTATGATGCGTGCCAAGTCATATTTGATTTTTGAAGTAATTTTGAAAATGAAAAATCCTTCTATACCCCCTCTGACGACCCGACAATGATTTCCTTTGACGAATTATTGTTATTCAGTTGTAAATGGATATTCTGCTCCCCATCATGATGCGTGCCAAGTCATATTAGATTTTTGAGGTGATTTTGAAAATGTAAAATACCTCTGTACACCCTCTTACGACCCGACAATGATTTCTGTTGATGAATTATTGGTATTCAGATGGACATTGATATTTTGCACCCTACTTTGATGCATGCCAAGTCATATTTGATATTTTAGGAAACTTTGAAAATGAAAAATTCCTGTATACCCCCTCTGACGACCCGACAATGATTTCTGTTGACGAACTATGTTTATTCAGATGAAAATGAATATATTGCACCATACTATGATGCGTGCCATGTCATATTTGATTTTTGAAGTAATTTTGAAAATGAAAAATCCTTCTATACCCCCTCTGACGACCCGACAATGATTTCCTTTGACGAATTATTGTTATCCAGTTGTAAATGGATATTCTGCTCCCCACCATGTTGCGTGCCAAGCCATATTTGATTTTTGAAGTAATTTTGAAAATGAAAAATCCCTCTGTACCCCCTCTGACGACCCGACAATGATTTCAATTAACGAATTATTGTTATTAGGATATAAATTAATATTTTGCACCCTAATATGATGCGTGCCAAGTCATATATGATTTTTGAAGTAATTTTGAAAATGAAAAATCCCTCTATACCTCCTCTGACAACCCGGCAATGATTTCTTTTGACGAATTATTGTTATTCAGATGAGAATAGACATTCTGCACCCCACCATGTTGCGTGCCAAGACATATTTGATATTTTAGGTAATTTTGAAAATGAAAATTTCCTCTGTACCCCCTCTGACGACCCGACAATGATTTTGGTTGACGAATTATTGTTACTAGGATGGTAATGAATATTTTGCACCCTACTATGATGCGTGCAAAGTCATATTTGATTTTTGAAGTAATTTTGCAAATGACAAATCCCTCTATACCCCCAATGACGACCCGACATTGATTTCCGTTGACGAATTATTGTTATTCAGATGTAAGTGGATATTCTGCACCCCATCATGATGCGTGCCAAGTCATATTAGATTTTTGAAGTGATTTTGAAAATGTAAAATCCCTCTATACCCCCTCTGACGACCCGACAATGATTTCTGTTGACAAACTATTGCTATTCGGATGGAAATCAATATTTTGCACCCCACTATGATGCGTGCCAAGTCATATTTGATTTTTGAAGTAATTTTGAAAATGTAAAATCCTTCTATACTCCCTCTAACGACCCGACAATGATTTCTGTTGACGAATTATTGTTATTCAGATGAAAATGAATATATTGCAACCTACAATGATGCGTGCCATGTCATATTTGATTTTTGAAGTCATTTTAAAAATGAAAAATACCTCTGTACCCCCTCTGACGACACGACAATGATTTCTGTTGAAAAATTATTATTATTCAGATGGAAACGGATATTATGCACCCCGCTATGATACGTGCCAAGTCATATTTGATTTTGAGGTAATTTTGAAAATGAAAAATTCCTCTATACCCCCTCTGACGACCCGACAATGATTTCTGTTGACGAACTATTGTTATTCAGATGAAAATGAATAGTCTGCATCCCACCATGTTGCGTGCCATGTCATATTTAATTTTTAAAGTCATTTTGATAATGAAAAATCCCTCTATACCCCCTCTGACGACCCGACAATGATTTCTGTTGACGAACTATTGTTATTCAGATGAAAATGAATAGTCTGCACCCCACCATGATGCGTGCCATGTCATAATCGATTTTTGAAGTAATTTTGAAAATGAAAAATCCCTCTATACCCCCTCTAACGACCCGACAATGATTACCGTTAACGAATTATTGTTATTCAGTTAGACATGGATATTTTGCACCCTACTATGATGTGTGCCAAGTCATATTTGATGTTTGAGGTAACTTTGAAAATGAACAATCCCTCTATACCCCTTTTGACGACCCGACAATAATTTCTGTTGACGAATTATTGTTATTCAGATAGAAATGGATATTCTGCACCCCACCATGATGCGTGCCAAGTCAAATTTGATTTTTGAAGTCTTTTTGATAATGAAAAATTCGTCTATACCCCCTCTGACGACCCGACAATGATTTCTGTTGACGAATTATTGTTATTCAGATGGACATGAATACTTTGTAACCCACCATGATGAGTACCAACTCATATTTGATTTTTGAAGTAATTTTGAAAATGAAAAATCCCTCTATACCCCTATGACGAACCGACAATAATTTCTGTTAACGAATTAATGTTATTCAGCTGGACATAGATATTTTGCACCCTACTATGATGCGTGCCAAGTCATATTTTATTTTGAGGTAATTTTGAAAATGAAAAATCCTATACCCCCTCTTACGACCCGACAATGATTTCTGTTGACGAATTATTGTTATTCAGATGGAAATGGATATTCTGCACCCCACCATGTAGCGGTCCAAGTCATATTTGATTTTTGAAGTAGTTTTGAAGATGAAAAATCCCTCTATACCCCCTCTGACGACCGGACAATGATTTCTGTTATCGAATAATGTTTATTCAGAAGGACATGGATATTTTGCACCCTACTATGATGCGTGCCAAGTCTTATTTGATTTTGAGGTAATTTTGAAAATGAAAAATCCCTCTTTTACCCCTATGACGACACGACAATGATTTCTGTTGACGAATTATTGTTATTCAGATGTAAATGGATATTCTGCACCCAATCATGATGCGTGCCAAGTCATATTAGATTTTTGAAGTGATTTTGAAAATGTAAAATCCCTCTGTACACCCTCTTACGACCCGACAATGATTTCTGTTGACGAATTATTGTTATTCAGATGAAAATGAATATATTGCACCCTACTATTATGCGTGCCAAGTCATATTTGATTTTTGAAGTCATTTTATAAATGAAAAATCCCTCTGTACCCCCTCTGACGACACGACAATGATTTCTGTTGAAAAATTATTATTATTCAGATGGAAACGGATATTATGCACCCCACTATGATACGTGCCAAGTTATATTTGATTTTGAGGTAATTTTGAAAATGAAAAATTCCTCTATACCCCCTCTGACGACCCGACAATGATTTCTGTTGACGAACTATTGTTATTCAGATGAAAATGAATAGTCTGCATCCCACCATGTTGCGTGCCATGTCATATTTAATTTTTGAAGTCATTTTGATAATGAAAAATCCCTCTATACCCCCTCTGACGACCCGACAATGATTTCTGTTGACGAACTATTGTTATTCAGATGAAAATGAATAGTCTGCACCCCACCATGATGCGTGCCATGTCATAATCGATTTTTGAAGTAATTTTGAAAATGAAAAATCCCTCTATACCCCCTCTAACGACCCGACAATGATTTCCGTTAACGAATTATTGTTATTCAGTTAGACATGGATATTTTGCACCCTACTATGATGTGTGCCAAGTCATATTTGATTTTTGAGGTAATTTTGAAAATGAACAATTCCTCTGTACCCCCTCTGACGACCCGACAATGATATCTGTTGTCGAATTATTGTTCTTCAGTTGGACATGGATATTTTGCACCCTACTATGATGTGTGCCAAGTCATATTTGATGTTTGAGGTAACTTTGAAAATGAACAATCCCTCTATACCCCTTTTGACGACCCGACAATAATTTCTGTTGACGAATTATTGTTATGCAGATAGAAATGGATATTCTGCACCCCACCATGATGCGTACCAACTCATATTTGATTTTTGAAGTAATTTTGAAAATGAAAAATCCCTCTATACCCCTATGACGAACCGACAATGATTTCTGTTAACGAATTAATGTTATTCAGCTGGACATAGATATTTTGCACCCTACTATGATGCGTGCCAAGTCATATTTTATTTTGAGGTAATTTTGAAAATGAAAAATCGTTCTATACCCCCTCTGACTACCCGACAATGATTTCTGTTGACGAATTATTGTTACTCAGATGGAAATGGATATTCTGCAAACCACCATGGTGCTTACCAAGTCATATTTGATTTTTGAAGCCATTTTGATAATGAGAAATCCTACTATACCCCCTCTGACGACCCGACAATGATTTCTGTTGACGAACTGTTATTCAGATGGAAATGGATATTCTGCACCCCACTATGATGCGTGCCAAGGCATATTTGATTTTGAGGTAATTTTGAAAATGAAAATTCGTTCTATACCCCCTCTGACTACCCGACAATGATTTCTGTTGACGAATTATTGTTACTCAGATGGAAATGGATATTTTGCAACCCACCATGATGCGTGCCAAGTCATATTTGATTTTTGAAGTAATTTTGAAATTGAAAAATCGCTCTATACCCCCTCTGACGACCCGACAATGATATCCGTTGACGAATAATTGTTATTCAGATGTAAATGGATATTCTGCTCCCCATCATGATGCGTGCCAAGTCATATTAGATTTTTGAAGTGATTTTGAAAATGTATAATCCCTCTGTACACCCTCTTACGACCCGACAATGATTTCTGTTGATGAATTATTGGTATTCAGATGGAAATGAATATTCTGCGCCCCACCATGTTGCGTGCCAAGCCATATTTGATTTTTGAAGTAATTTTGAAAATGAAAAATCCCTCTGACGACCTGACAATGATTTCAGTTGACGAATTATTGTTATTAGGATATAAATTAATATTTTGCACCCTAATATGATGCGTGCCAAGTCATATTTGATTTTTGAAGTAATTTTGAAAATGAAAAATCCCTCTATACCTCCTCTGACAACCCGGCAATGATTTCTGTTGACGAATTATTGTTATTCAGATAAAAATAGACATTCTGCACCCCACCATGTTGCGTGCCAAGTCATATTTGATATTTTAGGTAATTTTGAAAATGATAAATCCCTCTGTACCCCCTCTGACGAACCGACAATGATTTCGGTTTACGATTTATTGTTATTAGGATGGTAATGAATATTTTGCACCCTACTATGATGCGTGCAAAGTCATATTTGATTTTTGAAGTAATTTTGAAAATGAAAAATCCCTCTATACCCCCTCTGACGACCCGACAATGATTTCCGTGTACGAATTATTGTTATTCAGACGTAAGTGGATATTCTGCACCCCATCATGATGCGTGCCAAGTCATATTAGATTTTTGAAGTAATTTTGAAAATGAAAAATCCCTCTATACCCCTCTGACGAACTGACAATGATTTCTGTTGACGAATTATTGTTATTAGGATGGAAATAGATATTCTGCACCCCACCATGTAGCAGTCCAAGTCATATTTGATTTTTGAAGTAATTTTGAAAATGAAAAATCACTCTATACCCCCTCTGACGACCGGACTATGACTTCTGTTATCGAATAATGTTCATTCAGAAGGACATGGATATTTGGCTCCCTACTATGATGCGTGCCAAGTCTTATTTGATTTTGAGGTAATTTTGAAAATGAAAAATCCTATACCCCCTCTAACGACCCGACACTGATTTCTGTTGACGAATTATTGTTATTCAGATGGAAATAGATATTCTTCACCCCACCATGTAGCAGTCCAAGTCATATTTGATTTTTGAAGTAATTTTGAAAGTGAAAAATCACTCTATAACCCCTCTGACGACCGGACTATGACTTCTGTTATCGAATAATGTTCATTCAGAAGGACATGTATATTTGGCACCCTACTATGATGCGTGCCAAGTCTTATTTGATTTTGAGGTAATTTTGAAAATGAAAAATCCCTCTTTTACCCCTATGACGACACGACAATGATTTCTGTTGACGAATTATTGTTATTCAGATGTAAATGGATATTCCGCACCCCATCATGATGCGTGCCAAGTCATATTTGATATTTTAGGTAATTTTGAAAATGAAAAATTTCTCTATACCCCCTCTGACGACCCGACAATGATTTCTGTTGACGAATTATTGTTATTCGGATGGGAACCAATATTTTGCACTCTACTATGATGCGTGCCAAGTCATATTTGATTTTTAAAGTAATTTTGAAAATGAGAAATCCCTCTATACCTCCTCTGACAACCCGGCAATGATTTCTGTTGAAGAATTATTGTTATTCAGATGGAAATGGATATTCTGCACCCCACCATGTTGCGTGCCAAGTCATATTTGATATTTTAGGTAATTTTGAAAATGAAAAATTACTCTATACCCCCTCTGACGACCCGACAATGATTTCTGTTGACGAATTATTGTTATTCGGATGGAAACCAATATTTTTCACTCTACTATGATGCGTGCCAAGTCATATTCGATTTTTTAAGTAATTTTGAAAATGTAAAATCCCTCTATACTCCCTCTAACGACCCGACGATGATTTCTGTTGACGAATTATTGTTATTTGGATGAAAATGAATATTTTGCACCCTACTATGATGCGTGCCAAGTCATATTTGATTTTTGAAGTCATTTTAAAAATGAAAAATCCCTCTATACCCCCTCTAACGACCCGACAATGATTTCTGTTGACGAATTATTGTTATTCGGATGAAAATGAATATATTGCACCCTACTATGATGCGTGCCAAGTCATATTTGATTTTTGAAGTAATTTTGAAATTGAACAATTCCTCTATACCCCCTCTGACGACCCGATAATGATTTCTGTTGACGAATTATTATTATTCAGATGGACATGAATACTTTGTACCCCACCATGATGCGTGCCAACTCATATTTGATTTTTGAAGTAATTTTGAAAATGAAAAATCCCTCTATACCCCTCTGACGAACCGACAATGATTTCTGTTAACGAATTATTGTTATTCAGATGGACGTAGATATTTTGCACCATACTATGATGCGTGCCAAGTCATATTTTATTTTGAGGTAATTTTGAAAATGAAAAACCTATACCCCCTCTGACGACCCGACAATGATATCTGTTATCGAATAATGTTTACTCAGATGGACATGGATATTTGGCACCCTACTATGATGCGTGCCAAGTCATATTAGATTTTAGAAGTGATTTTGAAAATGTAAAATCCCTCTGTTCACCCTCTTACGACCCGACAATGATTTCTGTTGATGAATTATTGGTATTCAGATGGAAATGAATATTCTGCGCCCCACCATGTTGCGTGCCAAGCCATATTTGATTTTTGAAGTAATTTTGAAAATGAAAATTCCCTTTGTACCCCCTCTGACGACCCGATAATGATTTCAGTTGACGAATTATTGTTATTAGGATATAAATTAATATTCTGCACCCCAATATGATGCGTGCCAAGTCATATTTGATTTTTGAAGTAATTTTGAAAATGAGAAATCCCTCTATACCTCCTCTGACAACCCGGCAATAATTTCTGTTGACGAATTACTGTTATTCATATGAAAATAGACATTCTGCACCCCACCGTGTTGCGTGCCAAGTCATATTTGATGTTTTAGGTAATTTTGAAAATGAAAAATCCCTCTGTACCCCCTCTGACGACCCGACAATGATTTCGGTTGACGAATTATTGTTATTAGGATGGTAATGAATATTTTGCACCCTACTATGATGCGTGCAAAGTCATATTTGATTTTTGAAGTAATTTTGAAAATGAAAAATCCCTCTATACCCCCAATGACGACCCGACAATGATTTCCGTTGACGAATTATTGGTATTCAGATAGAAATAAATATTCTGCACCCCATCATGATGCGTGCCAAGTCATATTAGATTTTTGAAGTAATTTTGAAAATGTAAAATCCCTCTGTACACCCTCTTACGACCCGACAATGATTTCTAATGACGAATTATTGTTATTCAGATGGACATGGATATTTTGCACCCTACTATGAAGCGTGCCGAATCATATTTGATATTTTGGTAATTTTGAAAATTAAAAATTTCTCTATACACCCTCTGACGACCCGACAATGATTTCTGTTGACGAATTATTGTTATTCGGAAGGAAATCAATATTTTGGACCCTACTATGAAGCGTGCCGAGTCATATTTGATATTTTGGTAATTTTGAGAATGAAAAATTCCTCTATACCATCTCTGACGACCCGAAAATGATTTATGTTGACGAATTATTGTTATTCGGATGGAAATCAATATTTTGGACCCTACTATGATGCGTGCCAAGTCATATTTGATTTTTGAAGTAATTTTGAAATTGAAAAATCCCTCTGTACCCCCTCTGACGACCCGACAATGATTTCAGTTGACGAATTATTGTTATTCAGATGAAAATAGACATTCTGCACCCCACCATGTTGCGTGCCAAGTCATATTTGATATTTTAGGTAATTTTGAAAATGAAAAATCCCTCTATACCTCCTCTGACACCCCGGCAATGATTTCTGTTGACGAATTATTGTTATTCAGATGAAAATAGACATTCTGCACCCCACCATGCTGCGTGCCAAGTCATATTTGATATTTTAGGTAATTTTGAAAATGAAAAATCCCTCTGTACCCCCTCCGACGACCCGACAATGATTTCGGTTGATGAATTATTGGTATTCAGATGGAAATGAATATTCTGCGACCCACCATGTTGCGTGCCAAGCCATATTTGATTTTTGAAGTAATTTTGAAAATGATATATCACTCTATACCCCCTCTGACGACCCGACAATGATTTCGGTTGACGATTTATTGTTATTAGGATGGTAATGAATATTTTGCACCCTACTACGATGCGTGCAAAGTCATATTAGATTTTTGAAGTGATTTTGAAAATGTAAAATCCCTCTGTACACCCTCTTACGACCCGACAATGATTTCTGATGATGAATTATTGGTATTCAGATAGAAGTAAATATTCTGCGCCCCACCATGTTGCGTGCCAAGCCATATTTGATTTTTGAAGTAATTTTGAAAATGATAAATCCCTCTATACCCCCTCTGACGACCCGACAATGATTTCTAATGACGAATTATTGTTATTCAGTTGGACATGGATATTTTGCACCCTACTATGTTGTGTGCCAAGTCATATTTGATGTTTGAGGTAACTTTGAAAATGAACAATCCCTCTATACCCCCTCTGACGACCCGACAATGATTTCTGTTGACGTATTATTGTTATTCGGATGAAAATCAATATTTTGCACCCTACCATGATGCGTGCCAAGTCATATTTGATTTTAGAAGTAATTTTGAAAATGTAAAATCCCTCTATACTCCCTCTGACGACCGGACAATGATTTCTGTTGACGAATTATTGTTATTCAGATGGAAATGGATATTCTGCACCCCACCATGTAGCGGTCCAAGTCATATTTGATTTTTGAAGTAGTTTTGAAGATGAAAAATCCCTCTATACCCCCTCTGACGACCGGACAATGATTTCTGTTATCGAATAATGTTTATTCAGAAGGACATGGATATTTTGCACCCTACTATGATGCGTGCCAAGTCTTATTTGATTTTGAGGTAATTTTGAAAATGAAAAATCCCTCTTTTACCCCTATGACGACACGACAATGATTTCTGTTGACGAATTATTGTTATTCAGATGTAAATGGATATTCTGCACCCAATCATGATGCGTGCCAAGTCATATTAGATTTTTGAAGTGATTTTGAAAATGTAAAATCCCTCTATACCCCCTCTGACGACCCGACAATGATTTCTGTTGACGTATTATTGTTATTCGGATGAAAATCAATATTTTGCACCCTACCATGATGCGTGCCAAGTCATATTTGATTTTTGAAGTAATTTTGAAAATGTAAAATCCCTCTATACTCCCTCTAACGACCCGACAATGATTTCTGTTGACGGATTATGGTTATTCAGATGAAAATGAAAATATATTGCACCCTACTATGATGCGTGCCAAGTCATATTTGATTTTTGAAGTAATTTTGAAAATGAAAAATCCCTCTATACCCCCTCTGACGACCCGACATTGATTTCCGTTGACGAATTATTGTTATTCAGATGTAAATGGATATTCTGTTCCCCATCATGATGCGTGCCAAGTCATATTAGATTTTTGAAGTGATTTTGAAAATGTAAAATCCCTCTGTACACCCTCTTACGACCCGACAATTATTTCTGTTGTTGAATTATTGGTATTCAGATGGAAATGAATATTCTGCACCCCACCATGTTGCGTGCCAAGCCATATTTGATTTTTGAAGTAATTTTGAAAATGAAAAATCCCTCTGTACCCCCTCTGACGACCCTACAATGATTTCAGTTGACGAATTATTGTTATTAGGACATAAATTAATATTTTGCTCCCTAATATGATGCGTGCCAAGTCATATTTGATTTTTGAAGTAATTTTGAAAATGAAAAATCCCTCTATACCTCCTCTGACAACCCGGCAATGATTTCTGTTGACGAATTATTGTTATTCAGATGAAAATAGACATTCTGCACCCCACCATGTTGCGTGCCAAGTCATATTTGATATTTTAGGTAATTTTGGAAATGAAAAATCCCTCTGTACCCCCTCTGACGTCCCGACAATGATTTCGGTTGACGAATTATTGGTATTCAGATAGAAATGAATATTCTGCACCCCACCTTGTTGCGTGCCAAGCCATATTTGATTTTTGAAGTAATTTTGAAAATGATATATCCCTCTATACCCCCTCTGACGACCCGACAATGATTTCTAATGACGCACTATTGTTATTCAGTTGGACATGGATATTTTGCACCCTACTATGATGTGTGCCAAGTTATATTTGATGTTTGAGGTAACTTTGAAAATGAACAATCCCTCTATACCCCCTTTGACGACCCGACAATGATTTCTGTTGACGAATTATTGTTATTCCGATGGACATTGATATTTTGCACCCTACTTTGATGCATGCCAAGTCATATTTGATATTTTAGGAAACTTTGAAAATGAAAAATTCCTGTATACCCCCTCTGACGACCCGACAATGATTTCTGTTGACGAATTATGTTTATTCAGATGAAAATGAATATATTGCACCATACTATGATGCGTGCCAAGTCATATTTGATTTTTGAAGTAATTTTGAAAATGAAAAATCCTTCTATACCCCCTCTGACGACCCGACAATGATTTCCTTTGACGAATTATTGTTATTCAGTTGTAAATGGATATTCTGCTCCCCATCATGATGCGTGCCAAGTCATATTAGATTTTTGAGGTGATTTTGAAAATGTAAAATACCTCTGTACACCCTCTTACGACCCGACAATGATTTCTGTTGATGAATTATTGGTATTCAGATGGAAATGAATATTCTGCGCCCCACCATGTTGCGTGCCAAGCCATATTTGATTTTTGAAGTAATTTTGAAAATGAAAAATCCCTCTGTACCCCCTCTGACGACCCGACAATGATTTCAATTAACGAATTATTGTTATTAGGATATAAATTAATATTTTGCACCCTAATATGATGCGTGCCAAGTCATATATGATTTTTGAAGTAATTTTGAAAATGAAAAATCCCTCTATACCTCCTCTGACAACCCGGCAATGATTTCTTTTGACGAATTATTGTTATTCAGATGAGAATAGACATTCTGCACCCCACCATGTTGCGTGCCAAGACATATTTGATATTTTAGGTAATTTTGAAAATGAAAATTTCCTCTGTACCCCCTCTGACGACCCGACAATGATTTTGGTTGACGAATTATTGTTACTAGGATGGTAATGAATATTTTGCACCCTACTATGATGCGTGCAAAGTCATATTTGATTTTTGAAGTAATTTTGCAAATGACAAATCCCTCTATACCCCCAATGACGACCCGACATTGATTTCCGTTGACGAATTATTGTTATTCAGATGTAAGTGGATATTCTGCACCCCATCATGATGCGTGCCAAGTCATATTAGATTTTTGAAGTGATTTTGAAAATGTAAAATCCCTCTATACCCCCTCTGACGACCCGACAATGATTTCTGTTGACAAACTATTGCTATTCGGATGGAAATCAATATTTTGCACCCCACTATGATGCGTGCCAAGTCATATTTGATTTTTGAAGTAATTTTGAAAATGTAAAATCCTTCTATACTCCCTCTAACGACCCGACAATGATTTCTGTTGACGAATTATTGTTATTCAGATGAAAATGAATATATTGCAACCTACAATGATGCGTGCCATGTCATATTTGATTTTTGAAGTCATTTTAAAAATGAAAAATACCTCTGTACCCCCTCTGACGACACGACAATGATTTCTGTTGAAAAATTATTATTATTCAGATGGAAACAGATATTATGCACCCCGCTATGATACGTGCCAAGTCATATTTGATTTTGAGGTAATTTTGAAAATGAAAAATTCCTCTATACCCCCTCTGACGACCCGACAATGATTTCTGTTGACGAACTATTGTTATTCAGATGAAAATGAATAGTCTGCATCCCACCATGTTGCGTGCCATGTCATATTTAATTTTTAAAGTCATTTTGATAATGAAAAATCCCTCTATACCCCCTCTGACGACCCGACAATGATTTCTGTTGACGAACTATTGTTATTCAGATGAAAATGAATAGTCTGCACCCCACCATGATGCGTGCCATGTCATAATCGATTTTTGAAGTAATTTTGAAAATGAAAAATCTCTCTATACCCCCTCTAACGACCCGACAATGATTACCGTTAACGAATTATTGTTATTCAGTTAGACATGGATATTTTGCACCCTACTATGATGTGTGCCAAGTCATATTTGATGTTTGAGGTAACTTTGAAAATGAACAATCCCTCTATACCCCTTTTGACGACCCGACAATAATTTCTGTTGACGAATTATTGTTATTCAGATAGAAATGGATATTCTGCACCCCACCATGATGCGTGCCAAGTCAAATTTGATATTTGAAGTCGTTTTGATAATGAAAAATTCGTCTATACCCCCTCTGACGACCCGACAATGATTTCTGTTGACGAATTATTGTTATTCAGATGGACATGAATACTTTGTAACCCACCATGATGAGTACCAAGTCATATTTGATTTTTGAAGTAATTTTGAAAATGTAAAATCCCTCTATACTCCCTCTAACGACCCGACAATGATTTCTGTTGACGGATTATGGTTATTCAGATGAAAATGAAAATATATTGCACCCTACTATGATGCGTGCCAAGTCATATTTGATTTTTGAAGTAATTTTGAAAATGAAAAATCCCTCTATACCCCCTCTGACGACCCGACATTGATTTCCGTTGACGAATTATTGTTATTCAGATGTAAATGGATATTCTGTTCCCCATCATGATGCGTGCCAAGTCATATTAGATTTTTGAAGTGATTTTGAAAATGTAAAATCCCTCTGTACACCCTCTTACGACCCGACAATTATTTCTGTTGTTGAATTATTGGTATTCAGATGGAAATGAATATTCTGCACCCCACCATGTTGCGTGCCAAGCCATATTTGATTTTTGAAGTAATTTTGAAAATGAAAAATCCCTCTGTACCCCCTCTGACGACCCTACAATGATTTCAGTTGACGAATTATTGTTATTAGGACATAAATTAATATTTTGCTCCCTAATATGATGCGTGCCAAGTCATATTTGATTTTTGAAGTAATTTTGAAAATGAAAAATCCCTCTATACCTCCTCTGACAACCCGGCAATGATTTCTGTTGACGAATTATTGTTATTCAGATGAAAATAGACATTCTGCACCCCACCATGTTGCGTGCCAAGTCATATTTGATATTTTAGGTAATTTTGGAAATGAAAAATCCCTCTGTACCCCCTCTGACGTCCCGACAATGATTTCGGTTGACGAATTATTGGTATTCAGATAGAAATGAATATTCTGCACCCCACCTTGTTGCGTGCCAAGCCATATTTGATTTTTGAAGTAATTTTGAAAATGATATATCCCTCTATACCCCCTCTGACGACCCGACAATGATTTCTAATGACGCACTATTGTTATTCAGTTGGACATGGATATTTTGCACCCTACTATGATGTGTGCCAAGTTATATTTGATGTTTGAGGTAACTTTGAAAATGAACAATCCCTCTATACCCCCTTTGACGACCCGACAATGATTTCTGTTGACGAATTATTGTTATTCCGATGGACATTGATATTTTGCACCCTACTTTGATGCATGCCAAGTCATATTTGATATTTTAGGAAACTTTGAAAATGAAAAATTCCTGTATACCCCCTCTGACGACCCGACAATGATTTCTGTTGACGAATTATGTTTATTCAGATGAAAATGAATATATTGCACCATACTATGATGCGTGCCAAGTCATATTTGATTTTTGAAGTAATTTTGAAAATGAAAAATCCTTCTATACCCCCTCTGACGACCCGACAATGATTTCCTTTGACGAATTATTGTTATTCAGTTGTAAATGGATATTCTGCTCCCCATCATGATGCGTGCCAAGTCATATTAGATTTTTGAGGTGATTTTGAAAATGTAAAATACCTCTGTACACCCTCTTACGACCCGACAATGATTTCTGTTGATGAATTATTGGTATTCAGATGGAAATGAATATTCTGCGCCCCACCATGTTGCGTGCCAAGCCATATTTGATTTTTGAAGTAATTTTGAAAATGAAAAATCCCTCTGTACCCCCTCTGACGACCCGACAATGATTTCAATTAACGAATTATTGTTATTAGGATATAAATTAATATTTTGCACCCTAATATGATGCGTGCCAAGTCATATATGATTTTTGAAGTAATTTTGAAAATGAAAAATCCCTCTATACCTCCTCTGACAACCCGGCAATGATTTCTTTTGACGAATTATTGTTATTCAGATGAGAATAGACATTCTGCACCCCACCATGTTGCGTGCCAAGACATATTTGATATTTTAGGTAATTTTGAAAATGAAAATTTCCTCTGTACCCCCTCTGACGACCCGACAATGATTTTGGTTGACGAATTATTGTTACTAGGATGGTAATGAATATTTTGCACCCTACTATGATGCGTGCAAAGTCATATTTGATTTTTGAAGTAATTTTGCAAATGACAAATCCCTCTATACCCCCAATGACGACCCGACATTGATTTCCGTTGACGAATTATTGTTATTCAGATGTAAGTGGATATTCTGCACCCCATCATGATGCGTGCCAAGTCATATTAGATTTTTGAAGTGATTTTGAAAATGTAAAATCCCTCTATACCCCCTCTGACGACCCGACAATGATTTCTGTTGACAAACTATTGCTATTCGGATGGAAATCAATATTTTGCACCCCACTATGATGCGTGCCAAGTCATATTTGATTTTTGAAGTAATTTTGAAAATGTAAAATCCTTCTATACTCCCTCTAACGACCCGACAATGATTTCTGTTGACGAATTATTGTTATTCAGATGAAAATGAATATATTGCAACCTACAATGATGCGTGCCATGTCATATTTGATTTTTGAAGTCATTTTAAAAATGAAAAATACCTCTGTACCCCCTCTGACGACACGACAATGATTTCTGTTGAAAAATTATTATTATTCAGATGGAAACAGATATTATGCACCCCGCTATGATACGTGCCAAGTCATATTTGATTTTGAGGTAATTTTGAAAATGAAAAATTCCTCTATACCCCCTCTGACGACCCGACAATGATTTCTGTTGACGAACTATTGTTATTCAGATGAAAATGAATAGTCTGCATCCCACCATGTTGCGTGCCATGTCATATTTAATTTTTAAAGTCATTTTGATAATGAAAAATCCCTCTATACCCCCTCTGACGACCCGACAATGATTTCTGTTGACGAACTATTGTTATTCAGATGAAAATGAATAGTCTGCACCCCACCATGATGCGTGCCATGTCATAATCGATTTTTGAAGTAATTTTGAAAATGAAAAATCTCTCTATACCCCCTCTAACGACCCGACAATGATTACCGTTAACGAATTATTGTTATTCAGTTAGACATGGATATTTTGCACCCTACTATGATGTGTGCCAAGTCATATTTGATGTTTGAGGTAACTTTGAAAATGAACAATCCCTCTATACCCCTTTTGACGACCCGACAATAATTTCTGTTGACGAATTATTGTTATTCAGATAGAAATGGATATTCTGCACCCCACCATGATGCGTGCCAAGTCAAATTTGATATTTGAAGTCGTTTTGATAATGAAAAATTCGTCTATACCCCCTCTGACGACCCGACAATGATTTCTGTTGACGAATTATTGTTATTCAGATGGACATGAATACTTTGTAACCCACCATGATGAGTACCAACTCATATTTGATTTTTGAAGTAATTTTGAAAATGAAAAATCCCTCTATACCCCTATGACGAACCGACAATAATTTCTGTTAACGAATTAATGTTATTCAGCTGGACATAGATATTTTGCACCCTACTATGATGCGTGCCAAGTCATATTTTATTTTGAGGTAATTTTGAAAATGAAAAATCCTATACCCCCTCTTACGACCCGACAATGATTTCTGTTGACGAATTATTGTTATTCAGATGGAAATGGATATTCTGCACCCCACCATGTAGCGGTCCAAGTCATATTTGATTTTTGAAGTAGTTTTGAAGATGAAAAATCCCTCTATACCCCCTCTGACGACCGGACAATGATTTCTGTTATCGAATAATGTTTATTCAGAAGGACATGGATATTTTGCACCCTACTATGATGCGTGCCAAGTCTTATTTGATTTTGAGGTAATTTTGAAAATGAAAAATCCCTCTTTTACCCCTATGACGACACGACAATGATTTCTGTTGACGAATTATTGTTATTCAGATGTAAATGGATATTCTGCACCCAATCATGATGCGTGCCAAGTCATATTAGATTTTTGAAGTGATTTTGAAAATGTAAAATCCCTCTGTACACACTCTTACGACCCGACAATGATTTCTGTTGACGAATTATTGTTATTCAGATGAAAATGAATATATTGCACCCTTCTATTATGCGTGCCAAGTCATATTTGATTTTTGAAGTCATTTTATAAATGAAAAATCCCTCTGTACCCCCTCTGACGACACGACAATGATTTCTGTTGAAAAATTATTATTATTCAGATGGAAACGGATATTATGCACCCCACTATGATACGTGCCAAGTTATATTTGATTTTGAGGTAATTTTGAAAATGAAAAATTCCTCTATACCCCCTCTGACGACCCGACAATGATTTCTGTTGACGAACTATTGTTATTCAGATGAAAATGAATAGTCTGCATCCCACCATGTTGCGTGCCATGTCATATTTAATTTTTGAAGTCATTTTGATAATGAAAAATCCCTCTATACCCCCTCTGACGACCCGACAATGATTTCTGTTGACGAACTATTGTTATTCAGATGAAAATGAATAGTCTGCACCCCACCATGATGCGTGCCATGTCATAATCGATTTTTGAAGTAATTTTGAAAATGAAAAATCCCTCTATACCCCCTCTAACGACCCGACAATGATTTCCGTTAACGAATTATTGTTATTCAGTTAGACATGGATATTTTGCACCCTACTATGATGTGTGCCAAGTCATATTTGATTTTTGAGGTAATTTTGAAAATGAACAATTCCTCTGTACCCCCTCTGACGACCCGACAATGATATCTGTTGTCGAATTATTGTTCTTCAGTTGGACATGGATATTTTGCACCCTACTATGATGTGTGCCAAGTCATATTTGATGTTTGAGGTAACTTTGAAAATGAACAATCCCTCTATACCCCTTTTGACGACCCGACAATAATTTCTGTTGACGAATTATTGTTATTCAGATAGAAATGGATATTCTGCACCCCACCATGATGCGTGCCAAGTCAAATTTGATTTTTGAAGTCGTTTTGATAATGAAAAATTCGTCTATACCCCCTCTGACGACCCGACAATGATTTCTGTTGACGAATTATTGTTATTCAGATGGACATGAATACTTTGTAACCCACCATGATGAGTACCAACTCATATTTGATTTTTGAAGTAATTTTGAAAATGAAAAATCCCTCTATACCCCTATGACGAACCGACAATAATTTCTGTTAACGAATTAATGTTATTCAGCTGGACAAAGATATTTTGCACCCTACTATGATGCGTGCCAAGTCATATTTTATTTTGAGGTAATTTTGAAAATGAAAAATCCTATACCCCCTCTTACGACCCGACAATGATTTCTGTTGACGAATTATTGTTATTCAGATGGAAATGGATATTCTGCACCCCACCATGTAGCGGTCCAAGTCATATTTGATTTTTGAAGTAGTTTTGAAGATGAAAAATCCCTCTATACCCCCTCTGACGACCGGACAATGATTTCTGTTATCGAATAATGTTTATTCAGAAGGACATGGATATTTTGCACCCTACTATGATGCGTGCCAAGTCTTATTTGATTTTGAGGTAATTTTGAAAATGAAAAATCCCTCTTTTACCCCTATGACGACACGACAATGATTTCTGTTGACGAATTATTGTTATTCAGATGTAAATGGATATTCTGCACCCAATCATGATGCGTGCCAAGTCATATTAGATTTTTGAAGTGATTTTGAAAATGTAAAATCCCTCTGTACACCCTCTTACGACCCGACAATGATTTCTGTTGACGAATTATTGTTATTCAGATGAAAATGAATATATTGCACCCTTCTATTATGCGTGCCAAGTCATATTTGATTTTTGAAGTCATTTTATAAATGAAAAATCCCTCTGTACCCCCTCTGACGACACGACAATGATTTCTGTTGAAAAATTATTATTATTCAGATGGAAACGGATATTATGCACCCCACTATGATACGTGCCAAGTTATATTTGATTTTGAGGTAATTTTGAAAATGAAAAATTCCTCTATACCCCCTCTGACGACCCGACAATGATTTCTGTTGACGAACTATTGTTATTCAGATGAAAATGAATAGTCTGCATCCCACCATGTTGCGTGCCATGTCATATTTAATTTTTGAAGTCATTTTGATAATGAAAAATCCCTCTATACCCCCTCTGACGACCCGACAATGATTTCTGTTGACGAACTATTGTTATTCAGATGAAAATGAATAGTCTGCACCCCACCATGATGCGTGCCATGTCATAATCGATTTTTGAAGTAATTTTGAAAATGAAAAATCCCTCTATACCCCCTCTAACGACCCGACAATGATTTCCGTTAACGAATTATTGTTATTCAGTTAGACATGGATATTTTGCACCCTACTATGATGTGTGCCAAGTCATATTTGATTTTTGAGGTAATTTTGAAAATGAACAATTCCTCTGTACCCCCTCTGACGACCCGACAATGATATCTGTTGTCGAATTATTGTTCTTCAGTTGGACATGGATATTTTGCACCCTACTATGATGTGTGCCAAGTCATATTTGATGTTTGAGGTAACTTTGAAAATGAACAATCCCTCTATACCCCTTTTGACGACCCGACAATAATTTCTGTTGACGAATTATTGTTATTCAGATAGAAATGGATATTCTGCACCCCACCATGATGCGTACCAACTCATATTCGATTTTTGAAGTAATTTTGAAAATGAAAAATCCCTCTATACCCCTATGACGAACCGACAATGATTTCTGTTAACGAATTAATGTTATTCAGCTGGACATAGATATTTTGCACCCTACTATGATGCGTGCCAAGTCATATTTTATTTTGAGGTAATTTTGAAAATGAAAAATCGTTCTATACCCCCTCTGACTACCCGACAATGATTTCTGTTGACGAATTATTGTTACTCAGATGGAAATGGATATTCTGCAAACCACCATGGTGCTTACCAAGTCATATTTGATTTTTGAAGCCATTTTGATAATGAGAAATCCTACTATACCCCCTCTGACGACCCGACAATGATTTCTGTTGACGAACTGTTATTCAGATGGAAATGGATATTCTGCACCCCACTATGATGCGTGCCAAGGCATATTTGATTTTGAGGTAATTTTGAAAATGAAAATTCGTTCTATACCCCCTCTGACTACCCGACAATGATTTCTGTTGACGAATTATTGTTACTCAGATGGAAATGGATATTTTGCAACCCACCATGATGCGTGCCAAGTCATATTTGATTTTTGAAGTAATTTTGAAATTGAAAAATCCCTCTATACCCCCTCTGACGACCCGACAATGATATCCGTTGACGAATAATTGTTATTCAGATGTAAATGGATATTCTGCTCCCCATCATGATGCGTGCCAAGTCATATTAGATTTTTGAAGTGATTTTGAAAATGTATAATCCCTCTGTACACCCTCTTACGACCCGACAATGATTTCTGTTGATGAATTATTGGTATTCAGATGGAAATGAATATTCTGCGCCCCACCATGTTGCGTGCCAAGCCATATTTGATTTTTGAAGTAATTTTGAAAATGAAAAATCCCTCTGACGACCCGACAATGATTTCAGTTGACGATTTATTGTTATTAGGATATAAATTAATATTTTGCACCCTAATATGATGCGTGCCAAGTCATATTTGATTTTTGAAGTAATTTTGAAAATGAAAAATCCCTCTATACCTCCTCTGACAACCCGGCAATGATTTCTGTTGACGAATTATTGTTATTCAGATAAAAATAGACATTCTGCACCCCACCATGTTGCGTGCCAAGTCATATTTGATATTTTAGGTAATTTTGAAAATGATAAATCCCTCTGTACCCCCTCTGACGAACCGACAATGATTTCGGTTTACGATTTATTGTTATTAGGATGGTAATGAATATTTTGCACCCTACTATGATGCGTGCAAAGTCATATTTGATTTTTGAAGTAATTTTGAAAATGAAAAATCCCTCTATACCCCCTCTGACGACCCGACAATGATTTCCGTGTACGAATTATTGTTATTCAGACGTAAGTGGATATTCTGCACCCCATCATGATGCGTGCCAAGTCATATTAGATTTTTGAAGTAATTTTGAAAATGAAAAATCCCTCTATACCCCTCTGACGAACTGACAATGATTTCTGTTGACGAATTATTGTTATTAGGATGGAAATAGATATTCTGCACCCCACCATGTAGCAGTCCAAGTCATATTTGATTTTTGAAGTAATTCTGAAAATGAAAAATCACTCTATACCCCCTCTGACGACCGGACTATGACTTCTGTTATCGAATAATGTTCATTCAGAAGGACATGGATATTTGGCACCCTACTATGATGCGTGCCAAGTCTTATTTGATTTTGAGGTAATTTTGAAAATGAAAAATCCTATACCCCCTCTAACGACCCGACAATGATTTCTGTTGACGAATTATTGTTATTCAGATGGAAATAGATATTCTTCACCCCACCATGTAGCAGTCCAAGTCATATTTGATTTTTGAAGTAATTTTGAAAGTGAAAAATCACTCTATAACCCCTCTGACGACCGGACTATGACTTCTGTTATCGAATAATGTTCATTCAGAAGGACATGTATATTTGGCACCCTACTATGATGCGTGCCAAGTCTTATTTGATTTTGAGGTAATTTTGAAAATGAAAAATCCCTCTTTTACCCCTATGACGACACGACAATGATTTCTGTTGACGAATTATTGTTATTCAGATGTAAATGGATATTCCGCACCCCATCATGATGCGTGCCAAGTCATATTTGATATTTTAGGTAATTTTGAAAATGAAAAATTTCTCTATACCCCCTCTGACGACCCGACAATGATTTCTGTTGACGAATTATTGTTATTCGGATGGGAACCAATATTTTGCACTCTACTATGATGCGTGCCAAGTCATATTTGATTTTTAAAGTAATTTTGAAAATGAGAAATCCCTCTATACCTCCTCTGACAACCCGGCAATGATTTCTGTTGAAGAATTATTGTTATTCAGATGGAAATGGATATTCTGCACCCCACCATGTTGCGTGCCAAGTCATATTTGATATTTTAGGTAATTTTGAAAATGAAAAATTACTCTATACCCCCTCTGACGACCCGACAATGATTTCTGTTGACGAATTATTGTTATTCGGATGGAAACCAATATTTTTCACTCTACTATGATGCGTGCCAAGTCATATTCGATTCTTTAAGTAATTTTGAAAATGTAAAATCCCTCTATACTCCCTCTAACGACCCGACGATGATTTCTGTTGACGAATTATTGTTATTCGGATGAAAATGAATATTTTGCACCCTACTATGATGCGTGCCAAGTCATATTTGATTTTTGAAGTCATTTTAAAAATGAAAAATCCCTCTATACCCCCTCTAACGACCCGACAATGATTTCTGTTGACGAATTATTGTTATTCGGATGAAAATGAATATATTGCACCCTACTATGATGCGTGCCAAGTCATATTCGATTTTTGAAGTAATTTTGAAATTGAACAATTCCTCTATACCCCCTCTGACGACCCGATAATGATTTCTGTTGACGAATTATTATTATTCAGATGGACATGAATACTTTGTACCCCACCATGATGCGTGCCAACTCATATTTGATTTTTGAAGTAATTTTGAAAATGAAAAATCCCTCTATACCCCTCTGACGAACCGACAATGATTTCTGTTAACGAATTATTGTTATTCAGATGGACGTAGATATTTTGCACCATACTATGATGCGTGCCAAGTCATATTTTATTTTGAGGTAATTTTGAAAATGAAAAACCTATACCCCCTCTGACGACCCGACAATGATATCTGTTATCGAATAATGTTTACTCAGATGGACATGGATATTTGGCACCCTACTATGATGCGTGCCAAGTCATATTAGATTTTAGAAGTGATTTTGAAAATGTAAAATCCCTCTGTTCACCCTCTTACGACCCGACAATGATTTCTGTTGATGAATTATTGGTATTCAGATGGAAATGAATATTCTGCGCCCCACCATGTTGCGTGCCAAGCCATATTTGATTTTTGAAGTAATTTTGAAAATGAAAATTCCCTTTGTACCCCCTCTGACGACCCGATAATGATTTCAGTTGACGAATTATTGTTATTAGGATATAAATTAATATTCTGCACCCCAATATGATGCGTGCCAAGTCATATTTGATTTTTGAAGTAATTTTGAAAATGAGAAATCCCTCTATACCTCCTCTGACAACCCGGCAATAATTTCTGTTGACGAATTACTGTTATTCATATGAAAATAGACATTCTGCACCCCACCGTGTTGCGTGCCAAGTCATATTTGATGTTTTAGGTAATTTTGAAAATGAAAAATCCCTCTGTACCCCCTCTGACGACCCGACAATGATTTCAGTTGACGAATTATTGTTATTAGGATATAAATTAATATTTTGCACCCTAATATGATGCGTGCCGAGTCATATTTGATTTTTGAAGTAATTTTGAAAATGAAAAATCCCTCTATACCTCCTCTGCCAACCCGGCAAAGATTTCTGTTGACGAATTATTGTTATTCAGATGAAAAAAAGACATTCTGCACCCCACCTTGTTGCGTGCCAAGTCATATTTGATATTTTAGGTAATTTTGAAAATGATAAATCCCTCTGTACCCCCTCTGACGAACCGACAATGATTTCGGTTTACGATTTATTGTTATTAGGATGGTAATGAATATTTTGCACCCTACTATGATGCGTGCAAAGTCATATTTGATTTTTGAAGTAATTTTGAAAATGAAAAATCCTTCTATACCCCCTCTGACGACCCGACAATGATTTCCGTGTACGAATTATTGTTATTCAGACGTAAGTGGATATTCTGCACCCCATCATGATGCGTGCCAAGTCATATTAGATTTTTGAAGTAATTTTGAAAATGAAAAATCCCTCTATACCCCTCTGACGAACTGACAATGATTTCTGTTGACGAATTATTGTTATTAGGATGGAAATAGATATTCTGCACCCCACCATGTAGCAGTCCAAGTCATATTTGATTTTTGAAGTAATTTTGAAAATGAAAAATCACTCTATACCCCCTCTGACGACCGGACTATGACTTCTGTTATCGAATAATGTTCATTCAGAAGGACATGGATATTTGGCACCCTACTATGATGCGTGCCAAGTCTTATTTGATTTTGAGGTAATTTTGAAAATGAAAAATCCTATACCCCCTCTAACGACCCGACAATGATTTCTGTTGACGAATTATTGTTATTCAGATGGAAATAGATATTCTTCACCCCACCATGTAGCAGTCCAAGTCATATTTGATTTTTGAAGTAATTTTGAAAGTGAAAAATCACTCTATAACCCCTCTGACGACCGGACTATGACTTCTGTTATCGAATAATGTTCATTCAGAAGGACATGTATATTTGGCACCCTACTATGATGCGTGCCAAGTCTTATTTGATTTTGAGGTAATTTTGAAAATGAAAAATCCCTCTTTTACCCCTATGACGACACGACAATGATTTCTGTTGACGAATTATTGTTATTCAGATGTAAATGGATATTCCGCACCCCATCATGATGCGTGCCAAGTCATATTTGATATTTTAGGTAATTTTGAAAATGAAAAATTTCTCTATACCCCCTCTGACGACCCGACAATGATTTCTGTTGACGAATTATTGTTATTCGGATGGGAACCAATATTTTGCACTCTACTATGATGCGTGCCAAGTCATATTTGATTTTTAAAGTAATTTTGAAAATGAGAAATCCCTCTATACCTCCTCTGACAACCCGGCAATGATTTCTGTTGAAGAATTATTGTTATTCAGATGGAAATGGATATTCTGCACCCCACCATGTTGCGTGCCAAGTCATATTTGATATTTTAGGTAATTTTGAAAATGAAAAATTACTCTATACCCCCTCTGACGACCCGACAATGATTTCTGTTGACGAATTATTGTTATTCGGATGGAAACCAATATTTTTCACTCTACTATGATGCGTGCCAAGTCATATTCGATTCTTTAAGTAATTTTGAAAATGTAAAATCCCTCTATACTCCCTCTAACGACCCGACGATGATTTCTGTTGACGAATTATTGTTATTCGGATGAAAATGAATATTTTGCACCCTACTATGATGCGTGCCAAGTCATATTTGATTTTTGAAGTCATTTTAAAAATGAAAAATCCCTCTATACCCCCTCTAACGACCCGACAATGATTTCTGTTGACGAATTATTGTTATTCGGATGAAAATGAATATATTGCACCCTACTATGATGCGTGCCAAGTCATATTCGATTTTTGAAGTGATTTTGAAAATGTAAAATCCCTTTGTACACCCTCTGACGACCCGATAATGATTTCTGTTGACGAATTATTATTATTCAGATGGACATGAATACTTTGTACCCCACCATGATGCGTGCCAACTCATATTTGATTTTTGAAGTAATTTTGAAAATGAAAAATCCCTCTATACCCCTCTGACGAACCGACAATGATTTCTGTTAACGAATTATTGTTATTCAGATGGACGTAGATATTTTGCACCATACTATGATGCGTGCCAAGTCATATTTTATTTTGAGGTAATTTTGAAAATGAAAAACCTATACCCCCTCTGACGACCCGACAATGATATCTGTTATCGAATAATGTTTACTCAGATGGACATGGATATTTGGCACCCTACTATGATGCGTGCCAAGTCATATTAGATTTTAGAAGTGATTTTGAAAATGTAAAATCCCTCTGTTCACCCTCTTACGACCCGACAATGATTTCTGTTGATGAATTATTGGTATTCAGATGGAAATGAATATTCTGCGCCCCACCATGTTGCGTGCCAAGCCATATTTGATTTTTGAAGTAATTTTGAAAATGAAAATTCCCTTTGTACCCCCTCTGACGACCCGATAATGATTTCAGTTGACGAATTATTGTTATTAGGATATAAATTAATATTCTGCACCCCAATATGATGCGTGCCAAGTCATATTTGATTTTTGAAGTAATTTTGAAAATGAGAAATCCCTCTATACCTCCTCTGACAACCCGGCAATAATTTCTGTTGACGAATTACTGTTATTCATATGAAAATAGACATTCTGCACCCCACCGTGTTGCGTGCCAAGTCATATTTGATGTTTTAGGTAATTTTGAAAATGAAAAATCCCTCTGTACCCCCTCTGACGACCCGACAATGATTTCAGTTGACGAATTATTGTTATTAGGATATAAATTAATATTTTGCACCCTAATATGATGCGTGCCAAGTCATATTTGATTTTTGAAGTAATTTTGAAAATGAAAAATCCCTCTATACCTCCTCTGCCAACCCGGCAAAGATTTCTGTTGACGAATTATTGTTATTCAGATGAAAAAAAGACATTCTGCACCCCACCTTGTTGCGTGCCAAGTCATATTTGATATTTTAGGTAATTTTGAAAATGAAAAATCCCTCTATACCTCCTCTGACACCCCGGCAATGATTTCTGTTGACGAATTATTGTTATTCAGATGAAAATAGACATTCTGCACCCCACCATGTTGCGTGCCAAGTCATATTTGATATTTTAGGTAATTTTGAAAATGAAAAATCCCTCTGTACCCCCTCCGACGACCCGACAATGATTTCGGTTGATGAATTATTGGTATTCAGATGGAAATGAATATTCTGCGACCCACCATGTTGCGTGCCAAGCCATATTTGATTTTTGAAGTAATTTTGAAAATGAAAAATCCCTCTGTACCCCCTCTGACGACCCGACAATGATTTCAGTTGACGAGTTATTGTTTTTAGGATATAAATTAATATTTTGCACCCTAATATGATGCGTGCCAAGTCATATTTGATTTTTGAAGTAATTTTGAAAATGAAAAATCCCTCTATACCTCCTCTGACAACCCGGCAAATATTTCTGTTGACGAATTATTGTTATTCAGATGAAAATAGACATTCTGCACCCCACCATGTTGCGTGCCAAGTCATATTTGATATTTTAGGTAATTTTGAAAATGAAAAATCCCTCTGTACCTCCTCTGACAACCCGGCAATGATTTCTGTTGACGAATTATTGTTATTCAGATGAAAATAGACATTCTGCACCCCACCATGTTGCGTGCCAAGTCATATTTGATATTTTAGGTAATTTTGAAAATGAAAAATCCCTCTGTACCCCCTCTGACGTCCCGACAATGATTTCGGTTGACGAATTATTGGTATTCAGATAGAAATGAATATTCTGCACCCCACCTTGTTGCGTGCCAAGCCATATTTGATTTTTGAAGTAATTTTGAAAATGATATATCACTCTATACCCCCTCTGACGACCCGACAATGATTTCGGTTGACGATTTATTGTTATTAGGATGGTAATGAATATTTTGCACCCTACTATGATGCGTGCAAAGTCATATTAGATTTTTGAAGTGATTTTGAAAATGTAAAATCCCTCTGTACACCCTCTTACGACCCGACAATGATTTCTGATGATGAATTATTGGTATTCAGATAGAAGTAAATATTCTGCGCCCCACCATGTTGCGTGCCAAGCCATATTTGATTTTTGAAGTAATTTTGAAAATGATAAATCCCTCTATACCCCCTCTGACGACCCGACAATGATTTCTAATGACGAATTATTGTTATTCAGTTGGACATGGATATTTTGCACCCTACTATGTTGTGTGCCAAGTCATATTTGATGTTTGAGGTAACTTTGAAAATGAACAATCCCTCTATACCCCCTCTGACGACCCGACAATGATTTCTGTTGACGTATTATTGTTATTCGGATGAAAATCAATATTTTGCACCCTACCATGATGCGTGCCAAGTCATATTTGATTTTTGAAGTAATTTTGAAAATGTAAAATCCCTCTATACTCCCTCTAACGACCCGACAATGATTTCTGTTGACGGATTATGATTATTCAGATGAAAATGAAAATATATTGCACCCTACTATGATGCGTGCCAAGTCATATTTGATTTTTGAAGTAATTTTGAAAATGAAAAATCCCTCTATACCCCCTCTGACGACCCGACATTGATTTCCGTTGACGAATTATTGTTATTCAGATGTAAATGGATATTCTGTTCCCCATCATGATGCGTGCCAAGTCATATTAGATTTTTGAAGTGATTTTGAAAATGTAAAATCCCTCTGTACACCCTCTTACGACCCGACAATTATTTCTGTTGATGAATTATTGGTATTCAGATGGAAATGAATATTCTGCGCCCCCCCATGTTGCGTGCCAAGCCATATTTGATTTTTGAAGTAATTTTGAAAATGAAAAATCCCTCTGTACCCCCTCTGACGACCCTACAATGATTTCAGTTGACGAATTATTGTTATTAGGATATAAATTAATATTTTGCTCCCTAATATGATGCGTGCCAAGTCATATTTGATTTTTGAAGTAATTTTGATAATGAAAAATCCCTCTATACCTCCTCTGACAACCCGGCAATGATTTCTGTTGACGAATTATTGTTATTCAGATGAAAATAGACATTCTGCACCCCACCATGTTGCGTGCCAAGTCATATTTGATATTTTAGGTAATTTTGAAAATGAAAAATCCCTCTGTACCCCCTCTGACGTCCCGACAATGATTTCGGTTGACGAATTATTGGTATTCAGATAGAAATGAATATTCTGCACCCCACCTTGTTGCGTGCCAAGCCATATTTGATTTTTGAAGTAATTTTGAAAATGATATATCACTCTAAACCCCCTCTGACGACCCGACAATGATTTCTAATGACGCACTATTGTTATTCAGTTGGACATGGATATTTTGCACCCTACTATGATGTGTGCCAAGTTATATTTGATGTTTGAGGTAACTTTGAAAATGAACAATCCCTCTATACCCCCTTTGACGACCCGACAATGATTTCTGTTGACGAATTATTGTTATTCAGATGAACATTGATATTTTGCACCCTACTTTGATGCATGCCAAGTCATATTTGATATTTTAGGAAACTTTGAAAATGAAAAATTCCTCTATACCCCCTCTGACGACCCGACAATGATTTCTGTTGACGAATTATGTTTATTCAGATGAAAATGAATATATTGCACCATACTATGATGCGTGCCAAGTCATATTTGATTTTTGAAGTAATTTTGAAAATGAAAAATCCTTCTATACCCCCTCTGACGACCCGAAAATGATTTCCTTTGACGAATTATTGTTATTCAGTTGTAAATGGATATTCTGCTCCCCATCATGATGCGTGCCAAGTCATATTAGATTTTTGAGGTGATTTTGAAAATGTAAAATACCTCTGTACACCCTCTTACGACCCGACAATGATTTCTGTTGATGAATTATTGGTATTCAGATGGAAATGAATATTCTGCGCCCCACCATGTTGCGTGCCAAGCCATATTTGATTTTTGAAGTAATTTTGAAAATGAAAAATCCCTATGTACCCCCTCTGACGACCCGACAATGATTTCAATTAACGAATTATTGTTATTCAGATGAGAATAGACATTCTGCACCCCACCATGTTGCGTGCCAAGACATATTTGATATTTTAGGTAATTTTGAAAATGAAAAATCCCTCTGTACCTCCTCTGACGACCCGACAATGATTTCGGTTGACGAATTATTGTTACTAGGATGGTAATGAATATTTTGCACCCTACTATGATGCGTGCAAAGTCATATTTGATTTTTGAAGTAATTTTGCAAATGACAAATCCCTCTATACCCCCAATGACGACCCGACAATGATTTCCGTTGACGAATTATTGTTATTCAGATGTAAGTGGATATTCTGCACCCCATCATGATGCGTGCCAAGCCATATTAGATTTTTGAAGTGATTTTGAAAATGTAAAATCCCTCTATACCCCCTCTGACGACCCGACAATGATTTCTGTTGACAAACTATTGCTATTCGGATGGAAATCAATATTTTGCACCCCACTATGATGCGTGCCAAGTCATATTTGATTTTTGAAGTAATTTTGAAAATGTAAAATCCTTCTATACTCCCTCTAACGACCCGACAATGATTTCTGTTGACGAATTATTGTTATTCAGATGAAAATGAATATATTGCACCCTACAATGATGCGTGCCATGTCATATTTGATTTTTGAAGTCATTTTAAAAATGAAAAATCCCTCTGTACCCCCTCTGACGACACGACAATGATTTCTGTTGAAAAATTATTATTATTCAGATGGAAACGGATATTATGCACCCCACTATGATACGTGCCAAGTCATATTTGATTTTGAGGTAATTTTGAAAATGAAAAATTCCTCTATACCCCCTCTGACGACCCGACAATGATTTCTGTTGACGAACTATTGTTATTCAGATGAAAATGAATAGTCTGCATCCCACCATGTTGCGTGCCAGTCATATTTAATTTTTGAAGTCATTTTGATAATGAAAAATCCCTCTATACCCCCTCTGACGACCCGACAATGATTTCTGTTGACGAACTATTGTTATTCAGATGAAAATGAATAGTCTGCACCCCACCATGATGCGTGCCATGTCATAATCGATTTTTGAAGTAATTTTGAAAATGAAAAATCCCTCTATACCCCCTCTAACGACCCGACAATGATTTCCGTTAACGAATTATTGTTATCCAGTTAGACATAGATATTTTGCACCCTACTATGATGTCTGCCAAGTCATATTTGATTTTTGAGGTAATTTTGAAAATGAACAATTCCTCTATACCCCCTCTGACGACCCGACAATGATATCTGTTGTCGAATTATTGTTCTTCAGTTGGACATGGATATTTTGCACCCTACTATGATGTGTGCCAAGTCATATTTGATGTTTGAGGTAACTTTGAAAATGAACAATCCCTCTATACCCCTTTTGACGACCCGACAATAATTTCTGTTGACGAATTATTGTTATTCAGATGGACATGAATACTTTGTAACCCACCATGATGAGTACCAACTCATATTTGATTTTTGAAGTAATTTTGAAAATGAAAAATCCCTCTATACCCCTATGACGAACCGACAATGATTTCTGTTAACGAATTAATGTTATTCAGATGGACATAGATATTTTGCACCCTACTATGATGCGTGCCAAGTCATATTTTATTTTGAGGTAATTTTGAAAATGAAAAATCCTATACCCCCTCTTACGAACCGACAATGATTTCTGTTGACGAATTATTGTTATTCAGATGGAAATGGATATTCTGCACCCCACCATGTAGCGGTCCAAGTCATATTTGATTTTTGAAGTGATTTTGAGAATGAGAAATCCCTCCATACCCCCTCTGAGGACACGACAATGATTTCTGTTGACGAATTATTGTTATTCATATGGAAATGGATATTCTGCAAACCAACATGGTGCTTACCAAGTCATATTTGATTTTTGAAGCCATTTTGATAATGAGAAATCCTACTATACCCCCTCTGACGACCCGACAATGATTTCTGTTGACGAACTGTTATTCAGATGGAAATGGATATTCTGCACCCCACTATGATGCGTGCCAAGGCATATTTGATTTTGAGGTAATTTTGAAAATGAAAATTCGTTCTATACCCCCTCTGACTACCCGACAATGATTTCTGTTGACGAATTATTGTTACTCAGATGGAAATGGATATTTTGCAACCCACCATGATGCGAGCCAAGTCATATTTGATTTTTGAAGTAATTTTGAAATTGAAAAATCCCTCTATACCCCCTCTGACGACCCGACAATGATATCCGTTGACGAATAATTGTTATTCAGATGTAAATGGATATTCTGCTCCTCATCATGATGCGTGCCAAGTCATATTAGATTTTTGAAGTGATTTTGAAAATGTAAAATCCCTCTGTACACCCTCTTACGACCCGACAATAATTTCTGTTGATGAATTATTGGTATTCAGATGGAAATGAATATTCTGCGCCCCACCATGTTGCGTGCCAAGCCATATTTGATTTTTGATGTAATTTTGAAAATGAAAAATCCCTCTGACCCCCTCTGACGACCCGACAATGATTTCAGTTGACGAATTATTGTTATTAGGATATAAATTCATATTTTGCACCCTACTATGATGCGTGCCAAGTCATATTTGATTTTTGAAGTAATTTTGAAAATGAAAAATCCCTCTATACCTCCTCTGACAACCCGGCAATGATTTCTGTTGACGAATTATTGTTATTCAGATAAAAATAGACATTCTGCACCCCACCATGTTGCGTGCCAAGTCATATTTGATATTTTAGGTAATTTTGAAAATGAAAAATCCCTATGTACCCCCTCTGACGAACCGACAATGATTTCGGTTGACGATTTATTGTTATTAGGATGGTAATGAATATTTTGCACCCTACTATGATGCGTGCAAAGTCATATTTGATTTTTGAAGTAATTTTGAAAATGAAAAATCCCTCTATACCCCCTCTGACGACCCGACAATGATTTCCGTTGACGAATTATTGTTATTCAGATGTAAGTGGATATTCTGCACCCCATCATGATGCGTGCCAACTCATATTTGATTTTTGAAGTAATTTTGAAAATGAAAAATCCCTCTATACCCCTATGACGAACCGACAATGATTTCTGTTAACGAATTAATGTTATTCAGATGGACATAGATATTTTGCACCCTACTATGATGCGTGCCAAGTCATATTTTATTTTGAGGTAATTTTGAAAATGAAAAATCCTATACCCCCTCTTACGAACCGACAATGATTTCTGTTGACGAATTATTGTTATTCAGATGGAAATGGATATTCTGCACCCCACCATGTAGCGGTCCAAGTCATATTTGATTTTTGAAGTGATTTTGAGAATGAGAAATCCCTCCATACCCCCTCTGAGGACACGACAATGATTTCTGTTGACGAATTATTGTTATTCATATGGAAATGGATATTCTGCAAACCAACATGGTGCTTACCAAGTCATATTTGATTTTTGAAGCCATTTTGATAATGAGAAATCCTACTATACCCCCTCTGACGACCCGACAATGATTTCTGTTGACGAACTGTTATTCAGATGGAAATGGATATTCTGCACCCCACTATGATGCGTGCCAAGGCATATTTGATTTTGAGGTAATTTTGAAAATGAAAATTCGTTCTATACCCCCTCTGACTACCCGACAATGATTTCTGTTGACGAATTATTGTTACTCAGATGGAAATGGATATTTTGCAACCCACCATGATGCGAGCCAAGTCATATTTGATTTTTGAAGTAATTTTGAAATTGAAAAATCCCTCTATACCCCCTCTGACGACCCGACAATGATATCCGTTGACGAATAATTGTTATTCAGATGTAAATGGATATTCTGCTCCTCATCATGATGCGTGCCAAGTCATATTAGATTTTTGAAGTGATTTTGAAAATGTAAAATCCCTCTGTACACCCTCTTACGACCCGACAATAATTTCTGTTGATGAATTATTGGTATTCAGATGGAAATGAATATTCTGCGCCCCACCATGTTGCGTGCCAAGCCATATTTGATTTTTGATGTAATTTTGAAAATGAAAAATCCCTCTGACCCCCTCTGACGACCCGACAATGATTTCAGTTGACGAATTATTGTTATTAGGATATAAATTCATATTTTGCACCCTACTATGATGCGTGCCAAGTCATATTTGATTTTTGAAGTAATTTTGAAAATGAAAAATCCCTCTATACCTCCTCTGACAACCCGGCAATGATTTCTGTTGACGAATTATTGTTATTCAGATAAAAATAGACATTCTGCACCCCACCATGTTGCGTGCCAAGTCATATTTGATATTTTAGGTAATTTTGAAAATGAAAAATCCCTATGTACCCCCTCTGACGAACCGACAATGATTTCGGTTGACGATTTATTGTTATTAGGATGGTAATGAATATTTTGCACCCTACTATGATGCGTGCAAAGTCATATTTGATTTTTGAAGTAATTTTGAAAATGAAAAATCCCTCTATACCCCCTCTGACGACCCGACAATGATTTCCGTTGACGAATTATTGTTATTCAGATGTAAGTGGATATTCTGCACCCCATCATGATGCGTGCCAAGTCATATTAGATTTTTGAAGTAATTTTGAAAATGAATAATCCCTCTATACCCCTCTGACGAACCGACAATGATTTCTGTTAACGAATTAATGTTATTCGGATGGACATAGATATTTTGCGCCCTACTATGATGCGAGCCAAGTCATATTTTATTTTGAGGTAATTTTGAAAATGAAAAATCCTATACCCCCTCTAACGACCCGACAATGATTTCTGTTGACGAATTATTGTTATTCAGATGGAAATAGATATTCTGCACCCCACCATGTAGCAGTCCAAGTCATATTTGATTTTTGAAGTAATTTTGAAAATGAAAAATCACTCTATACCCCCTCTGACGACCGGACTATGACTTCTGTTATCGAATAATGTTCATTCAGAAGGACATGGATATTTGGCACCCTACTATGATGCGAGCCAAGTCATATTTTATTTTGAGGTAATTTTGAAAATGAAAAATCCTATACCCCCTCTAACGACACGACAATGATTTCTGTTGACGAATTATTGTTATTCAGATGTAAATGGATACTCTGCACCCCATCATGATGCGTGCCAAGTCATATTTGATATTTAATGTAATTTTGAAAATGAAAAATTCCTCTATACCCCCTCTGACGACCCGAGAATGATTTCTGTTGACGAATTATTGTTATTCGGATGGGAACCAATATTTTGCACTCTACTATGATGCGTGCCAAGTCATATTTGATATTTAAAGTAATTTTGAAAATGAGAAATCCCTCTATACCTCCTCTGACAACGCGGCAATGATTTCTGTTGAAGAATTATTGTTATTCAGATGGAAATGGATATTCTGCACCCCACCATGTTGCGTGCCAAGTCATATTTGATATTTTAGGTAATTTTGAAAATGAAAAATTACCCTATACCCCCTCTGACGACCCGACAATGATTTCTGTTGACGAATTATTGTTATTCGGATGGAAACCAATATTTTGCACTCTACTATGATGCGTGCCAAGTCATATTTGATTTTTGAAGTAATTTTGAAAATGTAAAATCCCTCTATTCTCCCTCTAACGACCCGACGATGATTTCTGTTGACGAATTATTGTTATTCGGATGAAAATGAATATATTGCACCCTACTATGATGCGTGCCAAGTCATATTTGATTTTTGAAGTCATTTTAAAAATGAAAAATCCCTCTATACCCCCTCTGACGACCCGACAATGATTTTCCTTGACGAATTATTTTTATTCAGATGGACATGAATACTTTGCACCTCACCATGATGCGTGCCAACTCATATTAGATTTTTGAAGTAATTTTGAAATTGAACATTTCCTCTATACCCCCTCTGACGACCCGATAATGATTTCTGTTGACGAATTATTATTATTCAGATGGACATGAATACTTTGTACCCCACCATGATGCGTGCCAACTCATATTTGATTTTTGAAGTAATTTTGAAAATGAAAATTCCCTCTATACCCCTCTGACGAACCGACAATGATTTCTGTTAACGAATTATTGTTATTCAGATGGACGTAGATATTTTGCACCATACTATGATGCGTGCCAAGTCATATTTTATTTTGAGGTAATTTTGAAAATGAAAAACCTATACCCCCTCTGACGACCCGACATTGATTTCTGTTATCGAATAATATTTACTCAGATGGACATGGATATTTGGCACCCTACTATGATGCGTGCCAAGTCATATTAGATTTTTGAAGTGATTTTGAAAATGTAAAATCCCTCTGTACACCCTCTTACGACCCGACAATGATTTCTGTTGACGAATTATTGTTATTCAGATGGACATGGATATTTTGCACCCTACTATGATGCGTGCCGAGTCATATTTGATATTGAGGTAATTTTGAAAATGAGAAATCCATCTGTACCCCCTGTGACAACATGACAATGATTTCAGTTGAAGAATTATTGTTATTAGGATGGAAATGAATATTTTGCACCCTACTATGATGCGTGCCAAGTCATATTTGATTTTTGAAGTAATTTTGAAAATGAAAAATCCCTCTATACCTCCTCTGACAACCCGGCAATGATATCTGTTGACGAATTATTGTTTTACAGATGGAAATAGATATTCTGCACCCCCCCATGTTGCGTGCCAGGTCATATTTGATATTTTAGGTGATTTTGAAAATGAAAAATTACTCTATACCCCCTCTGAAGACCCGACAATGATTTCCGTTGACGAATTGTTATTCAGATGGAAATGGATATTCTGCACCCCACTATGATGCGTGCCAAGGCATATTTGATATTGAGGTAATTTTGAAAATGAAAATTCGTTCTATACCCCCTCTGACGACCCGACAATGATTTCTGTTGACGAATTATTGTTACTCAGATGGAAATGGATCTCTGACGACCCGTCAATGATTTCGGTTGACGAATTATTGGTATTCAGATAGAAATAAATATTCTGCGTCCCACCATGTTGCGTGCCAAGCCATATTTGATTTTTGAAGTAATTTTGAAATTGATAAACCCTCTATACCCCCTCTGACGACCCGACAATGATTTCTAATGACGCATTATTGTTATTCAGTTGGACATGGATATTTTGCACCCTACTATGATGTGTGCCAAGTCATATTTGATGTTTGAGGTAACTTTGAAAATGAACAATCCCTCTATACCCCCTTAGACGACCCGACAATGATTTCTGTTGACGAATTAATGTTATTCAGATACACATTGATATTTTGCACACTACTTTGATGCATGCCAAGTCATACTTGATATTTTAGGAAACTTTGAAAATGAAAAATTCCTCTATACCCCCTCTGACGACCCGACAATGATTTCTGTTGACAAATTATTGTTATCCTGATGGAAATCAATATTTTGCACCCTATTGTGATGCGTGCCAAGTCATATTTGATTTTTGAAGTAATTTTGAAAAAATAAAATACCTCTATACTCCCTCTAACGACCCGACAATGATTTCTGTTGACGAATTATTGTTATTCAGATGGAAATGAATATATTGCACCCTACTATGATGCGTGCCAAGTCATATTTGATTTTTGAAGTAATTTTGAAAATGAAAAATCCCTCTATACCCCCTCTGACTACTCGACAATGATTTCCTTTGACGAATTATTGTTATTCAGTTGTAAATGGATATTCTGCTCCCCATCATGATGCGTGCCAAGTCATATTAGATTTTAGAAGTGATTTTGAAAATGTAAAATCCCTCTGTACACCCTCTTACGACCCGACAATGATTTCTGTTGATGAATTATTGGTATTCAGATGGAAATGAATATTCTGCGACCCACCATGTTGCGTGCCAAGCCATATTTGATTTTTGAAGTAATTTTGAAATTGAACATTTCCTCTATACCCCCTCTGACGACCCGATAATGATTTCTGTTGACGAATTAATATTATTCAGATGGACATGAATACTTTGTACCCCACCATGATGCGTGCCAACTCATATTTGATTTTTGAAGTAATTTTGAAAATTAAAATTCCCTCTATACCCCTCTGACGAACCGACAATGACTTCTGTTAACGAATTATTGTTATTCAGATGGACGTAGATATTTTGCACCATACTATGATGCGTGCCAAGTCATATTTTATTTTGAGGTAATTTTGAAAATGAAAAACCTATACCCCCTCTGACGACCCGACGATGATTTCTGTTGACGTCTTATCGTTATTCAGATGTAAATGGATATTCTTCACCCCATCATGATGCGTGCCAAGTCATATTAGATTTTTGAAGTGATTTTGAAAATGTGAAATCCCTCTGTACACCCTCTAACGACCCGACAATGACTTCTGTTGATGAATTATTGTTATTCAGATGGAAATGGATATTCTGCACCCCACCATAATGCGTGCCAAGTCATATTCGATTTTTTAAGGAATTTTGAAAATGAAAAATCCCTCTATACCCCCTCTAACGTCCCGACATTGATTTCTGTTAACGAATTATTGTTATTAAGTTAGACATGGATATTTTGCACCCTACTATGATGTGTGCCAAGTCATATTTGATTTTAGAGGTAATTTTGAAAATGAAAAATCCCTCTATACCCCCTCTAACGACCCGACAATGATTTCCGTTAACGAATTATTGTTATTCAGTTAGACATGGATATTTTGCACCATACTATGATGTGTGCTAAGTCATATTTGATGTTTGAGGTAACTTTGAAAATGAACAATCCCTCTATACCCCCTTTGACGACCCGACAATAATTTCTGTTGACGAATTATTGTTATTCAGATATGAATGGATATTCTGCACCCCACCATGATGCGTGCCAAGTCATATTTGAATTTTGAAGTCGTTTTGATAATGAAGAATCCCTCTATACCCCCTCTGACGACCCGACAATGATTTCTGTTGACGAATTATTGTTATTCAGATGTAAATGGATGTTCTGCACCCCATCATGATGCGTGCCAAGTCATATTTGATAATTTTGGTAATTTTGAAAATGAAAAATTCCTCTATACCCCCTCTGACGACCCGACAATGATTTCTGTTGACGAATTATTGTTATTCGGATGGAAACCAATATTTTGCACCCTACTATGATTCGTGCCGAGTCATATTTGAATTTGAGGTAATTTTGAAAATGAAAAATCCCTCTATACCCCCTCTAACGACCCGACAATGATTTCAGTTGACGAATTATTGTTATTAGGATATAAATTAATATTCTGCACACTAATATGATGCGTGCCAAGACATATTTGATTTTTAAAGTAATTTTGAAAATGAAAAATCCCTCTATACCTCCTCTGACAACCCGGCAATGGTTTCTGTTGACGAATTATTGTTAATAGGATGGAAATGAATATTTTGCACCCTAATATGATGCGTGCCAAGTCATATATGATTTTTGAAGTAATTTTGAAAATGAAAAATCCCTCTATACCTCCTCTGACAACCCATCAATGATTTCTGTTGACGAATTATTGTTATTCAGATTGAAATAGACATTCTGCACCCCACCATGTTGGGTGCCAAGTCATATTTGATATTTTAAGTAATTTTGAAAATGAAAAATCCCTCTGTACCCCCTCTGACGACCCGACATTGATTTCGGTTGACGAATTATTGTTATTAGGATGGACATGGATACTTTGCACCCCACCATGATACGTGTCAAGTCATATTCGATATTTTGGGTAATTTTGAAAATGAAAAATTCTTCTATACCCCCTCCGACGACCCGACAATGATTTCTGTTGACGAATTATTGTTATTCAGATGGAAATAGATATTCTGCACCCCACCATGTTGCGTGCCAAGTCATATTTGATATTTGAAGTAATTTTGAAAATGATAAATCCCTCTATACCCCTTCTAACGATTTCCGTTAACGAATTATTGTTATTCAGATGGACATGGATATTCTGCACCCCACCATGTTGCGTGCCAAGTCATATTCGATATTTTGGGTAATTTTGAAAATGAAAAATTCTTCTATACCCCCTCCGACGACCCGACAATGATTTCTGTTGACGAATTATTGTTATTCAGATGGAAATAGATATTCTGCACCCCACCATGTTGCGTGCCAAGTCATATTTGATATTTTAAGTAATTTTGAAAATGAAAAATCCCTCTGTACCCCCTCTGACGACCCGACAACGATTTCGGTCGACGAATTATTGTTATTAGGATGGAAATGAATATATTGCACCCTACTATGATAAGTGCCAAGTCATATTTGATTTTTGAAGTGATTTTGAAAATGAAAAATCCCTCTATACCCCCTCTGACGACCCGACGATGATTTCTGTTGACGTCTTATCGTTATTCAGATGTAAATGGATATTCTGCACCCCATCATGATGCGTGCCAAGTCATATTTGATTTTTGAAGTAATTTTGAAAATTAAAATTCCCTCTATACCCCTCTGACGAACCGACAATGACTTCTGTTAACGAATTATTGTTATTCAGATGGACGTAGATATTTTGCACCATACTATGATGCGTGCCAAGTCATATTTTATTTTGAGGTAATTTTGAAAATGAAAAACCTATACCCCCTCTGACGACCCGACGATGATTTCTGTTGACGTCTTATCGTTATTCAGATGTAAATGGATATTCTGCACCCCATCATGATGCGTGCCAAGTCATATTAGATTTTTGAAGTGATTTTGAAAATGTGAAATCCCTCTGTACACCCTCTAACGACCCGACAATGACTTCTGTTGATGAATTATTGTTATTCAGATGGAAATGGATATTCTGCACCCCACCATAATGCGTGCCAAGTCATATTCGATTTTTTAAGTAATTTTAAAAATGAAAAATCCCTCTATACCCCCTCTAACGTCCCGACATTGATTTCTGTTAACGAATTATTGTTATTACGTTAGACATGGATATTTTGCACCCTACTATGATGTGTGCCAAGTCATATTTGATTTTTGAGGTAATTTTGAAAATGAAAAATCCCTCTATACCCCCTCTAACGACCCGACAATGATTTCCGTTAACGAATTATTGTTACTCAGTTAGACATGGATATTTTGCACCATACTATGATGTGTGCTAAGTCATATTTGATGTTTGAGGTAACTTTGAAAATGAACAATCCCTCTATACCCCCTTTGACGACACGACAATAATTTCTGTTGACGAATTATTGTTATTCAGATAGAAATGGATATTCTGCACCCCACCATGATGCGTGCCAACTCATATTTGAATTTTGAAGTCGTTTTGATAATGAAGAATCCCTTTATACCCCCTCTGACGACCCGACAATGATTTCTGTTGACGAATTATTGTTATTCAGATGGACATGAATACTTTGTACCCCACCATGATGAGTACCAACTCATATTTGATTTTTGAAGTAATTTTGAAAATGAAAAATCCCTCTATACCCCTCTGACGAACCGACAATGATTTCTGTTAACGAATTAATGTTATTCAGATAAACATAGATATTTTGCGCCCTACTATGATGCGTGCCAAGTCATATTTTATTTTGAGGTAATTTTGAAAATGAAAAATCCTATACCCCCTCTAACGACCCGACAATGATTTCTGTTGACTAATTATTGTTATTCAGATGGAAATGGATATTCTGCACCCCACCATGTAGCGGTCCAAGTCATATTTGATTTTTGAAGTCGTTTTAAAAATGAAAAATCCCTCTATACCCCCTCTGACGACACGGCAATGATTTCTGTTGACGAATTATTATTATTCAGATGGAAACGGATATTACGCGCCCCACTATGATACGTGCCAAGTCATATTTCATTTTTGAAGTAATTTTGAAAATGTGAAATCCCTCTATACCCCCTCTAACGACCCGACAATGACTTCTGTTGATGAATTATTGTTATTCAGATGGAAATGGATATTCTGCACCCCACCATAATGCGTGCCAAGTCATATTCGATTTTTGAAGGAATTTTGAAAATGAAAAATCACTCTATAACCCCTCTAACGACCCGACAATGATTTCCGTTAACGAATTATTGTTAATCAGTTAGACATAGATATTTTGCACCCTACTATGATGTGTGCCAAGTAATATTTGATTTTAGAGGTAATTTTGAAAATGAACAATTCCTCTATACCCCCTCTGACTACTCGACAATGATTTCTGTTGACGAGTTATTATTATTCAGATGGACATGAATACTCTGTACCCCACCATGATGCGTGCCAACTCATATTTGATTTTTGAAGTAATTTTGAAAATGAAAAATCCCTCTATACCCCTCTGACGAACCGACAATGATTTCTGTTAACGAACTATTGTTATTTGGATGGACATAGATATTCTGCACCCCACCATGTTCCGTGCCAAGTTATATTTGATATATTAGGTAATTTTGAAAATGAAAAATTCCTCTATACCCCCTCTGACGACCCGACAATGACTTCTGTTGACGAATTATTGTTATTGGGATGGTAATGAATATTTTGCACCCTAATATGATGCGTGCCAAGTCATATTTGATTTTTGAAGTAATTTTGAAAATGAAATATCCCTCTATACCCCTCTGACGAACCGACAATGATTTCTGTTAACGAATTATTGTTATTCAGATGGAAATAGATATTCTGCACCCCACCATGTTGCGTGCCAAGTCATATTTGATATTTTAGGTAATTTTGAAAAAGAGAAATTCCTCTATACCCCCTCCGACGACCCGACAATGATTTCTGTTGACGAATTATTGTTATTAGGATGGAAATGAATATTTTGCACCCTAATATGATGCGTGCCAAGTCATATTTGATTTTTGAAGTAATTTTGAAAATAAAAAATCCCTCTATACTCCCTCTAACGACCCGACAATGATTTCTGTTGACGAATTACTGTTATTCAGATGAAAATGAATATATTGCACCCTACTATGATGCGTGCCAAGACATATTCGATTTTTGAAGTCCTTTTAAAAATGAAAAATCCCTCTATACCTCCTCTGACAACCCGGCAATGATTTCTGTTGACAAATCATTGTTATTCAGATGGAAATAGATATACTGCACCCCACCATGTTGAGTGCCAAGTCATATTCGATATTTTAGGTAATTTTGAAAATGAAAAATCCCTCTGTACCCCCTCTGACGACCCGACAATGATTTCGGTTGACGAATTATTGATATTAAGATGGAAATGAATATATTGCTCCCTACTATGATGCATGCCAAGTCATATTTGATTTTTTGAAGTAATTTTGAAAATGAAAAATCCCTCTATACCTCCTCTGACAAGCCGGCAATTATTTCTGTTGACGAATTATTGTTATTCAGATGGAAAAAGATATTCTGCACTCCACCATGTTGCGTGCCAAGTCATAGTTGATATTTTAAGTAATTTTGAAAATGAAAAATCCCTCTGTACTCCCTCTGACGACCCGACAATGATTTCGGTTGACGAATTATTGATATTAGGATGGAAATGAATATATTGCTCCCTACTATGATGCATGCCAAGTCATATTTAATTTTTTGAAGTAATTTTGAAAATGAAAAATCCCTATATACCCCCTCTGACGACCCGACAATGATTTCCGTTGACGAATTATTGTTATTCAGATGTAAATAGATATTCTGCACCCCATCATGATTCGTGCCAAGTCATATTAGGTGTTTGAAGTGATTTTGAAAATGTAATATCCCTCTGTACACCCTCTAACGACCCGACAATGACTTCTGTTGATGAATTATTGTTATTAAGATAGAAATGGATATTCTGCACCCCCCCATAATGCGTGCCAAGTCATATTCGATTTTTGAAGTAATTTTGAATATGAAAACTCCCTCTATACCCCCTCTAACGACCCGACAATGATTTCTGTTAACGAATTATTGTTATTCAGTTAGACATGGATATTTTGCACCTTACTATGATGGGTGCCATGTCATATTTGATTTATGAGGTAATTTTGAAAATGAACAATTCCTCTATACCCCCTCTGACGACCCGACAATGATATCTGTTGACGAATTATTGTTATTCAGTTGGACATGGATATTTTGCACCCTACTATGATGTGTGCCAAGTCATATTTGATGTTTGAGGAAACTTTGAAAGTGAACAATCCCTCTATACCCCCTTTGACGACCCGACAATAATTTCTGTTGACGAATTATTGTTATTCAGATAGAAATGGATATTCTGCACCCCACCATGATGCGTGCCAAGTCATATTTGATTTTTGAAGTAATTTTGAATATGAAAACTCCCTCTATACCCCCTCTAACGACCCGACAATGATTTCTGTTAACGAATTATTGTTATTCAGTTAGACATGGATATTTTGCACCTTACTATGATGGGTGCCATGTCATATTTGATTTATGAGGTAATTTTGAAAATGAACAATTCCTCTATACCCCCTTTGACGACCCGACAATAATTTCTGTTGACGAATTATTGTTATTCAGATAGAAATGGATATTCTGCACCCCACCATGATGCGTGCCAAGTCATATTTGATTTTTGAAGTAATTTTGAATATGAAAACTCCCTCTATACCCCCTCTAACGACCCGACAATGATTTCTGTTAACGAATTATTGTTATTCAGTTAGACATGGATATTTTGCACCTTACTATGATGGGTGCCATGTCATATTTGATTTATGAGGTAATTTTGAAAATGAACAATCCCTCTATACCCCCTTTGACGACCCGACAATAATTTCTGTTGACGAATTATTGTTATTCAGATAGAAATGGATATTCTGCACCCCCCCATAATGCGTGCCAAGTCATATTCGATTTTTGAAGTAATTTTGAATATGAAAACTCCCTCTATACCCCCTCTAACGACCCGACAATGATTTCTGTTAACGAATTATTGTTATTCAGTTAGACATGGATATTTTGCACCTTACTATGATGGGTGCCATGTCATATTTGATTTATGAGGTAATTTTGAAAATGAACAATTCCTCTATACCCCCTCTGACGACCCGACAATGATATCTGTTGACGAATTATTGTTATTCAGTTGGACATGGATATTTTGCACCCTACTATGATGTGTGCCAAGTCATATTTGATGTTTGAGGAAACTTTGAAAGTGAAAAATCCCTCTATACCCCCTCTGACGACCCGACAATGATTTCTCTTGACGAATTATTGTTATTCAGATGGACATGAATACTTTGTTCCCCACCATGATGAGTACCAACTCATATTTGATTTTTGAAGTAATTTTGAAAATGAAAAATCCCTCTATACCCCTCTGACGAACCGACAATGATTTCTGTTAACGAATTAATGTTATTCAGATAAACATAGATATTTTGCGCCCTACTATGATGCGTGCCAAGTCATATTTTATTTTGAGTTAATTTTGAAAATGAAAAATCCTATACTCCCTCTAACGACCCGACAATGATTTCTGTTGACGAATTATTGTTATTCAGATGGAAATGGATATTCTGCACCCCACCATGTAGCGGTCCAAGTCATATTTGATTTTTGAAGTAATTTTGAAAATGAAAAATCCCTCTATACCCCCTCTGACGACCGGACGATGATTTCTGTTATCGAATAATGTTTATTCAGAAGGACATGGATATTTGGCACCCTACTATGATGCGTGCCAAGTCTTATTTGATTTTGAGGTAATTTTGAAAATGAAAAATCCCTCTTTTACCCCTATGACGACACGACAATGATTTCTGTTGACGAATTATTGTTATTCAGATGATAATGGATATTCTGCACCCCATCATGATGCGTGCCAAGTCATATTTGATATTTAAGGTAATTTGGAAAATGAAAAATTCCTCTATACCCCCTCTGACGACCCGACGATGATTTCTGTTGACGAATTATTGTTATTCAGATGGAAATGGATATTCTGCACCCCACCATGTAGCGGTCCAAGTCATATTTGATTTTTGAAGTAATTTTGAAAATGAAAAATCCCTCTATACCCCTCTGACGAACCGACAATGATTTCTGTTAACGAATTAATGTTATTCAGATGGACATAGATATTTTGCGCCCTACTATGATGCGAGCCAAGTCATATTTTATTTTGAGGTAATTTTGAAAATGAAAAATCCTATACCGCCTCTAACGACCCGACAATGATTTCTGGTGACGAATTATTGTTATTCAGATGGAAATGGATATTCTGCACCCCACCATGTAGCAGTCCAAGTCATATTTGATTTTTGAAGTAATTTTGAAAATGAAAATTCACTCTATACCCCCTCTGACGACCGGACAATGACTTCTGATATCGAATAATGTTTATTCAGAAGGACATGGATATTTGGCACCCTACTATGATGCGTGCCAAGTCTTATTTGATTTTTAGGTAATTTTGAAAATGAAAAATCCCACTTTTACCCCTATGACGACACGACAATGATTTCTGTTGACGAATTATTGTTATTCAGATGTAAATGGATATTCTGCACCCCATCATGCGTGCCAAGTCATATTTGATATTTTAGGTAATTTTGAAAATGAAAAATTCCTCTATACCCCCTCTGACGACCCGACAATGATTTCTGTTGACGAATTATTGTTATTCGGATGGAAACCAATATTTTGCACACGACTATGATGCGTGCCGAGTCATTTTTGATTTTGAGGTAATTTTGAAAATGAAAAATCCCTCTGTACCCCCTCTGACGACCCGACAATGATTTCAGTTGAAGAATTATTGTTATTCGGATAGAAATCAATATTTTGCACCCTACTATGATGCGTGCCAAGTCATATTTGAGTTTTGAAGTAATTTTGAAAATGAAAAATCCTTCTATACCTCCTCTGACAACCCGGCAATGATTTCTGTTGACGAATTATTGTTATTCAGATGGAAATAGATATTCTGCACCCCACCATGTTGCGTGCCAAGTCATATTTGATATTTTAGGTAATTTTGAAAATGAAAAATTACTCTTTACTCCCTCTAACGACCCGACAATGATTTCTGTTGACGAATTATTGTTATTCGGATGAAAATGAATATATTGCACCCTACTATGATGCGTGCCTAGTCATATTTGAATTTTGAAGTCATTTTAAAAATGAAAAATCCCTCTATACCCCCTCTGACGACCCGACAATGATTTTCGTTGACGAATTATTTTCATTCAGATGGACATGGATACTTTGCACCTCACCATGATGCGTGCCAACTCATATTCGATTTTTGAAGTAATTTTGAAAATGAACAATTCCTCTATACCCCCTCTGACGACCCGATAATGATTTCTGTTGACGAATCATTGTTATTCAGATGGACATGAATACTTTGTACCCCACCATGATGCGTGCCAACTCATATTCGATTTTTGAAGTAATTTTGAAAATGAACAATTCCTCTATACCCCCTCTGACGACCCGATAATGATTTCTGTTGACGAATGATTGTTATTCAGATGGACATGAATACTTTGTACCCCACCATGATGCGTGCCAACTCATATTTGATTTTTGAAGTAATTTTGAAAATGAAAAATACCTCTATACCCCTCTGACGAACCGACAATGATTTCTGTTAACGAATTATTGTTATTCGGATGGAAATCAATATTTTGCACCCTACTATGATGCGTGCCAAGTCATATTTGATTTTTGAAGTAATTTTGAAAATGTAAAATCCCTCTATACTCCCTCTAACGACCCGACAATGATTTCAGTTGACGAATTATTGTTATTCGGATAGAAATCAATATTTTGCACCCTACTATGATGCGTGCCAAGTCATATTTGAGTTTTGAAGTAATTTTGAAAATGAAAAATCCTTCTATACCTCCTCTGACAACCCGGCAATGATTTCTGTTGACGAATTATTGTTATTCGGATGGAAACCAATATTTTGCACCCGACTATGATGCGTGCCGAGTCATTTTTGATTTTGAGGTAATTTTGAAAATGAAAAATCCCTCTGTACTCCCTCTGACGACCCGACAATGATTTCGGTTGACGAATTATTGATATTAGGATGGAAATGAATATATTGCTCCCTACTATGATGCATGCCAAGTCATATTTAATTTTTTGAAGTAATTTTGAAAATGAAAAATCCCTCTATACCCCCTCTGACGACACGACAATGATTTCCGTTGACGAATTATTGTTATTCAGATGTAAATGGATATTCTGCACCCCATCATGATTCGTGCCAAGTCATATTAGGTTTTTGAAGTGATTTTGAAAATGTAAAATCCCTCTGTACACCCTCTAACGACCCGACAATGACTTCTGTTGATGAATTATTGTTATTCAGATGGAAATGGATATTCTGCACCCCCCCATAATGCGTGCCAAGTCATATTCGATTTTTGAAGGAATTTTGAATATGAAAAATCCCTCTATACCCCCTCTAACGACTCGACAATGATTTCTGTTAACGAATTATTGTTATTCAGTTAGACATGGATATTTTGCACCTTACTATGATGTGTGCCATGTCATATTTGATTATTGAGGTAATTTTGAAAATGAACAATTCCTCTATACCCCCTCTGACGACCCGACAATGATATCTGTTGACGAATTATTGTTATTCAGTTGGACATGGATATTTTGCACCCTACTATGATGTGTGCCAAGTCATATTTGATGTTTGAGGAAACTTTGAAAGTGAACAATCCCTCTATACCCCCTTTGACGACCCGACAATAATTTCTGTTGACGAATTATTGTTATTCAGATAGAAATGGATATTCTGCACCCCACCATGATGCGTGCCAAGTCATATTTGATTTTTGAAGTCGTTTTGATAATGAAAAATCCCTCTATACCCCCTCTGACGACCCGACAATGATTTCTGTTGACGAATAATTTTTATTCAGATGGACATGAATACTTTGTACCCCACCATGATGAGTACCAACTCATATTTGATTTTTGAAGTAATTTTGAAAATGAAAAATCCCTCTATACCCCTCTGACGAACCGACAATGATTTCTGTTAACGAATTAATGTTATTCAGATAAATATAGCTATTTTGCACCCTACTATGATGCGTGCCAAGTCTTATTTGATTTTGAGGTAATTTTGAAAATGAAAAATCCCTCTTTTACTCCTATGACGACACGACAATGATTTCTGTTGACGAATTTTTGTTATTCAGATGAAAATGGATATTCTGCACCCCATCATGATGCGTGCCAAGTCATATTTGATATTTAAGGTAATTTGGAAAATGAAAAATTCCTCTATACCCCCTCTGACGACCCGACGATGATTTCTGTTGACGAATTATTGTTATTCAGATGGAAATGGATATTCTGCACCCCACCATGTAGCGGTCCAAGTCATATTTGATTTTTGAAGTAATTTTGAAAATGAAAAATCCCTCTACGAACCGACAATGATTTCTGTTAACGAATTAATGTTATACAGATGGACATAGATATTTTGCGCCCTACTATGATGCGTGCCAAGTCATATTTTATTTTGAGGTAATTTTGAAAATGAAAAATCCTATACCGCCTCTAACGACCCGACAATGATTTCTGTTGACGAATTATTGTTATTCAGATGGAAATGGATATTCTCCACCCCACCATGTAGCAGTCCAAGTCATATTTGATTTTTGAAGTAATTTTGAAAATGAAAAATCACTCTATACCCCCTCTGACGACCGGACAATGACTTCTGATATCGAATAATGTTTATTCAGAAGGACATGGATATTTGGCACCCTACTATGATGCGTGCCAAGTCTTATTAGTTTTTTAGGTAATTTTGAAAATGAAAAATCCCACTTTTACCCCTATGACGACACGACAATGATTTCTGTTGACGAATTATTGTTATTCAGATGTAAATGGACATTCTGCACCCCATCATGATGCGTGCCAAGTCATATTTGATATTTTAGGTAATTTTGAAAATGAAAAATTCCTCTATACCCCCTCTGACGACCCGACAATGATTTCTGTTGACGAATTATTGTTATTCGGATGGAAACCAATATTTTGCACCCGACTATGATACGTGCCGAGTCATATTTGATATTGAGGTAATTTTGAAAATGAAAAATCCCTCTGTACCCCCTCTGTCGACCCGACAATGATTTCAGTTGACGAATTATTGTTATTCGGATGGACATCAATATTTTGCACCCTACTATGATGCGTGCCAAGTCATATTTGAGTTTTGAAGTAATTTTGAAAATGAAAAATCCTTCTATACCTCCTCTGACAACCCGGCAATGATTTCTGTTGACGAATTATTGTTATTCAGATGGAAATGGATATTCTGCACCCCACCATGTAGCGGTCCAAGTCATATTTGATTTTTGAAGTAATTTTGAAAGTGAAAAATCCCTCTACGAACCGACAATGATTTCTGTTAACGAATTAATGTTATTCAGATGGACATAGATATTTTGCGCCCTACTATGATGCGAGCCAAGTCATATTTTATTTTGAGGTAATTTTTAAAATGAAAAATCCTTCTATACCTCCTCTGACAACCCGGCAATGATTTCTGTTGACGAATTATTGTTATTCAGATGGAAATAGATATTCTGCACCCCACCATGTTGCGTGCCAAGTCATATTTGATATTTTAGGTAATTTTTAAAATGAAAAATTACTCTATACCCCCTCTGACGACCCGACAATGATTTCTGTGGACGAATTATTGTTATTCGGATGGAAATCAATATTTTGCACCCTACTATGATGCGTGCCAAGTCATATTAGATTTTTGAAGTAATTTTGAGAATGAGAAATCCCTCCATACCCCCTCTGAGGACACGACAATGATTTCTGTTGACGAATTATTGTTATTCATATGGAAATGGATATTCTGCAAACCACCATGGTGCTTACCAAGTCATATTTGGTTTTTGAAGTAATTTTGATAATGAGAAATCCTTCTATACCCCCTCTGACGACCCGACAATGATTTCTGTTGACGAACTGTTATTCAGATGGAAATGGATATTATGCAACCCACCATGATGCGTGCCAAGTCATATTTGATTTTTGAAGTAATTTTGAAATTGAAAAATCCCTCTATACCCCCTCTGACGACCCGACAATGATATCCGTTGACGAATAATTGTTATTCAGAAGTAAATGGATATTCTGCTCCCCATCATGATGCGTGCCAAGTCATATTAGATTTTTGAAGTGATTTTGAAAATGTAAAATCCCTCTGTACACCCTCTTGCGACCCGACAATGATTTCTGTTGATGAATTATTGGTATTCAGATGGAAATGAATATTCTGCGCCCCACCATGTTGCGTTCCAAGCCATATTTGATTTTTGAAGTAATTTTGAAAATGAAAAATCCCTCTGTACCCCCTCTGACGACCCGACAATGATTTCAGTTGACGAATTATTGTTATTAGGATATAAATTAATATTTTGCACCCTAGTATGATGCGTGCCAAGTCATATTTGATTTTTGAAGTAATTTTGAAAATGAAAAATCCCTCTATACCTCCTCTGACAACCCGGCAATGATTTCTGTTGACGAATTATTGTTATTCAGATAAAAATAGACATTCTGCACCCCACCATGTTGCGTGCCAAGTCATATTTGATATTTTAGGTAATTTTGAAAATGAAAAATCCCTCTGTACCCCCTCTGACGACCCGACAATGATTTCGGTTGACGATTTATTGTTATTAGGATGGTAATGAATATTTTGCACCCTACTATGATGCGTGCAAAGTCATATTTGATTTTTGAAGTAATTTTGAAAATGAAAAATCCCTCTATACCCCCTCTGACGACCCGACAATGATTTCCGTTGACGAATTATTGTTATTCAGATGTAAGTGGATATTCTGCACCCCATCATGATGCATGCCAAGTCATATTAGATTTTTGAAGTAATTTTGAAAATGAAAAATCCCTCTATACCCCTCTGACGAACCGACAATGATTTCTGATAACGAATTAATGTTACTCAGATGGACATAGATATTTTGCGCCCTACGATGCGAGCCAAGTCATATTTGATTTTTGAAGTAATTTTGAGAATGAGAAATCCCTCCATACCCCCTCTGAGGACACGACAATGATTTCTGTTGACGAATTATTGTTATTCATATGGAAATGGATATTCTGCAAACCACCATGGTGCTTACCAAGTCATATTTGATTTTTGAAGTAATTATGATAATGAGAAATCCTTCTATACCCCCTCTGACGACCCGACAATGATTTCTGTTGACGAACTGTTATTCAGATGGAAATGGATATTATGCAACCCACCATGATGCGTGCCAAGTCATATTTGATTTTTGAAGTAATTTTGAAATTGAAAAATCCCTCTATACCCCCTCTGACGACCCGACAATGATATCCGTTGACGAATAATTGTTATTCAGTTGTAAATGGATATTCTGCTCCCCATCATGATGCGTGCCAAGTCATATTAGATTTTTGAAGTGATTTTGAAAATGTAAAATCCCTCTGTACACCCTCTTGCGACCCGACAATGATTTCTGTTGATGAATTATTGGTATTCGGATGGAAATGAATATTCTGCGCCCCACCATGTTGCGTGCCAAGCCATATTTGATTTTTGAAGTAATTTTGAAAATGAAAAATCCCTCTGTACCCCCTCTGACGACCCGACAATGATTTCAGTTGACGAATTATTGTTATTAGGATATAAATTAATATTTTGCACCCTAGTAAGATGCGTGCCAAGTCATATTTGATTTTTGAAGTAATTTTGAAAATGAAAAATCCCTCTATACCTCATCTGAAAACCCGGCAATGATTTCTGTTGACGAATTATTGTTATTCAGATAAAAATAGACATTCTGCACCCCACCATGTTGCGTGCCAAGTCATATTTGATATTTTAGGTAATTTTGAAAATGAAAAATCCCTCTGTACCCCCTCTGACGACCCGACAATGATTTCGGTTGACGATTTATTGTTATTAGGATGGTAATGAATATTTTGCACCCTACTATGATGCGTGCAAAGTCATATTTGATTTTTGAAGTAATTTTGAAAATGAAAAATCCCTCTATACCCCCTCTGACGACCCGACAATGATTTCCGTTGACGAATTATTGTTATTCAGATGTAAGTGGATATTCTGCACCCCATCATGATGCATGCCAAGTCATATTAGATTTTTGAAGTAATTTTGAAAATGAAAAATCCCTCTATACCCCTCTGACGAACCGACAATGATTTCTGTTAACGAATTAATGTTACTCAGATGGACATAGATATTTTGCGCCCTACTATGATGCGAGCCAAGTCATATTTTATTTTGAGGTAATTTTGAAAATGAAAAATCCTATACCCCCTCTAACGACCCGACAATGATTTCTGTTGACGAATTATTGTTATTCAGATGGAAATAGATATTCTGCACCCTACCATGTAGCAGTCCAAGTCATATTTGATTTTTGAAGTAATTTTGAAAATGAAAAATCACTCTATACCCCCTCTGACGACCGGACAATGACATCTGTTATCGAATAATGTTTATCCATAAGGACATGGATATTTGGCACCCTACTATGATGCGTGCCAAGTCTTATTTGATTTTGAGGTAAATTTGAAAATGAAAAATCCCTCTTTTACCCCTATGACGACACGACAATGATTTCTGTTGACGAATTATTGTTATTCAGATGTAAATGGATATTCTGCACCCCATCATGATGCGTGCCAAGTCATATTTGATATTTCAGGTAATTTGGAAAATGAAAAATTCCTCTATACCCCCTCTGACGACCCGACGATGATTTCTGTTGACGAATTATTGTTATTCGGATGGAAATCAATATTTTGCACCCTACTATGATGCGTGCCAAGTCATATTAGATTTTTGAAGTGATTTTGAAAATGTAAAATCCCTCTGTACACCCTCTTACGACCCGACAATGATTTCTGTTGACGAATTATTGTTATTCAGATGGACATGGATATTTTGCACCCTACTATGATGCGTGCCGAGTCATATTTGATTTTGAGGTAATTTTGAAAATGAAAAATCCCTCTATACCTCCTCTGACAACCCGGCAATGATATCTGTTGAAGAATTATTGTTTTTCAGATGGAAATAGATATTCTGCACCCCACCATGTTGCGTGCCAAGTCATATTTGATATTTTAGGTGATTTTGAAAATGAAAAATTCCTCTATACTCCCTCTAACGACCCGACAATGATTTCTGTAGACAAATTATTGTTATTCAGATGAAAATGAATATATTGTACCCTACTATTATGCGTGCCAAGTCATATTTGATTTTTGAAGTCATTTTATAAATGAAAAATCCCTCTATATCCCCTCTGACGACACGACAATGATTTCTGTTGACGAATTAATGTTATTCAGATGGAAATTAATAGTCTGCACCCCACCATGTTGCGTGCCATGTCATATTTAATTTTCAAAGTAATTTTGAAAATGATAAATCCCTCTATACCTCCTCTGACAACCCGCAATGATGGAAATGGATATTCTGCACCCCACCATGTTGCGCGCCAAGTCATATTTGATATTTTAGGTAACTTTGAAAATGAAAAATTCCTCTATACCCCCTCTGACGACCCGACAATGATTTCTGTTGACGAATTATTGTTATTCGGATGGAAATCAATATTTTGCACCCTACTATGATGCGTGCCAAGTCATATTTGATTTTTGAAGTAATTTTGAAAATGAAAAATCCTTCTATACCTCCTCTGACAACCCGGCAATGATTTCTGTTGACGAAATATTGTTATTCAGATGGAAATAGATATTCTGCACCCCACCATGTTGCGTGCCAAGTCATATTTGATATTTTAGGTAATTTTGAATATGAGAAATTACTCTATACCCCCTCTGACGACCCGACAATGATTTCTGTTGACGAATTATTGTTATTTGGATGGAAATCAATATTTTGCACCCTACTATGATGCGTGCCTAGTCATATTTGATATTTGAAGTCATTTTAAAAATGAAAAATCCCTCTATACCCCTCTGACGACCCGACAATGATTTTCGTTGACGAATTATTTTCATTCAGATGGACATGGATACTTTGCACCTCACCATGATGCGTGCCAACTCATATTCGATATTTGAAGTAATTTTGAAAATGAACAATTCCTCTATACCCCCTCTGATGACCCGATAATGATTTCTGTTGCCGAATCATTGTTATTCAGATGGACATGAATACTTTGTACCCCACCATGATGCGTGCCAACTCATATTTGATTTTTGAAGTAATTTTTAAAATGAAAAATCCCTCTATATCCCCTCTGACGACACGACAATGATTTCTGTTGACGAATTAATGTTATTCAGATGGAAATTAATAGTCTGTACCCCACCATGTTGCGTGCCATGTCATATTTAATTTTTGAAGTCATTTTGATAATGAGAAATCCCTCTATACCCCCTCTGACGACCCGACAATGATTTCTGTTGACGAATTATTGTTATTCAGATGGACATGGATATTTTGCACCCTACTATGATGCGTGCCGAGTCATATTTGATTTTGAGGTAATTTTGAAAATGAAAAATCCCTCTATACCTCCTCTGACAACCCGGCAATGATATCTGTTGAAGAATTATTGTTTTTCAGATGGAAACAGATATTCTGCACCCCACCATGTTGCGTGCCAAGTCATATTTGATATTTTAGGTGATTTTGAAAATGAAAAATTCCTCTATACTCCCTTTAACGACCCGACAATGATTTCTGTAGACGAATTATTGTTATTCAGATGAAAATGAATATATTGCACCCTACTATTATGCGTGCCAAGTCATATTTGATTTTTGAAGTCATTTTATAAATGAAAAATCCCTCTATATCCCCTCTGACGACCCGACAATGATTTCTGTTGACGAACTATTGTTATTCAGATGGAAATGGGTATTCTGCACCCCACCATGATGCGTGCCAAGTCATATTAGATTTTTGAAGTAATTTTGAGAATGAGAAATCCCTCCATACCCCCTCTGAGGACACGACAATGATTTCTGTTGACGAATTATTGTTATTCATATGGAAATGGATATTCTGCAAATCACAATGGTGCTTACCAAGTCATATTTGATTTTTGAAGCCATTTTGATAATGAGAAATCCTTCTATACCCCCTCTGACGACCCGACAATGATTTCTGTTGACGAATTATTGATATTAGGATGGAAATGTATTGCTCCCTACTATGATGCATGCCAAGTCATATTTAAATTTTTGAAGTAATTTTGAAAATGAAAAATCCCTCTATACCCCCTCTGACGACCCGACAATGATTTACGTTGACGAATTATTTTTATTCAGATGGACATGAATACTTTGCACCTCACCATGATGCGTGCCAACTCATATTCGATTTTTGAAGTAATTTTGAAAATGAAAAATCCCTCTATACCTCCTCTGACAACACGGCAATGATTTCTGTTGACGAATTATTGTTATTCAGATAAAAATAGACATTCTGCACCCCACCATGTTGCGTGCCAAGTCATATTTGATATTTTAGGTAATTTTGAAAATGAAAAATCCCTCTATACCCCCTCTGACGACCCGACAATGATTTCTGTGGACGAATTATTGTTATTCGGATGGAAATCAATATTTTGCACCCTACTATGATGCGTGCCAAGTCATATTAGATTTTTGAAGTAATTTTGAGAATGAGAAATCCCTCCATACCCCCTCTGAGGACACGACAATGATTTCTGTTGACGAATTATTGTTATTCATATGGAAATGGATATTCTGCAAACCACCATGGTGCTTACCAAGTCATATTTGATTTTTGAAGTAATTTTGATAATGAGAAATCCTTCTATACCCCCTCTGACGACCCGACAATGATTTCTGTTGACGAACTGTTATTCAGATGGAAATGGATATTATGCAACCCACCATGATGCGTGCCAAGTCATATTTGATTTTTGAAGTAATTTTGAAAGTGAAAAATCCCTCTACGAACCGACAATGATTTCTGTTAACGAATTAATGTTATTCAGATGGACATAGATATTTTGCGCCCTACTATGATGCGAGCCAAGTCATATTTTATTTTGAGGTAATTTTTAAAATGAAAAATCCTTCTATACCTCCTCTGACAACCCGGCAATGATTTCTGTTGACGAATTATTGTTATTCAGATGGAAATAGATATTCTGCACCCCACCATGTTGCGTGCCAAGTCATATTTGATATTTTAGGTAATTTTTAAAATGAAAAATTACTCTATACCCCCTCTGACGACCCGACAATGATTTCTGTGGACGAATTATTGTTATTCGGATGGAAATCAATATTTTGCACCCTACTATGATGCGTGCCAAGTCATATTAGATTTTTGAAGTAATTTTGAGAATGAGAAATCCCTCCATACCCCCTCTGAGGACACGACAATGATTTCTGTTGACGAATTATTGTTATTCATATGGAAATGGATATTCTGCAAACCACCATGGTGCTTACCAAGTCATATTTGATTTTTGAAGTAATTTTGATAATGAGAAATCCTTCTATACCCCCTCTGACGACCCGACAATGATTTCTGTTGACGAACTGTTATTCAGATGGAAATGGATATTATGCAACCCACCATGATGCGTGCCAAGTCATATTTGATTTTTGAAGTAATTTTGAAATTGAAAAATCCCTCTATACCCCCTCTGACGACCCGACAATGATATCCGTTGACGAATAATTGTTATTCAGAAGTAAATGGATATTCTGCTCCCCATCATGATGCGTGCCAAGTCATATTAGATTTTTGAAGTGATTTTGAAAATGTAAAATCCCTCTGTACACCCTCTTGCGACCCGACAATGATTTCTGTTGATGAATTATTGGTATTCAGATGGAAATGAATATTCTGCGCCCCACCATGTTGCGTTCCAAGCCATATTTGATTTTTGAAGTAATTTTGAAAATGAAAAATCCCTCTGTACCCCCTCTGACGACCCGACAATGATTTCAGTTGACGAATTATTGTTATTAGGGTATAAATTAATATTTTGCACCCTAGTATGATGCGTGCCAAGTCATATTTGATTTTTGAAGTAATTTTGAAAATGAAAAATCCCTCTATACCTCCTCTGACAACCCGGCAATGATTTCTGTTGACGAATTATTGTTATTCAGATAAAAATAGACATTCTGCACCCCACCATGTTGCGTGCCAAGTCATATTTGATATTTTAGGTAATTTTGAAAATGAAAAATCCCTCTGTACCCCCTCTGACGACCCGACAATGATTTCGGTTGACGATTTATTGTTATTAGGATGGTAATGAATATTTTGCACCCTACTATGATGCGTGCAAAGTCATATTTGATTTTTGAAGTAATTTTGAAAATGAAAAATCCCTCTATACCCCCTCTGACGACCCGACAATGATTTCCGTTGACGAATTATTGTTATTCAGATGTAAGTGGATATTCTGCACCCCATCATGATGCATGCCAAGTCATATTAGATTTTTGAAGTAATTTTGAAAATGAAAAATCCCTCTATACCCCTCTGACGAACCGACAATGATTTCTGATAACGAATTAATGTTACTCAGATGGACATAGATATTTTGCGCCCTACGATGCGAGCCAAGTCATATTTGATTTTTGAAGTAATTTTGAGAATGAGAAATCCCTCCATACCCCCTCTGAGGACACGACAATGATTTCTGTTGACGAATTATTGTTATTCATATGGAAATGGATATTCTGCAAACCACCATGGTGCTTACCAAGTCATATTTGATTTTTGAAGTAATTATGATAATGAGAAATCCTTCTATACCCCCTCTGACGACCCGACAATGATTTCTGTTGACGAACTGTTATTCAGATGGAAATGGATATTATGCAACCCACCATGATGCGTGCCAAGTCATATTTGATTTTTGAAGTAATTTTGAAATTGAAAAATCCCTCTATACCCCCTCTGACGACCCGACAATGATATCCGTTGACGAATAATTGTTATTCAGATGTAAATGGATATTCTGCTCCCCATCATGATGCGTGCCAAGTCATATTAGATTTTTGAAGTGATTTTGAAAATGTAAAATCCCTCTGTACACCCTCTTGCGACCCGACAATGATTTCTGTTGATGAATTATTGGTATTCAGATGGAAATGAATATTCTGCGCCCCACCATGTTGCGTGCCAAGCCATATTTGATTTTTGAAGTAATTTTGAAAATGAAAAATCCCTCTGTACCCCCTCTGACGACCCGACAATGATTTCAGTTGACGAATTATTGTTATTAGGATATAAATTAATATTTTGCACCCTAGTAAGATGCGTGCCAAGTCATATTTGATTTTTGAAGTAATTTTGAAAATGAAAAATCCCTCTATACCTCATCTGAAAACCCGGCAATGATTTCTGTTGACGAATTATTGTTATTCAGATAAAAATAGACATTCTGCACCCCACCATGTTGCGTGCCAAGTCATATTTGATATTTTAGGTAATTTTGAAAATGAAAAATCCCTCTGTACCCCCTCTGACGACCCGACAATGATTTCGGTTGACGATTTATTGTTATTAGGATGGTAATGAATATTTTGCACCCTACTATGATGCGTGCAAAGTCATATTTGATTTTTGAAGTAATTTTGAAAATGAAAAATCCCTCTATACCCCCTCTGACGACCCGACAATGATTTCCGTTGACGAATTATTGTTATTCAGATGTAAGTGGATATTCTGCACCCCATCATGATGCATGCCAAGTCATATTAGATTTTTGAAGTAATTTTGAAAATGAAAAATCCCTCTATACCCCTCTGACGAACCGACAATGATTTCTGTTAACGAATTAATGTTACTCAGATGGACATAGATATTTTGCGCCCTACTATGATGCGAGCCAAGTCATATTTTATTTTGAGGTAATTTTGAAAATGAAAAATCCTATACCCCCTCTAACGACCCGACAATGATTTCTGTTGACGAATTATTGTTATTCAGATGGAAATAGATATTCTGCACCCTACCATGTAGCAGTCCAAGTCATATTTGATTTTTGAAGTAATTTTGAAAATGAAAAATCACTCTATACCCCCTCTGACGACCGGACAATGACATCTGTTATCGAATAATGTTTATCCATAAGGACATGGATATTTGGCACCCTACTATGATGCGTGCCAAGTCTTATTTGATTTTGAGGTAAATTTGAAAATGAAAAATCCCTCTTTTACCCCTATGACGACACGACAATGATTTCTGTTGACGAATTATTGTTATTCAGATGTAAATGGATATTCTGCACCCCATCATGATGCGTGCCAAGTCATATTTGATATTTCAGGTAATTTGGAAAATGAAAAATTCCTCTATACCCCCTCTGACGACCCGACGATGATTTCTGTTGACGAATTATTGTTATTCGGATGGAAATCAATATTTTGCACCCTACTATGATGCGTGCCAAGTCATATTAGATTTTTGAAGTGATTTTGAAAATGTAAAATCCCTCTGTACACCCTCTTACGACCCGACAATGATTTCTGTTGACGAATTATTGTTATTCAGATGGACATGGATATTTTGCACCCTACTATGATGCGTGCCGAGTCATATTTGATTTTGAGGTAATTTTGAAAATGAAAAATCCCTCTATACCTCCTCTGACAACCCGGCAATGATATCTGTTGAAGAATTATTGTTTTTCAGATGGAAATAGATATTCTGCACCCCACCATGTTGCGTGCCAAGTCATATTTGATATTTTAGGTGATTTTGAAAATGAAAAATTCCTCTATACTCCCTCTAACGACCCGACAATGATTTCTGTAGACAAATTATTGTTATTCAGATGAAAATGAATATATTGCACCCTACTATTATGCGTGCCAAGTCATATTTGATTTTTGAAGTCATTTTATAAATGAAAAATCCCTCTATATCCCCTCTGACGACACGACAATGATTTCTGTTGACGAATTAATGTTATTCAGATGGAAATTAATAGTCTGCACCCCACCATGTTGCGTGCCATGTCATATTTAATTTTCAAAGTAATTTTGAAAATGATAAATCCCTCTATACCTCCTCTGACAACCCGCAATGATTTCTGTTGACGAATTATTGTTATACAGATGGAAATGGATATTCTGCACCCCACCATGTTGCGCGCCAAGTCATATTTGATATTTTAGGTAACTTTGAAAATGAAAAATTCCTCTATACCCCCTCTGACGACCCGACAATGATTTCTGTTGACGAATTATTGTTATTCGGATGGAAATCAATATTTTGCACCCTACTATGATGCGTGCCAAGTCATATTTGATTTTTGAAGTAATTTTGAAAATGAAAAATCCTTCTATACCTCCTCTGACAACCCGGCAATGATTTCTGTTGACGAAATATTGTTATTCAGATGGAAATAGATATTCTGCACCCCACCAAGTTGCGTGCCAAGTCATATTTGATATTTTAGGTAATTTTGAATATGAGAAATTACTCTATACCCCCTCTGACGACCCGACAATGATTTCTGTTGACGAATTATTGTTATTTGGATGGAAATCAATATTTTGCACCCTACTATGATGCGTGCCTAGTCATATTTGATATTTGAAGTCATTTTAAAAATGAAAAATCCCTCTATACCCCTCTGACGACCCGACAATGATTTTCGTTGACGAATTATTTTCATTCAGATGGACATGGATACTTTGCACCTCACCATGATGCGTGCCAACTCATATTCGATATTTGAAGTAATTTTGAAAATGAACAATTCCTCTATACCCCCTCTGATGACCCGATAATGATTTCTGTTGCCGAATCATTGTTATTCAGATGGACATGAATACTTTGTACCCCACCATGATGCGTGCCAACTCATATTTGATTTTTGAAGTAATTTTTAAAATGAAAAATCCCTCTATATCCCCTCTGACGACACGACAATGATTTCTGTTGACGAATTAATGTTATTCAGATGGAAATTAATAGTCTGTACCCCTCCATGTTGCGTGCCATGTCATATTTAATTTTTGAAGTCATTTTGATAATGAGAAATCCCTCTATACCCCCTCTGACGACCCGACAATGATTTCTGTTATCGAATAATGTTTACTCAGATGGACATGGATATTTGGCACCCTACTATGATGCGTGCCAAGTCATATTAGATTTTTGAAGTGATTTTGAAAATGTAAAATCCCTCTGTACACCCTCTTACGACCCGACAATGATTTCTGTTGACGAATTATTGTTATTCAGATGGACATGGATATTTTGCACCCTACTATGATGCGTGCCGAGTCATATTTGATTTTGAGGTAATTTTGAAAATGAAAAATCCCTCTATACCTCCTCTGACAACCCGGCAATGATATCTGTTGAAGAATTATTGTTTTTCAGATGGAAATAGATATTCTGCACCCCACCATGTTGCGTGCCAAGTCATATTTGATATTTTAGGTGATTTTGAAAATGAAAAATTCCTCTATACTCCCTCTAACGACCCGACAATGATTTCTGTAGACGAATTATTGTTATTCAGATGAAAATGAATATATTGCACCCTACTATTATGCGTGCCAAGTCATATTTGATTTTTGAAGTCATTTTATAAATGAAAAATCCCTCTATATCCCCTCTGACGACCCGACAATGATTTCTGTTGACGAACTATTGTTATTCAGATGGAAATGGGTATTCTGCACCCCACCATGATGCGTGCCAAGTCATATTAGATTTTTGAAGTAATTTTGAGAATGAGAAATCCCTCCATACCCCCTCTGAGGACACGACAATGATTTCTGTTGACGAATTATTGTTATTCATATGGAAATGGATATTCTGCAAATCACAATGGTGCTTACCAAGTCATATTTGATTTTTGAAGCCATTTTGATAATGAGAAATCCTTCTATACCCCCTCTGACGACCCGACAATGATTTCTGTTGACGAATTATTGATATTAGGATGGAAATGAATATATTGCTCCCTACTATGATGCATGCCAAGTCATATTTAAATTTTTGAAGTAATTTTGAAAATGAAAAATCCCTCTATACCCCCTCTGACGACCCGACAATGATTTACGTTGACGAATTATTTTTATTCAGATGGACATGAATACTTTGCACCTCACCATGATGCGTGCCAACTCATATTCGATTTTTGAAGTAATTTTGAAAATGAAAAATCCCTCTATACCTCCTCTGACAACACGGCAATGATTTCTGTTGACGAATTATTGTTATTCAGATAAAAATAGACATTCTGCACCCCACCATGTTGCGTGCCAAGTCATATTTGATATTTTAGGTAATTTTGAAAATGAAAAATCCCTCTATACCCCCTCTGACGACCCGACAATGATTTCTGTGGACGAATTATTGTTATTCGGATGGAAATCAATATTTTGCACCCTACTATGATGCGTGCCAAGTCATATTAGATTTTTGAAGTAATTTTGAGAATGAGAAATCCCTCCATACCCCCTCTGAGGACACGACAATGATTTCTGTTGACGAATTATTGTTATTCATATGGAAATGGATATTCTGCAAACCACCATGGTGCTTACCAAGTCATATTTGATTTTTGAAGTAATTTTGATAATGAGAAATCCTTCTATACCCCCTCTGACGACCCGACAATGATTTCTGTTGACGAACTGTTATTCAGATGGAAATGGATATTATGCAACCCACCATGATGCGTGCCAAGTCATATTTGATTTTTGAAGTAATTTTGAGAATGAGAAATCCCTCCATACCCCCTCTGAGGACACGACAATGATTTCTGTTGACGAATTATTGTTATTCATATGGAAATGGATATTCTGCAAACCACCATGGTGCTTACCAAGTCATATTTGATTTTTGAAGTAATTTTGATAATGAGAAATCCTTCTATACCCCCTCTGACGACCCGACAATGATTTCTGTTGACGAACTGTTATTCAGATGGAAATGGATATTATGCAACCCACCATGATGCGTGCCAAGTCATATTTGATTTTTGAAGTAATTTTGAAATTGAAAAATCCCTCTATACCCCCTCTGACGACCCGACAATGATATCCGTTGACGAATAATTGTTATTCAGAAGTAAATGGATATTCTGCTCCCCATCATGATGCGTGCCAAGTCATATTAGATTTTTGAAGTGATTTTGAAAATGTAAAATCCCTCTGTACACCCTCTTGCGACCCGACAATGATTTCTGTTGATGAATTATTGGTATTCAGATGGAAATGAATATTCTGCGCCCCACCATGTTGCGTTCCAAGCCATATTTGATTTTTGAAGTAATTTTGAAAATGAAAAATCCCTCTGTACCCCCTCTGACGACCCGACAATGATTTCAGTTGACGAATTATTGTTATTAGGATATAAATTAATATTTTGCACCCTAGTATGATGCGTGCCAAGTCATATTTGATTTTTGAAGTAATTTTGAAAATGAAAAATCCCTCTATACCTCCTCTGACAACCCGGCAATGATTTCTGTTGACGAATTATTGTTATTCAGATAAAAATAGACATTCTGCACCCCACCATGTTGCGTGCCAAGTCATATTTGATATTTTAGGTAATTTTGAAAATGAAAAATCCCTCTGTACCCCCTCTGACGACCCGACAATGATTTCGGTTGACGATTTATTGTTATTAGGATGGTAATGAATATTTTGCACCCTACTATGATGCGTGCAAAGTCATATTTGATTTTTGAAGTAATTTTGAAAATGAAAAATCCCTCTATACCCCCTCTGACGACCCGACAATGATTTCCGTTGACGAATTATTGTTATTCAGATGTAAGTGGATATTCTGCACCCCATCATGATGCATGCCAAGTCATATTAGATTTTTGAAGTAATTTTGAAAATGAAAAATCCCTCTATACCCCTCTGACGAACCGACAATGATTTCTGATAACGAATTAATGTTACTCAGATGGACATAGATATTTTGCGCCCTACTATGATGCGAGCCAAGTCATATTTGATTTTTGAAGTAATTTTGAGAATGAGAAATCCCTCCATACCCCCTCTGAGGACACGACAATGATTTCTGTTGACGAATTATTGTTATTCATATGGAAATGGATATTCTGCAAACCACCATGGTGCTTACCAAGTCATATTTGATTTTTGAAGTAATTATGATAATGAGAAATCCCTCTATACCCCCTCTGACGACCCGACAATGATTTCCGTTGACGAATTATTGTTATTCAGATGTAAGTGGATATTCTGCACCCCATCATGATGCATGCCAAGTCATATTAGATTTTTGAAGTAATTTTGAAAATGAAAAATCCCTCTATACCCCTCTGACGAACCGACAATGATTTCTGTTAACGAATTAATGTTACTCAGATGGACATAGATATTTTGCGCCCTACTATGATGCGAGCCAAGTCATATTTTATTTTGAGGTAATTTTGAAAATGAAAAATCCTATACCCCCTCTAACGACCCGACAATGATATCTGTTGACGAATTATTGTTATTCAGATGGAAATAGATATTCTGCACCCTACCATGTAGCAGTCCAAGTCATATTTGATTTTTGAAGTAATTTTGAAAATGAAAAATCACTCTATACCCCCTCTGACGACCGGACAATGACATCTGTTATCGAATAATGTTTATCCATAAGGACATGGATATTTGGCACCCTACTATGATGCGTGCCAAGTCTTATTTGATTTTGAGGTAATTTTGAAAATGAAAAATCCCTCTTTTACCCCTATGACGACACGACAATGATTTCTGTTGACGAATTATTGTTATTCAGATGTAAATGGATATTCTGCACCCCATCATGATGCGTGCCAAGTCATATTTGATATTTCAGGTAATTTGGAAAATGAAAAATTTCTCTATACCCCCTCTGACGACCCGACGATGATTTCTGTTGACGAATTATTGTTATTCGGATGGAAATCAATATTTTGCACCCTACTATGATGCGTGCCAAGTCATATTAGATTTTTGAAGTGATTTTGAAAATGTAAAATCCCTCTGTACACCCTCTTACGACCCGACAATGATTTCTGTTGACGAATTATTGTTATTCAGATGGACATGGATATTTTGCACCCTACTATGATGCGTGCCGAGTCATATTTGATTTTGAGGTAATTTTGAAAATGAAAAATCCCTCTATACCTCCTCTGACAACCCGGCAATGATATCTGTTGAAGAATTATTGTTTTTCAGATGGAAATAGATATTCTGCACCCCACCATGTTGCGTGCCAAGTCATATTTGATATTTTAGGTGATTTTGAAAATGAAAAATTCCTCTATACTCCCTCTAACGACCCGACAATGATTTCTGTAGACAAATTATTGTTATTCAGATGAAAATGAATATATTGCACCCTACTATTATGCGTGCCAAGTCATATTTGATTTTTGAAGTCATTTTATAAATGAAAAATCCCTCTATATCCCCTCTGACGACACGACAATGATTTCTGTTGACGAATTAATGTTATTCAGATGGAAATTAATAGTCTGCACCCCACCATGTTGCGTGCCATGTCATATTTAATTTTCAAAGTAATTTTGAAAATGATAAATCCCTCTATACCTCCTATGACAACCCGCAATGATTTCTGTTGACGAATTATTGTTATACAGATGGAAATGGATATTCTGCACCCCACCATGTTGCGTGCCAAGTCATATTTGATATTTTAGGTAACTTTGAAAATGAAAAATTCCTCTATACCCCCTCTGACGACCCGACAATGATTTCTGTTGACGAATTATTGTTATTCGGATGGAAATCAATTATTTGCACCCTACTATGATGCGTGCCAAGTCATATTTGATTTTTGAAGTAATTTTGAAAATGAAAAATCCTTCTATACCTCCTCTGACAACCCGGCAATGATTTCTGTTGACGAAATATTGTTATTCAGATGGAAATAGATATTCTGCACCCCACCATGTTGCGTGCCAAGTCATATTTGATATTTTAGGTAATTTTGAAAATGAAAAATTACTCTATACCCCCTCTGACGACCCGACAATGATTTCTGTAGACGAATTATTGTTATTCAGATGAAAATGAATATATTGCACCCTACTATTATGCGTGCCAAGTCATATTTGATTTTTGAAGTCATTTTATAAATGAAAAATCCCTCTATATCCCCTCTGACGACCCGACAATGATTTCTGTTGACGAACTATTGTTATTCAGATGGAAATGGGTATTCTGCACCCCACCATGATGCGTGCCAAGTCATATTAGATTTTTGAAGTAATTTTGAAAATGAACAATTCCTCTATACCCCCTCTGATGACCCGATAATGATTTCTGTTGCCGAATCATTGTTATTCAGATGGACATGAATACTTTGTACCCCACCATGATGCGTGCCAACTCATATTTGATTTTTGAAGTAATTTTGAAAATGAAAAATCCCTCTATATCCCCTCTGACGACACGACAATGATTTCTGTTGACGAATTAATGTTATTCAGATGGAAATTAATAGTCTGCACCCCACCATGTTGCGTGCCATGTCATATTTAATTTTTGAAGTCATTTTGATAATGAGAAATCCCTCTTTTACCCCTATGACGACACGACAATGATTTCTGTTGACGAATTATTGTTATTCAGATGTAAATGGATATTCTGCACCCCATCATGATGCGTGCCAAGTCATATTTGATATTTTAGGTAATTTTGAAAATGAAAAATTCCTCTATACCCCCTCTGACGACCCGACAATGATTTCTGTTGACGAATTATTGTTATTCGGATGGAAACCAATATTTTGCACCCGACTATGATGCGTGCCGAGTCATATTTGATTTTGAGGTAATTTTGAAAATGAAAAATCCCTCTGTACCCCCTCTGACGACCCGACAATGATTTCAATTGACGAATTATTGTTATTAGGATGGAAATGAATATTTTGCACTCTACTATGATGCGTGCCAAGTCATATTTGATTTTTAAAGTAATTTTGAAAATGAGAAATCCCTCTATACCTCCTCTGACAACCCGGCAATGATTTTTGTTGAAGAATTATTGTTATTCAGATGGAAATGGATATTCTGCACCCCACCATGTTGCGTGCCAAGTCAGATTTGATATTTTAGGTAATTTTGAAATTGAAAAATTCCTCTATACCCCCTCTGACGACCCGACAATGATTTCTGTTGACGAATTATTGTTATTCCGATGGAAATCAATATTTTGCACCCTACTATGATGCGTGCCAAGTAATATTTGATTTTTGAAGTAATTTTGAAAATGAAAAATCCCTCTATACCTCCTCTGACAACCCGGCAATGATTTCTGTTGACGAATTATTGTTATTCAGATGGAGATAGATATGCTGCACCCCACCATGTTGCGTGCCAAGTCATATTTGATATTTTAGGTAATTTTGAAAATGAAAAATTACTCTATACCCCCTCTGACGACCCGACAATGATTTCTGTTGACGAATTATTGTTATTCGGATGGACGTAGATATTTTGCACCATACTATGATGCGTGCCAAGTCATATTTTATTTTGAGGTAATTTTGAAAATGAAAAACCTATACCCCCTCTGACGACCCGACAATGATTTCTGTTATCGAATAATGTTTACTCAGATGGACATGGATATTTGGCACCCTACTATGATGCGTGCCAAGTCATATTAGATTTTTGAAGTGATTTTGAAAATGTAAAATCCCTCTGTACACCCTCTTACGACCCGACAATGATTTCTGTTGACGAATTATTGTTATTCAAAAGGTAAAGGATGTTTTGCGCCCTACTATGATGCGTGCCGGGTCATATTTGATTTTGAGGTAATTTTGAAAATGAGAAATCCGTCTGTACCCCCTGTGACGACCCGACAATGATTTCAGTTGAAGAATTATTGTTATTAGGATGGAAATGAATATTTTGCACCCTACTATGATGCGTGCCAAGTCATATTTGATTTTTGAAGAAATTTTGATAATGAGAAATCCCTCTATATCTCCTCTGACAACCCGGCAATGATATCTGTTGACGAATTATTGTTTTTCAGATGGAAATAGATATTCTGCACCCCACCATGTTGCGTGCAAGGTCATATTTGATATTTTAGGTGATTTTGAAAATGAAAAATTACTCTATACCCCCTCTGACGACCCGACAATGATTTCTGTTTACGAATTATTGTTATTCCGATGGAAGTCAATATTTTGCACCCTACTATGATGCGTGCCATGTCATATTTGATTTTAGAAGTAATTTTGAAAATGTAAAATCTCTCTATACTCCCTCTAACGACCCGACAATGATTTCTGTTGACGAATTATTGTTATTCAGATGAAATTGAATATATTGCAAACTACTATTATGCGTGCCAAGTCATATTTGATTTTTGAAGTCATTTTATAAATGAAAAATCCCTCTATATCCCCTCTGACGACACGACAATGATTTCTGTTGACGAATTAATGTTATTGAGATGGAAATTAATAGTCTGCATCCCACAATGTTGCGTGCCATGTCATATTTAATTTTTGAAGTCATTTTGATAATGAGAAATCCTTCTATACCCCCTCTGACGACCCGACAATGATTTCCGTTGACGAATTGTTATTCAGATGGAAATGGATATTCTGCACCCCACTATGATGCGTGCCAAAGCATATTTGATTTTGAGGTAATTTTGAAAATGAAAATTCGTTCTATACCCCCTCTGACGACCCGACAATTATTTCTGTTGACGAATTATTGTTATTCAGATGGAAATAGATATTCTGCACCCCACCATGTAGCAGTCCAAGTCATATTTGATTTTTGAAGTAATTTTGAAAATGAAAAATCACTCTATACCCCCTCTGACGACCGGACTATGACTTCTGTTATCGAATAATGTTCATTCGGAAGGACATGGATATTTGGCACCCTACTATGATGCGTGCCAAGTCTTATTTGATTTTGAGGTAATTTTGAAAATGAAAAATCCCTCTTTTACCCCTATGACGACACGACAATCATGTGTCGTAAAGGCGGTATATGGTTATAGGAAAAATTTTGGAAAATTTCTCCTGTTAGACTCCGGCTAGCTCTGGGTCCGGTTAACTCTCCGCCGATACGCTCCTGCTCCGGATGTGAAAATCGAGTTAGATTGTCAGGTTCGGAGATAGTAGGGTGGTTGCCGTCCATTTCGAAATCTCAGAGTAAGTTTATAATGTCTGAAATTTCCTTATACCCTGCAATATACGTAGTATACGTGGCTGCACCTAAATACATTAACCTTCGCAAATATATGGCAGTGTGAAGAAGTAAATTTCCTTAGAAATACACAATTGAAATCACCAATGCGAAACAAAATTATGTAAAATGTTTCCACTCGGTCTGAGGATCTTTGATAGATCAGAGTGGACAATAATACGACTAATAGAAATAAATAAGTTCACTAAAAGTGTCTCAAAGGATCACTACTTTCAAATCTTACTCTAACTAATATGAAAGTTCGAAGTATTTCTATAAAATGATAGTTTTTAAAGTTATCTCGTTGAACTATGTTCTCAAAGAAAAAGTTTTTCTTGTTTTGAAAGTAAGAGTTAGTAAAAAAAATTATTTGTTCTACTTTTCACTTTAGCACTGCAAGTAGCATAAACAGGATTATGCTGATTCCCACTCGTGGAACTGATGACAAAGATTTTCGGCTTACCCTGTGGCCTCTTTCGTCTTCCGTTTCAGGAACCAGCTGCCAGCTTCCAGCTACTGATAAGGGTAATTCTCTTCTCCAAATAAAAGTCGTGAGTTGAGGTTTCACAACTCCAATGGTACCCAAAATGTTCGACATTGACGGCCGAAGATTCCTCCAGGTTAGGTTTCGAAACAATTTGTTGGCTAAACAGCCTCTGACTATTGTGCAGGAATGATTAATCGATTGGACGTCGATTAATCTGGAGTTTTTCAGCATTCGAATCGCTGAATGCAGGTTTAATTTGATAGAGACCAGTAAAAGCACTTTTACTGGCACTAATATTCGTAGTGTCAACTTATATTGACTGAGATTATTCGTTATTAGAATAATCTAAATAAACTTTGAATGTCTCTGAGACTAACTTTCAGACTAACTTCGACTAACTATTTACGTAGCAAGTAGCTTTCAGACTGAACTGATTTTGCTGAATAACGCGTATATTTATAGTGTCCACTTTGCGGGTCACCTCCTTAAAACGCCGTCTAGGCCAATCGCCGGCCGCGCGGGGCGTGGCTTGTGAACAAAACTCCGATGCTGTCTCGTAAAAAGGTGTGGATGGACGGCTTCCGCAAAGTTTCGGATTCCTCCGAACCCCTCTTCAGCCACCCACCGCTCTGCTCCTGGTTGCCTGGAGGGCAAGGACGTCGTCACCCAGGGATTTCGGGTGGCAACTTCCGTGTCCCAGCCGACACCTGATTCGAAATCTGCCTTCGTAGCTCTTATTGCTTGTTCTGGCCGTGCATATTGTATCCCTTGGGAGGTACGCTGAACCCGCCCCTGGAGAGATATGGGAATGCTAGCATTCCCAACTCCCTCCGAGAGCCTTCCACCACCCCCTAGTTCATCCACTAGGGCCTCAGCATCACCCGGTTCCCTTAGGGTATGCACACCTATAACCTGTGGCCTCCGCTGTGGTGCGTGAGGCACACCCAATGACCTCGGAGCGCTTCGGCGCATTCCGAAGGGGCGTACCTCACGAGCTTCGCCAGCATGGACTCCTGAGTAGCCCTCCGACCTGCAAACAGATACATTTCTAGTTAGTCGAAATTGCTCAAAACGGGCTTCCAACGGTGGAGTTGTGACAACTCCCGCGGAATCGATTACTAACCCTACCTGAGCCGACGGGGAAGGCTGCCTCCCTCCGTCTAAGCTCGACTCTAAAGTACCTTGGTCCAGCACACTTCTCGGGGACAAGGTAGTTGACATCGTCAACTCACGATTTTCCCCGGTAGTACGTACCTGGGGGACGTCTCCGTCGAGGCGTCGCGACGCTTCGGGGAATAGACGCCTGGCGTCTAAGTCACCCGACGGCGGAGGTGTCCGAGAAAGCCCAGCGCCGGCGAACACGGCTTGGGTATTCTCCTCCGCGAGCATATGAGATCTCAATCTCATATTCGTCATTGCTCTAAAGGACAAACAATTACGGCTGTAATGTATTGTCGGGCTACTTGCGTGTGCAAGTGTGTGGCAAAGGAGAAGTGCACTAAAATCGACCTCGCGTCGACCCAACTCAAGTGTGACGATGAGAAGGGTCACCCTATAGCTAACTAACCTAACACCTAACAAGACCTCGCCGGGAAATGGACGAGGGAGGAAGGATTCACGGTTTAGAAAAACTATCTAAATAAAATTTCCTAACTTCAAAATTTGTGTGAAGCACCAAAAGGAAAAATTAAACTTGAAAAATTTTTACTTCAAAAATTTACAACTGGATGTGACAAAAACCAAGACAGAGATTTGGGTAAAAGGATCACGGAGCCTAACCAGACTGTCTCAGGTGGAAAAGCCGAGAACAGCCGCAGGAAATAGGTATGGGAAGGACGCGAAACCCCTAGGTACCACAGGAAATGTGGCTCGCCAACGACAAAGTCGCAGCTAATGATGTCTTGACAGGCCGAGGAATTTAAGCTCGAACGATACAATCTTCGTGGAACTCTACGATCGAGCCGATTGTATCAGGTGAGATCTCGTTTTGGTGCCTGACCCCTTTTCATACGATGGGGATTTTTCGTCAACGTCGCGTACAGGTATTAAGTCGGGAAATAACTTTGATGAAGTTAAATCCCTAAGTGTCCGTTGCAAAAGATCACTTTACACTGATTATTGCTCGAGAGTTAAACTACCTATCAACGTACTTTCGTAGCGTGAATAAAACACCTGTAAACCGTACAAGTGAGTCTAACCCTTTTTAAGATAGAAACAAAACGTTATGAATCTACTGTGAACTGAATTATTATTACCGAGAACCTGACTCTAACTGCTAGCCAAAACGATGAATTGCAGAGACAAAAGGCAAAGCCAAACAAACGTAAGTTATTTAACGGAAACACGAAATTGATTATTACACTGCAATTCGACAAGAAAGAGTGGCTGTCTGCTGCTTCGCTGCTTGCATATTTATGCAATCCTGACTGCTGAATCCGCGACACCCATTGGCCTAGAGGGCCAAAGTGGGCGTCGCCCTTGGCTGAACAAAACCCTAGCTCGCGAAAACGCGCGGGATTTGGGCAAATGACCGTTAAAGTCCCGTTACCTGCGTTTTCTAGGGAGTATTTGACAAAAGTCACTAAATACTCCCCAGATCTAGGGAGATATTGAAAGTCAGAATTTCAGATATCTCGATTCCTAGGGCGGTCCGATATTCGGAGAGCCCCGAGAAAAACCATAAACCAACGTGATTCTTGAACGCCGAAGAAATACACGTATTCCTTCGCCGAGGAATCTATACCCGTTTTCCGATTTGGCCAACCTGATGAGAAATCGAATTGAAATAAAATAATTTGTGAAAACAAATGGAGCCACGGAATCTTTCCACCCAACAAGAGACTAGCGTGTCGAAACCTTGCTCTAAGTGTTCTGTATACCGGGTGCTCGACTGTTTGGGGCCACAAATTAATAAAATTGAAAACTAGTCAGGAATTTCCGGTAAATCGGTAAAACTACGTACAGTGGAGTTCCACTGGGTGGAGATTGGGACTTTACATCATACAGGGTGAAACTAGACTAGTGACCTGAATATAATGCAAAAATCTAATATTATTCGACTGGCTTCTAGGTGAAAATTGAGAGTTATTAAGTGTAAAAATGGCTCACTAAAGGTGACCATACACAAAAAAAATCATCGTAGGAGCGCGGCGAGCCTGCCCTGCGACACCCCCCTACTAAAGAGTTTAACTTGGTCGAAGTTATTTCCAAACGAAACAACCGACAAAAGCTAAATTTACGTTAACTCCCTAATAGTCACCTTCCGCACTCTGATGAACCAAGGCTGGAACCACCAAAGTTACTGGAGCGTCATCCTCCATGTCGGAATCGTTCTCAGTACAGTCTTTACTAACTCTAGGAGCTTCGCTGTAGCTCTGGGCTGGTACGGGATCTTCGTCAGACCCGGTCACCGAAACATACTGACGGGCGGAGTCTGTCGGTGGCCGCTGGATCGGAGCTCTGTCGGAGTCCAGCGCCACAGCTCGGCATCTCCTTCGCCGTCCTGTACTCTTACTAGGAATCTCAGTCCTTACTGAGCCTTCCTGTCTCACATTCTCTCCCGGGTCGACCATCAATGATAATGGAGACCCCCCTACTGGAAGTGCTAACTCTCGGATAGCAGCTTCCACTTCCGAATCTGAATCGTAATCTGGACCTTGGTCTGGAACGACCGCTTGACGGGTAAGAGCGTCTACTTCAGTAGTAGCACGCCCCCCTACTGGCGAGTTTGCGACGGGGAGTTCAGAATCTCTGATCTCCAAAATGCCAGAGTTCACCACCGGCAACGGACTCCTACGGGATACTCCTCTCTTCTCCGCGCAGTCTGAGTCGCGTTTCCGTCCTTGTGGATTCCTCCTCAACCTTTTCACTGTCCGCCGGACCGCTTTGTCCTTTGGATCGAAACTGACCGTTACTTCCCGTGGATTCGTTGAGTTGGGTGCGTCAGCTCGTACCCGGATTAACGAAGGTGGCCTCGGACCGCCCCCAGTCGTCGGCCTAGGTGTGACTTCCCCTGTCACTTCTTGGTCAGCGTCGTTGGACTCTGGCTGATCCGGACCTGGGCCACCATCGTCGTGGCGGACGCCAGCCGGCAAAGTCCTGCTTACCCAAGAACGAATATCGTCTACGTGCACCAGCCTCTCGGTGCCGTTCCTATCTACGAGGTAACTGTCTCGCCCCATCACCCTCGTGATCGGATGCGGTCCTGACAGTGTACCTCCGAAGTTTCCTTTGACGAAATTCCTAACTAAAACGCGGTCGCCGACCCCGTAGGTCCGTGGCGACGGTAGATCTTTATCAGGGAATAAGTTCCTCTGATAAACTGCCTGACGTCTGGCTGCTTTTGCAAGACGTTCTTGCCGATCTTCGGGGCTATTATGTACCGGATCTCGGTACATAGGTAGCCTCCAATCTCCTGGACGACCAGGTGTATATCCTAACAATAACTCCGCTGGAGTCTCCCCTGTTGCTCTATTCTTACGGTTCCGTAAGCAATAGAGACTTGCAGCCAGACCTTCTTCCCAAAGCCCTTCCGAAGTGGTTTCCAGCATCCTTGCTCTTAGGCACTTCTTCAGTTCCTGGACCCTTCGCTCGACAGGGTTCGCCTGTTGATGAAAAACAGGTGAAAATTTGACCTCGATGTTCTTCAAATCGTAGTATTTTAGCAGATGATTGCTCTGAAACTGCGGGCCGTTGTCAGAAATGACGACTTCTGGACAACCCCAACGAGATAAGATTTCTTCGTCTAGAAAACGAGAAATTACTTTCGACGTGCATGTCTTAGTGGCCTTGGCTTCAACCCACTTTGAAAACATATCGACGGCAATTACCACGAACCTGTTTCCCCTCCTTGAGACTGCATAGGGCCCCAGGACGTCAACAGCCAGCATCTGCCACGGTCGCTTCGGCACACTAGGCCGTTGCGGTGCCGCTTCCTGATGCCGTACGGCTTTAACGCACTGGCAGACTAGGCAACCTCTCACGTAGGCCCGGACGTAGTCCTCCATGGCCGGCCACCAATAGTGCCGTTTCAAGGCACGTAAGGTTTCCTCTTGACCAGGATGACCAGCGGTCGGGTGTTCATGGTAATAAGCCGACACGTCCTCACGGAGCGCCTCGGGCACATACAATAGCCGTTTACCAGCAGAAGAAACATATACAACCCCTTGGACATCTGAAAACTTGTTGATAAAACGAAGATCGTCCCTGGACCTAGGACCCAACTCCTGTATCGTTCTGATACGCGCCCTCAACCTTTGCGTCTCCCTATCTATGGCCTGCCGCCGCACGACCACTTCAGCCGGCGTCTCTACGACGCTCACCACACCTTGGTGTTCAGACAGTTGCACCTTCATACTCCTGTAGAAGTAAGGCCCAACGAGTTAACTTCGCTTTTGCGTCCTTGAACTTGGATAACCAAGTCAACGCTTTGCTGTCCGTTCGAAGAGTGAATGGACGGTCTTCGAGATAATGACGGTACCGCTTGATACCCCAAACAATGGCTAAACATTCAGTCTCGTTCACATGATAGTTTAGTTCCGCGCCCTTGAGCTTGGCACTAGCATGTGAAACGATCCTTCTGTCGCCGTGACAATCAACTTGATAAAGGACTGCAGCGATGCCTACCCCAGATGCATCGGTCTGCAGGAAAAACGGGAGAGTCATGTCCGGCCTGGCCAAGACCATAGGACGGCCCACGACTTCCTTGATCCTCTCAAACGCCTCCAATGCTTGAGAGTTCCACTTAAGGTCTCGACCTTTCTTCGACTTGAGCATGTCACTTATCGGAGCCTCCAACTCCGCTAAGTTCGGGATGAACTCCCGTAGCCAACCAACGGTGCCCAAGAATCCTCGGACCTGAGAGACATTCTTGGGTAGCGGGAATTGTTGAACCGCTAACACATGACCTGGCATTGGTTCGTTTGACGTTTCCGTCACCACATGCCCCAAGTACTCCAGCCTACGCTGAGCGAAGTTGCACTTCTTTAAACTGCACCACAGGCCATGTGCTCTGAACCTCTCCAGCACAAGGCGGAGATGGTAGAGGTTCTCCTTTTCATCTTCGCTGTAAACGATTATGTCGTCTAGATATACTTTGACGAATTTATCGACATAACCAACCAACACTTCCGTCATAAGGATTTGGAAACTTCCAGGTGCATTCGTTAGACCAAACGGCATTGAGTTAAACTCATAACAAGCTCCATCTGGCGTAGCAAAAGCTGTATACTTTTTACTAGCCTCATCCATGGGTATCTGCCAAAACCCAGACTTCAGATCCAAAGAAGTGAACACTCTCGCTGTTCCGAGCTCTTTGATAGTCTCGTGAATACCTGGCAATACCGACGACTCGGGTATTGTCAGACTATTCAACTTCCTGTAGTCGACACAAAACCGAGCCGTACCGTCCTTCTTCGTGACGATAACGACCGGACTAATAAAGGCAGAATGGGACCTACTTATTACACCTGCAGCGAGCATCTTATCCACCTCCTCTTGGATAAGAGCCCTCTTTTGATCGGAAACTTTGTACGGACGGAGCTTGAAGGGTAGCTCCTCCTTCAATCGGATTTTGTGGCAAGCAGCCCTCGTCACTGGTTGCCTTGGAGATTCGTAAAAGACGTCTCCAAACTCTCGGATAAGACTCCGAAATTCCTTTCTCGAGAACGCCGGTAGCTGTTCGTCCGCTACCTGTGGTTCAGGGAACTTTTCTGGTGGAAGATAGACCTCCTCCGCCCAGAAAATAGTTTGCCTAGGCCCCTTTCCAACGTACATGGTGCGACGTGCAAAGTCGACCATAGCCTCGTTTGATGCCAGCCAGGGACACCCGAGCAGAAGATCCTCGACAAGATCATCCACCACTTGCACGACAACTTCGTGAACAACACCATCTATTAACAGTTCGACTATTGTCTCCCCTAGACTGGTGATGCCACGACCGGCGCATGCAAGCTGCAACGGTGTCACTTGCTTCCTATCCACCCTCCAGGTGACAGGCAACAAACTACGTTTCAGGAGATTTAGCGAACTTCCGCTGTCCACCAAAACCCTAACTCGACGACCCATCAGTTCAGCCTCGATTCGCGGCAACTGATGCAATCGTCCCTCAACATTGTTGTTCGCTAAGCTAGTATCACAGCGACGGTATAGACACAATGGATCCAGCAGATCCACCTCCGACTTCTTCCTAAGCGGGTCGGTCTCAATGAAACTCAGAAGTTCCGACTTGCGATTGACATCAAGTACTGCAGCACCCACTGCAGCCAACGATGGGACTTGGCGATTGCATCCCTCAGGAACCTCGCCTCCGCCCCGACTAAGACGTGTAACTCTCTCAGATGACATGCCTACCACGCCTCTGGTATCTACCAACGGGGAATGGCGATTCGCACCTGCGATCCCATCTGCTCTGCCCCTCGATACCGTCCTTGAGACTTGGCATGCATCGACCTCGAAACCTGCGTCCTGTGTGGGAGTGAGTGACAGACCACCACCCTCGGTGTCTTCACTACCCCGAAGTGGAACCGAAAAGAGTACGTCACTCTCGACGACTTTTTCGTTCCGAAACCTTGATTCGCAATCTTCCCTTGGATACACCTTTTCATCTCGACTTGTGCCTATACCGGACCTGTGCCCAGTTTGCAGTGCCCTAGCACTCTCTTTGACAACAGGCCCCTCCTGGTTCTTCTGTATACCGATCACTAACTCCGAAACCTTGTGTTGTGGCGGATGGAACGACCCACCAACAACGACCTGGGGTACCTCGATGATCTCACAACTCCATGAACCTGAAGATGATTCATAACCCCTTACATTCGTTCCAAAACTAGAACTTGACATGTTTGAAATGACTTTCAACCCTCTACGTTTAACGTCTGCCGACGAGTGAACTTTTTTCCGCCTACCACCAGTGGCGCGATCCACACGCTCATCTACCACACTGAAACAAACGGATTCACAATCTGACCGGTCTGCCCAATGTAGTTTGCCTGATGACGGTGGCGTTTCGGCTGAAACGACTCCAGCTTCAACATCCTGGAACTCCTCCTCCTTGTTGGGAATACATGCCGCATAATTTCTATGACAGTCCAACACTGTCACAGAACCGCAAAACGGTGTTGAAGGAGTACCTACTCCGATGGAGCCCCCTGATGGCTCCTGTTGGAGTTTTTTGAAACTTCTTTGCAAACTGCAATTTTGTCTGCGTCCTTAAGTGACGTCTTACGACGCGAGGTTTTACTCGCCTGCACGGTATTAACCGTATGTGCCTTATTGGCCTGATCTAACGGTTTTGTTCCCGCACTCTGACGTTTGGGACCGTTCTTGTTGTCATTTTGCTGAGGGCAATCTTTGTTCCAGTGAGCTCCCCCGCAAGTGAAACATCCGCTCGAAGGAGCGTTGTTTCCTCCAGAACGCCTCGATTGATCATAATTCTGGAATTTAGTGCCATTGTTATTAAAGTTATTGGACCTAACATGGTTCGAACCCCTGTTGTCCTGTAGCTGTCCCTGAGGACGTTTAGGTGGCACATCGTCGGCCTGATGAGGACGGTTGGTGTTCGAAACAAGTTTCGGCCCCGACTGTACACTTTGGCTGGTGCTACGAAGTAGCGTCTCGACAGCAACAGCTTTTTGTGTCAGCTCTTCAATAGTTGCAAATCTATGCAATTGCAAATGGACTTTAATGTCCGGTCTGATCCGGTTCAATATTAATCGCACAACCCTTCCTTCGTCCATCTCTGGGTAGAGCCTTTGTGAAAGACTCCACTTGCTCAGGATGAAGGAAGTTATTGACTCTCCCTTCGGCTGGTCAGTGCCAAAGAACTCCGCTTCTAAGCTCGAGACCAACAGATCGTTATCGAACCGTTCCTGGAGCCGGTTTGTGAAAAACTGCCAGTTTAGGCGTGAGTTGCGATATGGAGCATACCACTGCTGGGCTGCTCCCTTGAGCCACTGAGCTGCAACGCTCACCCAGACGGTTGGATCAAAGCCCCCTAGATAATCCTCAGAGGATTGAATAAATTGTATTGGATCTTCGTGAGGAAGCCCACTGAAACTGGGATGTGGTTTATTGTTAATTAAACCCCCATCAACACCGTTTAGGGTTCCCCGACGTCTGTCCTCCAGCAAATCCGCGAGTCGCACGAGCACGTCGTCGACCCCCGTCACTGGTCTTCTGGGATTCTCCTGAATCCGGACTGTAGGCACTGGCCTCCTCGATGGGTAATACCCACTCCTGTGGACATCACCGGGGTTGGAAGCGACGTTTCGAGCAACTCGAGGGACATCCTCAGATTCCCTATAATGACGATTCCCGGTTGGCAACCGGGTAAACGTGCCATATGGGCGCCAAAGGGTTTCCGGTTCACCCATAACCATTTCATTAACTGGGAGTCTCTCAGGAGAGAGATCCCGAACTCTAATTCTGTTTGCAGGAGGAAGGCTACACCCGCAGATCCCTGAAGACGGTCTGTCTTCAGCAGCCCCACGTTGGGCGCCATGTCTCGTAAAAAGGTGTGGATGGACGGCTTCCGCAAAGTTTCGGATTCCTCCGAACCCCTCTTCAGCCACCCACCGCTCTGCTCCTGGTTGCCTGGAGGGCAAGGACGTCGTCACCCAGGGATTTCGGGTGGCAACTTCCGTGTCCCAGCCGACACCTGATTCGAAATCTGCCTTCGTAGCTCTTATTGCTTGTTCTGGCCGTGCATATTGTATCCCTTGGGAGGTACGCTGAACCCGCCCCTGGAGAGATATGGGAATGCTAGCATTCCCAACTCCCTCCGAGAGCCTTCCACCACCCCCTAGTTCATCCACTAGGGCCTCAGCATCACCCGGTTCCCTTAGGGTATGCACACCTATAACCTGTGGCCTCCGCTGTGGTGCGTGAGGCACACCCAATGACCTCGGAGCGCTTCGGCGCATTCCGAAGGGGCGTACCTCACGAGCTTCGCCAGCATGGACTCCTGAGTAGCCCTCCGACCTGCAAACAGATACATTTCTAGTTAGTCGAAATTGCTCAAAACGGGCTTCCAACGGTGGAGTTGTGACAACTCCCGCGGAATCGATTACTAACCCTACCTGAGCCGACGGGGAAGGCTGCCTCCCTCCGTCTAAGCTCGACTCTAAAGTACCTTGGTCCAGCACACTTCTCGGGGACAAGGTAGTTGACATCGTCAACTCACGATTTTCCCCGGTAGTACGTACCTGGGGGACGTCTCCGTCGAGGCGTCGCGACGCTTCGGGGAATAGACGCCTGGCGTCTAAGTCACCCGACGGCGGAGGTGTCCGAGAAAGCCCAGCGCCGGCGAACACGGCTTGGGTATTCTCCTCCGCGAGCATATGAGATCTCAATCTCATATTCGTCATTGCTCTAAAGGACAAACAATTACGGCTGTAATGTATTGTCGGGCTACTTGCGTGTGCAAGTGTGTGGCAAAGGAGAAGTGCACTAAAATCGACCTCGCGTCGACCCAACTCAAGTGTGACGATGAGAAGGGTCACCCTATAGCTAACTAACCTAACACCTAACAAGACCTCGCCGGGAAATGGACGAGGGAGGAAGGATTCACGGTTTAGAAAAACTATCTAAATAAAATTTCCTAACTTCAAAATTTGTGTGAAGCACCAAAAGGAAAAATTAAACTTGAAAAATTTTTACTTCAAAAATTTACAACTGGATGTGACAAAAACCAAGACAGAGATTTGGGTAAAAGGATCACGGAGCCTAACCAGACTGTCTCAGGTGGAAAAGCCGAGAACAGCCGCAGGAAATAGGTATGGGAAGGACGCGAAACCCCTAGGTACCACAGGAAATGTGGCTCGCCAACGACAAAGTCGCAGCTAATGATGTCTTGACAGGCCGAGGAATTTAAGCTCGAACGATACAATCTTCGTGGAACTCTACGATCGAGCCGATTGTATCAGGTGAGATCTCGTTTTGGTGCCTGACCCCTTTTCATACGATGGGGATTTTTCGTCAACGTCGCGTACAGGTATTAAGTCGGGAAATAACTTTGATGAAGTTAAATCCCTAAGTGTCCGTTGCAAAAGATCACTTTACACTGATTATTGCTCGAGAGTTAAACTACCTATCAACGTACTTTCGTAGCGCGAATAAAACACCTGTAAACCGTACAAGTGAGTCTAACCCTTTTTAAGATAGAAACAAAACGTTATGAATCTACTGTGAACTGAATTATTATTACCGAGAACCTGACTCTAACTGCTAGCCAAAACGATGAATTGCAGAGACAAAAGGCAAAGCCAAACAAACGTAAGTTATTTAACGGAAACACGAAATTGATTATTACACTGCAATTCGACAAGAAAGAGTGGCTGTCTGCTGCTTCGCTGCTTGCATATTTATGCAATCCTGACTGCTGAATCCGCGACACCCATTGGCCTAGAGGGCCAAAGTGGGCGTCGCCCTTGGCTGAACAAAACCCTAGCTCGCGAAAACGCGCGGGATTTGGGCAAATGACCGTTAAAGTCCCGTTACCTGCGTTTTCTAGGGAGTATTTGACAAAAGTCACTAAATACTCCCCAGATCTAGGGAGATATTGAAAGTCAGAATTTCAGATATCTCGATTCCTAGGGCGGTCCGATATTCGGAGAGCCCCGAGAAAAACCATAAACCAACGTGATTCTTGAACGCCGAAGAAATACACGTATTCCTTCGCCGAGGAATCTATACCCGTTTTCCGATTTGGCCAACCTGATGAGAAATCGAATTGAAATAAAATAATTTGTGAAAACAAATGGAGCCACGGAATCTTTCCACCCAACAAGAGACTAGCGTGTCGAAACCTTGCTCTAAGTGTTCTGTATACCGGGTGCTCGACTGTTTGGGGCCACAAATTAATAAAATTGAAAACTAGTCAGGAATTTCCGGTAAATCGGTAAAACTACGTACAGTGGAGTTCCACTGGGTGGAGATTGGGACTTTACATCATACAGGGTGAAACTAGACTAGTGACCTGAATATAATGCAAAAATCTAATATTATTCGACTGGCTTCTAGGTGAAAATTGAGAGTTATTAAGTGTAAAAATGGCTCACTAAAGGTGACCATACACAAAAAAAATCATCGTAGGAGCGCGGCGAGCCTGCCCTGCGACAATGCTGTCATGACTCCCCAAACCCACTGATTTTTGCAAAGTGCGTATATTCAAAGTTCGTTCAAACTAACAAAAGAATTCTCTAGAAAAGTTGGATTTTTCCACAGACTTTATTTTTTTTGTGTGAAAATTTGAATTTCCTTTGAAAAATTATTTCATAAATATTTACTGGATAAATTGTATTAATCATACATTTATTTCAGCATTGTACATAACTAATCATAATTTTTATTTTTAGGTACTTGTACATATTTTTTAGGCTAAGATTGTATATAATTAATGATAAGATTGCTTTTCAGCATGTGTAAATATTTTCATATTTTATTACTCACCTTTTGACTGTATATATTAATCTTAGTTCTTCTTTTTAGCTTGTAATGAGTTTTTCTACCTTTTCAGCTAAGATATCAAAAGAATTCGAAATTATTGTTTGATTAATAAAGGCTTATGCCCATGTATTGAAAACAAAAACGGTCCTTTTCAGGACAGAAAACCCAACGAACTTCCATACAAACGCCAAGCGATTTCTTGTGGGGGGGCGTGTCATGACTCCCCAAACCCACTGATTTTTGCAAAATGCGTATATTCAAAGTTCGTTCAAACTAACAAAAGAATTCTCTAGAAAAGTTGGATTTTTCGAGAGAAATCCAGAGATGAAATTCGCAGTTCAGCGAAGCCCCGCCCACTCGGTCCGAGCGCTCTGATTGGTCAGAGGCAATATCGGCCGAGTGCGGCAAAGTATAAATATAAGAGCTTTGGCTCGAAAATTTGCCAGAGTCCACTTGGAGGCCAGAGTCTCCGGTGAGACCCTTTCTGACGACCCACGGGGGTCCAGAAAATATGAACTCGACTATAATCCTGATATCAGTGGTTTTGGTGATCATAAGTTGCAAATCTGAAATCTACGGCCTGGCGTTTTGTTCTAAGTGGAATTTCGGTGGGAAACACCACCAAAGTCACAAAAGAATTCGTATTCACACTGAGGTGCGAAAAGCTCTGCTTTTCAGAACTTGGAAAGAGCGAAAATCATCGACGAAAATAAAATCGCTTCCAAATTTTCCAAAGTCCCGAAACAAAAAATAAATTTTGGCAACTTTGGGCCGTCGGGATGGAAAACCCAAGCTACCCGGCGCTTTTCTACGAAATCCCGACTTGCCCTTATGTTGACAATGCAGAGGAATCTCGATATTTCTCTGCATTTCGCACTTTATAATTTCAATTTCTGAATTGTTTCGAATGAAATACTCTGCCTATTTTCAGGCCGAGTATAACACATGATGCGTGCCAAGTCATATTAGATTTTTGAAGTAATTTTGAAAATGTAAAATCCCTCTGTACACCCTCTTACGACCCGACAATGATTTCTAATGACGAATTATTGTTATTCAGATGGACATGGATATTTTGCACCCTACTATGAAGCGTGCCGAGTCATATTTGATATTTTGGTAATTTTGAGAATGAAAAATTCCTCTATACCATCTCTGACGACCCGACAATGATTTCTGTTGACGAATTATTGTTATTCGGATGGAAATCAATATTTTGCACCCTACTATGATGCGTGCCAAGTCATATTTGTTTTTGAAGTAATTTTGAAATTGAAAAATCCCTCTATACCCTCTCTGACGACCCGACAATGATATCCGTTGACGAATAATTGTTATTCATATGTAAATGGATATTCTGCTCCCCATCATGATGCGTGCCAAGTCATATTAGATTTTTTAGGTGAATTTGAAAATGTAAAATCCCTCTGTACACCCTCTTACGACCCGACAATGATTTCTGTTGATGAATTATTGGTATTCAGATGGAAATGAATATTCTGCGCCCCACCATGTTGCGTGCCAAGCCATATTTGAATTTTGAAGTAATTTTGAAAATGAAAAATGCCCTCTGTACCCCCTCTGACGACCCGACAATGATTTCAGTTGACGAATTATTGTTATTCAAATGAAAATAGACATTCTGCACCCCACCATGTTGCGTGCCAAGTCATATTTGATATTTTAGGTAATTTTGAAAATGAAAAATCCCTCTGTAACCCCTCTGACGACCCGACAATGATTTCGGTTGACGATTTATTGTTATTAGGATGGTAATGAATATTTTGCACCCTACTATGATGCGTGCAAAGTCATATTTGATTTTTGAAGTAATTTTGAAAATGTAAAATCCCTCTGTACACCCTCTTACGACCCGACAATGATTTCTGTTGATGAATTATTGGTATTCAGATGGTAATGAATATTCTGCGCCCAACCAGGTTGCGTGCCAAGCCATATTTGATTTTTGAAGTAATTTTGAAAATGATAAATCCCTCTATACCCCCTCTGACGACCCGACAATGATTTCTAATGACGAATTATTGTTATTCAGTTGGACATGGATATTTTGCACCCTACTATGATGTGTGCCAAGTCATATTTGATTTTTGAAGTAATTTTGAAAATGAAAAATCCCTCTACACTCCCTCTAACGACCCGACAATGATTTCTGTTGACGAATTATTGTTATTAGGATGGAAATGGATATTTTGCACCCTAATATGATGCGTGCCAAGTCATATTTGATTTTTGAAGTAATTTTGAAAATGAAAAATCCCTCTACACTCCCTCTAACGACCCGACAATGATTTCTGATGACGAAATATTGTTATTCAGATGAAAATGAATATATTGCACCCTACTATGATGCGTGCCAAGTCATATTCGATTTTTGAAGTCCTTTTAAAAATGAAAAATCCCTCTATACCCCCTCTGACGACTCGACAATGATTTCTAATGACGAATTATTGTTATTCAGTTGGACATGGATATTTTGCACCCTACTATGATGTGTGCCAAGTCATATTTGATGTTTGAGGTAACTTTGAAAATGAACAATCCCTCTATACCCCCTTTGACGACCCGACAATAATTTCTGTTGACGAATTATTGTTATTCAGATGGACATTGATATTTTGCACCCTACTTTGATGCATTCCAAGTCATATTTGATATTTTAGGAAACTTTGAAAATGAAAAATTCCTCTATACCCCTCTAACGACCCGACAATGATTTCTGTTGACGTATTATTGTTATTTGGATGGAAATCAATATTTTGCACCCTACTATGATGCGTGCCAAGTCATATTTGATTTTTGAAGTAATTTTGAAAATGAAAAATCCCTCTATACCCCCTCTGACGACCCGACAATGATTTCCGTTGACGAATTATTGTTATTCAGATGTAAATGGATATTCTGCTCCCCATCATGATGCGTGCCAAGTCATTTTAGATTTTTGAAGTGATTTTGAAAATGTAAAATCCCTCTGTACCCCCTGTTACGACCCGACAATGATTTCTGTTGATGAATTATTGGTATTCAGATGGAAATGAATATTCTGCGCCCAACCATGTTGCGTGCCAAGCCATATTTGATTTTTGAAGTAATTTTGAAAATGAAAAATCCCTCTGTACCCCCTCTGACGACCCGACAATGATTTCAGTTGACGAATTATTGTTATTAGGATATATATTAATATTTTGCACCCTAATATGATGCGTGCCAAGTCATATTTGATTTTTGAAGTAATTTTGAAAATGAAAAATCCCTCTATACCTCCTCTGCCAACCCGACAAAGATTTCTGTTGACGAATTATTGTTATTCAGATGAAAATAGACATTCTGCACCCCACCATGTTGCGTGCCAAGTCATATTTGATATTTTAGGTAATTTTTTAAATGAAAAATCCCTCTATACCTCCTCTGACAACCCGGCAATGATTTCTGTTGACGAATTATTGTTATTCAGATGAAAATAGACATTCTGCACCCCACCATGTTGCGTGCCAAGTCATATTTGATATTTTAGGTAATTTTGAAAATGAAAAATCCTTCTGTACTCCCTGTTACGACCCGACAATGATTTCTGTTGATGAATTATTGGTATTCAGATGGAAATGAATATTCTGCGCCCCACCATGTTGCGTGCCAAGCCATATTTGATTTTTGAAGTAATTTTGAAAATGAAAAATCCCTCTGTACCCCCTCTGACAACCCGACAATGATTTCAGTTGACGAATTATTGTTATAAGGATATAAATTAATATTTTGCACCCTAATATGATGCGTGCCAAGTCATATTTGATTTTTGAAGTAATTTTGAAAATGAAAAATCCCTCTATACCTCCTCTGACAACCCGGCAAAGATTTCTGTTGACGAATTATTGTTATTCAGATGAAAATAGACATTCTGCACCCCACCATGTTGCGTGCCAAGTCATATTTGATATTTTAGGTAATTTTGAAAATGAAAAATCCCTCTGTACTCCCTCTGACGACCCGACAATGATTTCGGTTGACGATTTATTGTTATTAGGATGGTAATGAATATTTTGCACCCTACTATGATGCGTGCAAAGTCATATTAGATTTTTGAAGTGATTTTGAAAATGTAAAATCCCTCTGTACACCCTCTTACGACCCGACAATGATTTCTGATGATGAATTATTGGTATTCAGATATAAATAAATATTCTGCGCCCCACCATGTTGCGTGCCAAGCCATATTTGATTTTTGAAGTAATTTTGAAAATGTAAAATCCCTCTATACTCCCTCTAACGACCCGACAATGATTTCTGTTGACGGATTATGGTTATTCAGATGAAAATGAAAATATATTGCACCCTACTATGATGCGTGCCAAGTCATATTTGATTTTTGAAGTAATTTTGAAAATGAAAAATCACTCTATACCACCTCTGACGACCCGACAATGATTTCCGTTGACGAATTATTGTTATTCAGATGTAAATGGATATTCTGTTCTCCATCATGATGCGTGCCAAGTCATATTAGATTTTTGAAATGATTTTGAAAATGTAAAATCCCTCTGTACACCCTCTTACGACCCGACAATTATTTCTGTTGATGAATTATTGGTATTCAGATGGAAATGAATATTCTGCGCCCCACCATGTTGCGTGCCAAGCCATATTTGATTTTTGAAGTAATTTTGAAAATGAAAAATCCCTCTGTACCCCCTCTGACGACCCGACAATGATTTCAGTTGACGAATTATTGTTATTAGGATATAAATTAATATTTTGCTCCCTAATATGATGCGTGCCAAGTCATATTTGATTTTTGAAGTAATTTTGAAAATGAAAAATCCCTCTATACCTCCTCTGACAACCCGGCAATGATTTCTGTTGACGAATTATTGTTATTCAGATGAAAATAGACATTCTGCACCCCACCATGTTGCGTGCCAAGTCATATTTGATATTTTAGGTAATTTTGAAAATGAAAAATCCCTCTGTACCCCCTCTGACGTCCCGACAATGATTTCGGTTGACGAATTATTGGTATTCAGATAGAAATAAATATTCTGCACCCCACCTTGTTGCGTGCCAAGCCATATTTGATTTTTGAAGTAATTTTGAAAATGATATATCCCTCTATACCCCCTCTGACGACCCGACAATGATTTCTAATGACGCATTATTGTTATTCAGTTGGACATGGATATTTTGCACCCTACTATGATGTGTGCCAAGTTATATTTGATGTTTGAGGTAACTTTGAAAATGAACAATCCCTCTATACCCCCTTTGACGACCCGACAATGATTTCTGTTGACGAATTATTGTTATTCAGATGGACATTGATATTTTGCACCCTACTTTGATGCATGCCAAGTCATATTTGATATTTTAGGAAACTTTGAAAATGAAAAATTCCTCTATACCCCCTCTGACGACCCGACAATGATTTCTGTTGACGAATTATGTTTATTCAGATGAAAATGAATATATTGCACCCTACTATGATGCGTGCCAAGTCATATTTGATTTTTGAAGTACTTTTGAAAATGAAAAATCCTTATATACCCCCTCTGACGACCCGACAATGATTTCCTTTGACGAATTATTGTTATTCAGTTGTAAATGGATATTCTGCTCCCCATCATGATGCGTGCCAAGTCATATTAGATTTTTGAAGTGATTTTGAAAATGTAAAATACCTCTGTACACCCTCTTACGACCCGACAATGATTTCTGTTGATGAATTATTTGTATTCAGATGGAAATGAATATTCTGCGCCCCACCATGTTGCGTGCCAAGCCATATTTGATTTTTGAAGTAATTTTGAAAATGAAAAATCCCTCTATACCTCCTCTGACAACCCGGAAATGATTTCTTTCGACGAATTATTGTTATTCAGATGAGAATAGACATTCTGCACCCCACCATGTTGCTTGCTAAGACAAATTTGATATTTTAGGTAATTTTGAAAATGAAAAATCCCTCTGTACCCCCTCTGAAGACCCGACAATGATTTCGGTTGACGAATTATTGTTACTAGGATGGTAATGAATATTTTGCACCCCACCATGATGCGTGCCAACTCATATTCGATTTTTGAAGTAATATTGAAAATGAAAAATACCTCTATACCCCTCTGACGAACCGACAATGATTTCTGTTAACAAATTATTGTTATTCAGATGGACATAGATATTTTGCACCCTACTATGATGTGTGCCAAGTCATATTTGATGTAACTTTGAAAATGAACAATCCCTTTATACCCCCTCTTACGACCCGACAATGATTTCTGTTGACGAATTATTGTTATTCAGATCGACATGGATATGTTGCACACCACCATAATACGTGCCAAGTCATATTTGATTTTTGAAGTAATTTTGAAAATGAAAAATCCCTCTATACCCCCTCTGACGACCCGACAATGATTTCTGTTGACGAATTATTGTTATTAGGATGGAAATGAATATTTTGCACCCTAATATGATGCGTGCCAAGTCATATTTGATTTTTTAAGTGATTTTGAAAATGAAAAATCCCTCTATACCTCCTCTGACAACCCATCAATGATTTCTTTCGACGAACTATCGTTATTCAGATGTAAATGGATATTCTGCACCCCATCTTGATGCGTGCCAAGTCATATTAGATTTTTGAAGTGATTTTGAAAATGTAAAATCCCTCTGTACACCCTCTAACGACCCGTCAATGACTTCTGTTGAAGAATTATTGTTATTCAGATGGAAATGGATATTCTGCACACCACCATAATGCGTGCCAAGTCATATTCGATTTTTGAAGGAATTTTGAAAATGAAAAATCCCTCTATACCCCCTCTAACGACTCGCCAATGATTTTCGGTAACGAATTATTGTTATTCAGTTAGACATGGATAATTTGCACCCTACTATGATGTGTGCCAAGTCATATTTGATTTTAGAGGTAATTTTGAAAATGAAGAATTCCTCTATACCCCCTCTGACTACCCGACAATGATTTCTGTTGACGAATTGTTGCTATTCAGATGGACATGAATACTTTGTGCCCCACCATGATACGTGCCAACTCATATTTGATTTTTGAAGTAATTTTGAAAATGAAAAATCCCTCTATACCCCTCTGACGAACTGACAATGATTTCTGTTAACGAATTATTGTTATTTAGATGGACATAGATATTCTGCACCCCACCTTGTTCCGTGCCAAGTCATATTTGATATTTTATGTAATTTTGAAAATGAAAAATTCCTCTATACCCCCTCTGACGACCCGACAATGATTTCTGTTGACGAATTATTGTTAATAGGATGGAAATGAATATTTTGCACCCTAATATGATGCGTGCCAAGTCATATATGATTTTTGAAGTAATTTTGAAAATGAAAAATCCCTCTATACCTCCTCTGACAACCCATCAATGATTTCTGTTGACGAATTATTGTTATTCAGATTGAAATAGACATTCTGTACCCCACCTTGTTGGGTGCCAAGTCATATTTGATATTTTAAGTAATTTTGAAATTGAAAAATCCCTCTGTACCCCCTCTGACGACCCGACAATGATTTCGGTTGACGAATTATTGTTATTAGGATGGACATGGATACTTTGCACCCCACCATGATGCGTGTCAACTCATATTTGATATTTGAAATAATTTTGAAAATGATAAATCCCTCTATACCCCTTCTAACGATTTCCGTTGACGAATTATTGTTATTCAGATGGACATGGATTTTCTGCACCCCACCATGTTGCGTGCCAAGTCATATTCGATATTTTGGGTAATTTTGAAAATGAAAAATTCTTCTATACCCCCTCCGACGACCCGACAATGATTTCTGTTGACGAATTATTGTTATTCAGATGGAAATAGATATTCTGCACCCCACCATGTTGCGTGCCAAGTCATATTTGATATTTTAAGTAATTTTGTAAATGAAAAATCCCTCTGTACCCCTTCTGACGACCCGACAACGATTTCGGTTGACGAATTATTGTTATTAGGCTGGAAATGAATATATTGCACCCTACTATGATAAGTGCCAAGTCATATTTGATTTTTGAAGTAATTTTGAAAATGAAAAATCCCTCTATACCCCCTCTGACGACCCGACGATGATTTCTGTTGACGTCTTATCGTTATTCAGATGTAAATGGATATTCTGCACCCCATCATGATGCGTGCCAAGTCATATTAGATTTTTGAAGTGATTTTGAAAATGTGAAATCCCTCTGTACACCCTCTAACGACCCGACAATGACTTCTGTTGATGAATTATTGTTATTCAGATGGAAATGGATATTCTGCACCCCACCATAATGCGTGCCAAGTCATATTCGATTTTTTAAGGAATTTTGAAAATGAAAAATCCCTCTATACCCCCTCTAACGTCCCGACATTGATTTCTGTTAACGAATTATTGTTATTAAGTTAGACATGGATATTTTGCACCCTACTATGATGTGTGCCAAGTCATATTTGATTTTTGAGGAAATTTTGAAAATGAAAAATCCCTCTATACCCCCTCTAACGACCCGACAATGATTTCCGTTAACGAATTATTGTTATTCAGATGGACATGGATTTTCTGCACCCCACCATGTTGCGTGCCAAGTCATATTCGATATTTTGGGTAATTTTGAAAATGAAAAATTCTTCTATACCCCCTCCGACGACCCGACAATGATTTCTGTTGACGAATTATTGTTATTCAGATGGAAATGGATATTCTGCACACCACCATAATGCGTGCCAAGTCATATTTGATTTTTGAAGTAATTTTGAAAATGAAAAATCCCTCTATACCCCCTCTGACGACCCGACAATGATTTCTGTTGACGAATTATTGTTATTAGGATGGAAATGAATATTTTGCACCCCACCATGATGCGTGTCAACTCATATTTGATATTTGAAATAATTTTGAAAATGATAAATCCCTCTATACCCCTTCTAACGATTTCCGTTGACGAATTATTGTTATTCAGATGGACATGGATTTTCTGCACCCCACCATGTTGCGTGCCAAGTCATATTCGATATTTTGGGTAATTTTGAAAATGAAAAATTCTTCTATACCCCCTCCGACGACCCGACAATGATTTCTGTTGACGAATTATTGTTATTCAGATGGAAATAGATATTCTGCACCCCACCATGTTGCGTGCCAAGTCATATTTGATATTTTAAGTAATTTTGTAAATGAAAAATCCCTCTGTACCCCTTCTGACGACCCGACAACGATTTCGGTTGACGAATTATTGTTATTAGGCTGGAAATGAATATATTGCACCCTACTATGATAAGTGCCAAGTCATATTTGATTTTTGAAGTAATTTTGAAAATGAAAAATCCCTCTATACCCCCTCTGACGACCCGACGATGATTTCTGTTGACGTCTTATCGTTATTCAGATGTAAATGGATATTCTGCACCCCATCATGATGCGTGCCAAGTCATATTAGATTTTTGAAGTGATTTTGAAAATGTGAAATCCCTCTGTACACCCTCTAACGACCCGACAATGACTTCTGTTGATGAATTATTGTTATTCAGATGGAAATGGATATTCTGCACCCCACCATAATGCGTGCCAAGTCATATTCGATTTTTTAAGGAATTTTGAAAATGAAAAATCCCTCTATACCCCCTCTAACGTCCCGACATTGATTTCTGTTAACGAATTATTGTTATTAAGTTAGACATGGATATTTTGCACCCTACTATGATGTGTGCCAAGTCATATTTGATTTTTGAGGAAATTTTGAAAATGAAAAATCCCTCTATACCCCCTCTAACGACCCGACAATGATTTCCGTTAACGAATTATTGTTATTCAGATGGACATGGATTTTCTGCACCCCACCATGTTGCGTGCCAAGTCATATTCGATATTTTGGGTAATTTTGAAAATGAAAAATTCTTCTATACCCCCTCCGACGACCCGACAATGATTTCTGTTGACGAATTATTGTTATTCAGATGGAAATGGATATTCTGCACACCACCATAATGCGTGCCAAGTCATATTTGATTTTTGAAGTAATTTTGAAAATGAAAAATCCCTCTATACCCCCTCTGACGACCCGACAATGATTTCTGTTGACGAATTATTGTTATTAGGATGGAAATGAATATTTTGCACCCTAATATGATGCGTGCCAAGTCATATTTGATTTTTTAAGTGATTTTGAAAATGAAAAATCCCTCTATACCTCCTCTGACAACCCATCAATGATTTCTTTTGTCGAATTATCGTTATTCAGATGTAAATGGATATTCTGCACCCCATCATGATGCGTGCCAAGTCATATTAGATTTTTGAAGTGATTTTGAAAATGTATATTCCCTCTGTACACCCTCTTACGACCCGACAATGACTTCTGTTGATGAATTATTGTTATTCAGATGGAAATGGATATTCTGCACCCCACCATAATGCGTGCCAAGTCATATTCGATTTTTTAAGGAATTTTGAAAATGAGAAATCCCTCTATACCCCCTCTAACGACCGGACAATGATTTCCGTTAACGAATTATTGTTATTCAGTTAGACATGGATATTTTGCACCCTACTATGATGTGTGCTAAGTCATATTTGATTTTTGAGGTAATTTTGAAAATGAAAAATCCCTCTATACCCCCTTTGACGACCCGACAATAATTTCTGTTGACGAATTATTGTTATTCAGATAGAAATGGATATTCTGCACACCACCATGATGCGTGCCAAGTCATATTTGATTTTTGAAGTCGTTTTGATAATGAAGAATCCCTTTATACCCCCTCTGACGACCCGACAATGATTTCTGTTGACGAATTATTGTAATTCAGATGGACATGAATACTTTGTACCCCACCATGATGAGTACCAACTCATATTTGATTTTTGAAGTAATTTTGAAAATGAAAAATCCCTCTATACCCCTCTGACGAACCGACAATGATTTCTGTTAACGAATTAATGTTATTCAGATAAACATAGATATTTTGCGCCCTACTATGATGCGTGCCAAGTCATATTTTATTTTGAGGTAATTTTGAAAATGAAAAATCCTATACCCCCTCTAACGACCCGACAATGATTTCTGTTGACGAATTATCGTTATTCAGATGGAAATTGATATTCTGCACACCACCATGTAGCGGTCCAAGTCATATTTGATTTTTGAAGTAATTTTGAAAATGAAAAATTCCTCTATACCCCTCTGACGAACCGACAATGATTTCTGTTAACGAATTAATGTTATTCAGATGGACATAGATATTTTGCGCCCTACTATGATGCGAGCCAAGTCATATTTTATTTTGAGGTAATTTTGAAAATGAAAAATCCTATACCCCCTCTAACGACCCGACAATGATTTCTGTTTACGAATTATTGTTATTCAGATGGAAATGGATATTCTGCTCCCCACCATGTAGCAGTTCAAGTCATATTTGATTTTTGAAGTAATTTTGAACATGAAAAATCCCTCTATACCCCCTCTGACGACCGGACAATGACTTCTGTTATCGAATAATGTTTATTCAGAAGGACATGGATATTTGGCACCCTACTATGATGCGTGCCAAGTCTTATTTGATTTTGAGGTAATTTTGAACATGAAAAATCCCTCTTTTACCCCCTCTAACGACCCGACAATGATTTCTGTTAACGAATTATTGTTATTCAGTTAGACATGGATATTTTGCACCTTACTATGATGTGTGCCAAGTCATATTTGATTGTAATTTTGAAAATGAACAATTCCTCTATACCCCCTCTGACTACCCGACAATGATTTCTGTTGACGAATTATTGTTATTCAGATGGACATGAATACTTTGTACCCCACCATGATGCGTGCCAACTCATATTTGATATTTGAAGTAATTTTGAAAATGATAAATCCCTCTATACCCCTTCTAACGATTTCTGTTAACGAATTATTGTTATTCAGATGAACATGGATATTCTGCACCCCACCATGTTGCGTGCCAAGTCATATTTGATATTTTGGGTAATTTTGAAAATGAAAAATTCTTCTATACCCCCTCCGACGACCCGACAATGATTTCTGTTGACGAATTATTGTTATTCAGATGGAAATAAATATTCTGCACCCCACCATGTTGCGTGCCAAGTCATATTTGATATTTTAAGTAATTTTGAAAATGAAAAATCCCTCTGTACCCACTCTGACGACCCGACAACGATTTCGGTTGACGAATTATTGTTATTAGGATGGAAATGAATATATTGCACCCTACTATGATGAGTGCCAAGTCATATTTGATTTTTGAAGTAATTTTGAAAATGAAAAATCCCTCTATACCCCCTCTGACGAACCGACGATGATTTCTGTTGACGTCTTATCGTTATTCAGATGTAAATGGATATTCTGCACCCCATCATGATGCGTGCCAAGTCATATTAGATTTTTGAAGTGATTTTGAAAATGTAAAATTCCTCTGTACACCCTCTTACGACCCGACAATGACTTCTGTTGATGAATTATTGTTATTCAGATGGAAATGGATATTCTGCACCCCACCATAATGCGTGCCAAGTCATATTCGATTTTTTAAGGAATTTTGAAAATGAGAAATCCCTCTATACCCCCTCTAACGTCCGGACAATGATCTCCGTTAACGAATTATTGTTATTCAGTTAGACATGGATATTTTGCACCCTACTATGATGTGTGCCAAGTCATATTTGATTTTTGAGGTAATTTTGAAAATGAAAAATCCCTCTATACCCCCTTTGACGACCCGACAATAATTTCTGTTGACGAATTATTGTTATTCAGATAGAAATGGATATTCTGCACCCCACCATGATGCGTGCCAAGTCATATTTGATTTTTGAAGTCGTTTTGATAATGAAGAATCCCTTTATACCCCCTCTGACGACCCGACAATGATTTCTGTTGACGAATTATTGTAATTCAGATGGACATGAATACTTTGTACCCCACCATGATGAGTACCAACTCATATTTGATTTTTGAAGTAATTTTGAAAATGAAAAATCCCTCTATACCCCTCTGACGAACCGAAAAACCGACGAATTAATGTTATTCAGATAAACATAGATATTTTGCGCCCTACTATGATGCGTGCCAAGTCATATTTTATTTTGAGGTAATTTTGAAAATGAAAAATCCTATACCCCCTCTAACGACCCGACAATGATTTCTGTTTACGAATTATTGTTATTCAGATGGAAATGGATATTCTGCTACCCACCATGTAGCAGTCCAAGTCATATTTGATTTTTGAAGTAATTTTGAACATGAAAAATCCCTCTATACCCCCTCTGACGACCGGACAATGACTTCTGTTATCGAATAATGTTTATTCAGAAGGACATGGATATTTGGCACCCTACTATGATGCGTGCCAAGTCTTATTTGATTTTGAGGTAATTTTGAACATGAAAAATCCCTCTTTTACCCCCTCTAACGACCCGACAATGATTTCTGTTAACGAATTATTGTTATTCAGTTAGACATGGATATTTTGCACCTTACTATGATGTGTGCCAAGTCATATTTGATTGTAATTTTGAAAATGAACAATTCCTCTATACCCCCTCTGACTACCCGACAATGATTTCTGTTGACGAATTATTGTTATTCAGATGGACATGAATACTTTGTACCCCACCATGATGCGTGCCAACTCATATTTGATATTTGAAGTAATTTTGAAAATGATAAATCCCTCTATACCCCTTCTAACGATTTCTGTTAACGAATTATTGTTATTCAGATGAACATGGATATTCTGCACCCCACCATGTTGCGTGCCAAGTCATATTTGATATTTTGGGTAATTTTGAAAATGAAAAATTCTTCTATACCCCCTCCGACGACCCGACAATGATTTCTGTTGACGAATTATTGTTATTCAGATGGAAATAAATATTCTGCACCCCACCATGTTGCGTGCCAAGTCATATTTGATATTTTAAGTAATTTTGAAAATGAAAAATCCCTCTGTACCCACTCTGACGACCCGACAACGATTTCGGTTGACGAATTATTGTTATTAGGATGGAAATGAATATATTGCACCCTACTATGATGAGTGCCAAGTCATATTTGATTTTTGAAGTAATTTTGAAAATGAAAAATCCCTCTATACCCCCTCTGACGAACCGACGATGATTTCTGTTGACGTCTTATCGTTATTCAGATGTAAATGGATATTCTGCACCCCATCATGATGCGTGCCAAGTCATATTAGATTTTTGAAGTGATTTTGAAAATGTAAAATTCCTCTGTACACCCTCTTACGACCCGACAATGACTTCTGTTGATGAATTATTGTTATTCAGATGGAAATGGATATTCTGCACCCCACCATAATGCGTGCCAAGTCATATTCGATTTTTTAAGGAATTTTGAAAATGAGAAATCCCTCTATACCCCCTCTAACGTCCGGACAATGATCTCCGTTAACGAATTATTGTTATTCAGTTAGACATGGATATTTTGCACCCTACTATGATGTGTGCCAAGTCATATTTGATTTTTGAGGTAATTTTGAAAATGAAAAATCCCTCTATACCCCCTTTGACGACCCGACAATAATTTCTGTTGACGAATTATTGTTATTCAGATAGAAATGGATATTCTGCACCCCACCATGATGCGTGCCAAGTCATATTTGATTTTTGAAGTCGTTTTGATAATGAAGAATCCCTTTATACCCCCTCTGACGACCCGACAATGATTTCTGTTGACGAATTATTGTAATTCAGATGGACATGAATACTTTGTACCCCACCATGATGAGTACCAACTCATATTTGATTTTTGAAGTAATTTTGAAAATGAAAAATCCCTCTATACCCCTCTGACGAACCGAAAAACCGACGAATTAATGTTATTCAGATAAACATAGATATTTTGCGCCCTACTATGATGCGTGCCAAGTCATATTTTATTTTGAGGTAATTTTGAAAATGAAAAATCCTATACCCCCTCTAACGACCCGACAATGATTTCTGTTTACGAATTATTGTTATTCAGATGGAAATGGATATTCTGCTACCCACCATGTAGCAGTCCAAGTCATATTTGATTTTTGAAGTAATTTTGAACATGAAAAATCCCTCTATACCCCCTCTGACGACCGGACAATGACTTCTGTTATCGAATAATGTTTATTCAGAAGGTCATGGATATTTGGCACCCTACTATGATGCGTGCCAAGTCTTATTTGATTTTGAGGTAATTTTGAACATGAAAAATCCCTCTTTTACCCCTATGACGACACGACAATGATTTCTGTTGACGAATTATTGTTATTCAGATGTAAATGGATATTCTGCACCCCATCATGATGCGTGCCAAGTCATATTTGATATTTTAGGTAATTTTGAAAATGAAATATTCCTCTATACCCCCTCTGACGACCCGACAATGATTTCTGTTGACGAATTATTGTTATTCGGATGGAAACCAATATTGTGCACCCTACTATGATGCGTGCCGAGTCATATTTGAATTTGAGGTAATTTTGAAAATGAAAAATCCCTCTATACCCACTCTAACGACCCGACAATGATTTCAGTTGACGAATTATTGTTATTAAGATATAAATTAATATTCTGCACACTAATATGAGGCGTGCCAAGACATATTTGATTTTTAAAGTAATTTTGAAAATGAAAAATCCCTCTATACCTCCTCTGACAACCTGGAAATGATTTCTGTTGACGAATTATTGTTAATAGGATGGAAATGAATATTTTGCACCCTAATATGATGCGTGCCAAGTCATATATGATTTTTGAAGTAATTTTGAAAATGAAAAATCCCTCTATACCTCCTCTGACAACCCATCAATGATTTCTGTTGACGAATTATTGTTATTCGGATTGAAATAGACATTCTGCACCCCACCATGTTGGGTGCCAAGTCATATTTGATATTTTAAGTAATTTTGAAAATGAAAAATCCCTCTGTACCCCCTCTGACGACCCGACAATGATTTCGGTTGACGAATTATTGTTATTAGGATGGACATGGATACTTTGCACCCCACCATGATGCGTGTCAACTCATATTTGATATTTGAAATAATTTTGAAATTGATAAATCCCTCTATACCCCTTCTAACGATTTCCGTTGTCGAATTATTGTTATTCAGATGGACATGGATTTTCTGCACCCCACCATGTTGCGTGCCAAGTCATATTCGATATTTTGGGTAATTTTGAAAATGAAAAATTCTTCTATACCCCCTCCGACGACCCGACAATGATTTCTGTTGACGAATTATTGTTATTCAGATGGAAATAGATATTCTGCACCCCACGATGTTGCGTGCCAAGTCATATTTGATATTTTAAGTAATTTTGTAAATGAAAAATCCCTCTGTACCCCCTCTGACGACCCGACAACGATTTCGGTTGACGAATTATTATTATTAGGATGGAAATGGATATATTGCACCCTACTATGATAAGTGCCAAGTCATATTTGATTTGTGAAGTAATTTTGAAAATGAAAAATCCCTCTATACCCCCTCTGACGACCCGACAATGATTTCTGTTAACGAATAAATGTTATTCAGATGGACATAGATATTTTGCGCCCTACTATGATGCGAGCCAAGTCATATTTTATTTTGAGGTAATTTTGAAAATGAAAAATCCTATACCCCCTCTAACAACCCGACAATGATTTCTGTTTACGAATTATTGTTATTCAGATGGAAATGGATATTCTGCACCCCACCATGTAGCAGTCCAAGTCATATTTAATTTTTGAAGTAATTTTGAACATGAAAAATCCCTCTATACCCCCTCTGACGACCGGACAATGACTGTTATCGAATAATGTTTATTCAGAAGAACATGGATATTTGGCACCCTACTATGATGCGTGCCAAGTCTTATTTGATTTTGAGGTAATTTTGAACATGAAAAATCACTCTTTTACCCCTATGACGACACGACAATGATTTCTATTGACGAATTTTCGTTATTCAGATGTAAATGGATATTCTGCACCCCATCATGATGCGTGCCAAGTCATATTAGATTGTTGAAGTGATTTTGAAAATGTAAAATACCTCTATACCCCCTCTGACGACACGACAATGATTTATGTTGACGAATTATTGTTATTCAACTGGGAATGGATATTCTGCACCCTACAATGATGCGTGCCAAGTCATATTAGATTTTTGAAGTAATTTTGAAAATGAAAAATAACTCTAAACCCCCTCTGACTACACGACAATGATTTATGTTGACGAATTATTGATATTCAGCTGGGAATGGATATTCTGCACCCCACCATGATGCGTGCCAAGTCATATTAGATTTTTGAAGATATTTTGAAAATGAGAAATACCTCTATACCCCCTCTGACGACACGACAATGATTTATGTTGACGAATTATTGTTATTCAGCTGGGAATGGATATTCTGCACTCCACCATGATGCGTGCCAAGTCATATTAGAGTTTTGAAGATGTTTTGAAAATTAAAAATCCCTCTATACCCCCTCTAACGACCCGAAAATGATTTCTATTGACGAATTAATGTTATTCAGATGGAAATGGATATTCTGCACCCCACCATGATTCGTGCCAGGTCATATCTGATTATTGAAGGAAATTTGAAAATGTGAAATCCCTCTATACCTCCTCTAACGACCCGACAATGGCTTCTGTTGATGAATTATTATTATTCAGATGGAAATGGATATTCTGCACCCCACCATGATGCGTGCCAAGTCATATTCGATTTTTGAAGTAATTTTGAAAATGATAAATCCCTCTATACCCCTCTGACGAACCGACAATGATTTCTGTTAACGAATTAATGTTATTCAGATGGACATAGATATTTTGCGCCCTACTATGATGTGTGCATTTTTTGATTTTTGAGGTAATTTTGAAAATGAAAAATCCTATACCCCCTCTAACGACCCGACAATGATTTCTGTTTACGAATTATTGTTATTCAGATGGAAATGGATATTCTGCTCCCCACCATGTAGCAGTTCAAGTCATATTTGATTTTTGAAGTAATTTTGAACATGAAAAATCCCTCTATACCCCCTCTGACGACCGGACAATGACTTCTGTTATCGAATAATGTTTATTCAGAAGGACATGGATATTTGGCACCCTACTATGATGCGTGCCAAGTCTTATTTGATTTTGAGGTAATTTTGAACATGAAAAATCCCTCTGTACCCCCTCTGACGACCCGACAATGATTTCGGTTGACGAATTATTGTTATTAAGATGGACATGGATACTTTGCACCCCACCATGATGCGTGTCAACTCATATTTGATATTTGAAATAATTTTGAAAATGATAAATCCCTCTATACCCCTTCTAACGATTTCCGTTGTCGAATTATTGTTATTCAGATGGACATGGATTTTCTGCACCCCACCATGTTGCGTGCCAAGTCATATTCGATATTTTGGGTAATTTTGAAAATGAAAAATTCTTCTATACCCCCTCCGACGACCCGACAATGATTTCTGTTGACGAATTATTGTTATTCAGATGGAAATAGATATTCTGCACCCCACCATGTTGCGTGCCAAGTCATATTTGATATTTTAAGTAATTTTGTAAATGAAAAATCCCTCTGTACCCCCTCTGACGACCCGACAACGATTTCGGTTGACGAATTATTATTATTAGGATGGAAATGAATATATTGCACCCTACTATGATAAGTGCCAAGTCATATTTGATTTTTGAAGTAATTTTGAAAATGAAAAATCCCTCTATACCCCCTCTGACGACCCGACGATGATTTCTGTTGACGTCTTATCGATATTCAGATGTAAATGGATATTCTGCACCCCACCATAATGCGTGCCAAGTCATATTCGATTTTTTAAGGAATTTTGAAAATGAAAAATCCCTCTATACCCCCTCTAACGTCCCGACATTGATTTCTGGTAACGAATTATTGTTATTAAGTTAGACATGGATATTTTGCACCCTACTATGATGTGTGCCAAGTCATATTTGATTTTTGAGGTAATTTTGAAAATGAAAAATCCCTCTATACCCCCTTTGACGACCCGACAATAATTTCTGTTGACGAATTATTGTTATTCAGATAGAAATGGATATTCTGCACCCCACCATGATGCGTGCCAAGTCATATTTGATTTTTGAAGTCGTTTTGATAATGAAGAATCCCTTTATACCCCCTCTGACACCCGACAATGATTTCTGTTGACGAATTATTGTTATTCAGATGGACATGAATACTTTGTACCCCACCATGATGAGTACCAACTCATATTTGATTTTTGAAGTAATTTTGAAAATGAAAAATCCCTCTATACCCCTCTGACGAACCGACAATGATTTCTGTTAACGAATTATTGTTATTCAGATAAACATAGATATTTTGCTCCCTACTATGATGCGTGCCAAGTCATATTTTATTTTGAGGTAATTTTGAAAATGAAAAATCCTATACCCCCTCTAACGACCCGACAATGATTTCTGTTGACGAATTATTGTTATTCAGATGGAAATGGATATTCTGCACCCCACCATGTAGCGGTCCAAGTCATATTTGATATTTTAAGTAATTTTGTAAATGAAAAATCCCTCTGTACCCCCTCTGACGACCCGACAACGATTTCGGTTGACGAATTATTATTATTCAGAAGAACATGGATATTTGGCACCCTACTATGATGCGTGCCAAGTCTTATTTGATTTTGAGGTAATTTTGAACATGAAAAATCCCTCTTTTACCCCTATGACGATACGACAATGATTTCTATTGACGAGTTTTCGTTATTCAGATGTAAATGGATATTCTGCACCCCATCATGATGCGTGCCAAGTCATATTAGATTTTTGAAGTGATTTTGAAAATGTAAAATACCTCTATACCCCCTCTGACGACACGACAATGATTTATGTTGACGAATTATTGTTATTCAACTGGGAATGGATATTCTGCACCATACAATGATGCGTGCCAAGTCATATTAGATTTTTGAAGTAATTTTGAAAATGAAAAATAACTCTAAACCCCCTCTGACTACACGACAATGATTTATGTTGACGAATTATTGATATTCAGCTGGGAATGGATATTCTGCACCCCACCATGATGCGTGCCAAGTCATATTAGATTTTTGAAGATATTTTGAAAATGAAAAATACCTCTATACCCCCTCTGACGACACGACAATGATTTATGTTGACGAATTATTGTTATTCAGCTGGGAATGGATATTCTGCACTCCACCGTGATGCGTGCCAAGTCATATTAGAGTATTGAAGATATTTTGAAAATTAAAAATCCCTCTATACCCCCTCTAACGACCCGAAAATGATTTCTATTGACGAATTAATGTTATTCAGATGGAAATGGATATTCTGCACCCCACCATGATTCGTGCCAGGTCATATCTGATTATTGAAGTAAATTTGAAAATGTGAAATCCCTCTATACCTCCTCTAACGACCCGACAATGACTTCTGTTGATGAATTATTATTATTCAGATGGAAATGGATATTCTGCACCCCACCATGATGCGTGCCAAGTCATATTCGATTTTTGAAGTAATTTTGAAAATGATAAATCCCTCTATACCCCTCTGACGAACCGACAATGATTTCTGTTAACGAATTAATGTTATTCAGATGGACATAGATATTTTGCGCCCTACTATGATGTGTGCATTTTTTGATTTTTGAGGTAATTTTGAAAATGAAAAATCCTATACCCCCTCTAACGACCCGACAATGATTTCTGTTTACGAATTATTGTTATTCAGATGGAAATGGATATTCTGCTCCCCACCATGTAGCAGTTCAAGTCATATTTGATTTTTGAAGTAATTTTGAACATGAAAAATCCCTCTATACCCCCTCTGACGACCGGACAATGACTTCTGTTATCGAATAATGTTTATTCAGAAGGACATGGATATTTGGCACCCTACTATGATGCGTGCCAAGTCTTATTTGATTTTGAGGTAATTTTGAACATGAAAAATCCCTCTTTTACCCCCTCTAACGACCCGACAATGATTTCTGTTAACGAATTATTGTTATTCAGTTAGACATGGATATTTTGCACCTTACTATGATGTGTGCCAAGTCATATTTGATTGTAATTTTGAAAATGAACAATTCCTCTATACCCCCACTGACTACCCGACAATGGTTTCTGTTGACGAATTATTGTTATTCAGATGGACATGAATACTTTGTACCCCACCATGATGCGTGCCAACTCATATTTGATATTTGAAGTAATTTTGAAAATGATAAATCCCTCTATACCCCTTCTAACGATTTCTGTTAACGAATTATTGTTATTCAGATGAACATGGATATTCTGCACCCCATCATGATGCGTGCCAAGTCATATTAGATTTTTGAAGTGATTTTGAAAATGTAAAATTCCTCTGTACACCCTCTTACGACCCGACAATGACTTCTGTTGATGAATTATTGTTATTCAGATGGAAATGGATATTCTGCACCCCACCATAATGCGTGCCAAGTCATATTCGATTTTTTAAGGAATTTTGAAAAAGAGAAATCCCTCTATACCCCCTCTAACGTCCGGACAATGATTTCCGTTAACGAATTATTGTTATTCAGTTAGACATGGATATTTTGCACCCTACTATGATGTGTGCCAAGTCATATTTGATTTTTGAGGTAATTTTGAAAATGAAAAATCCCTCTATACCCCCTTTGACGACCCGACAATAATTTCTGTTGACGAATTATTGTTATTCAGATAGAAATGGATATTCTGCACCCCACCATGATGCGTGCCAAGTCATATTTGATTTTTGAAGTCGTTTTGATAATGAAGAATCCCTTTATACCCCCTCTGACGACCCGACAATGATTTCTGTTGACGAATTATTGTAATTCAGATGGACATGAATACTTTGTACCCCGCCATGATGAGTACCAACTCATATTTGATTTTTGAAGTAATTTTGAAAATGAAAAATCCCTCTATACCCCTCTGACGAACCGAAAAACCGACGAATTAATGTTATTCAGATAAACATAGATATTTTGCGCCCTACTATGATGCGTGCCAAGTCATATTTTATTTTGAGGTAATTTTGAAAATGAAAAATCCTATACCCCCTCTAACGACCCGACAATGATTTCTGTTTACGAATTATTGTTATTCAGATGAAAATGGATATTCTGCTCCCCACCATGTAGCAGTCCAAGTCATATTTGATTTTTGAAGTAATTTTGAACATGAAAAATCCCTCTATACCCCCTCTGACGACCGGACAATGACTTCTGTTATCGAATAATGTTTGTTCAGAAGGACATGGATATTTGGCACCCTACTATGATGCGTGCCAAGTCTTATTTGATTTTGAGGTAATTTTGAACATGAAAAATCCCTCTTTTACCCCTATGACGACACGACAATGATTTCTGTTGACGAATTATTGTTATTCAGATGTAAATGGATATTCTGCACCCCATCATGATGCGTGCCAAGTCATATTTGATATTTTAGGTAATTTTGAAAATGAAATATTCCTCTATACCCCCTCTGACGACCCGACAATGATTTCTGTTGACGAATTATTGTTATTCGGATGGAAACCAATATTGTGCACCCTACTATGATGCGTGCCGAGTCATATTTGAATTTGAGGTAATTTTGAAAATGAAAAATCCCTCTATACCCACTCTAACGACCCGACAATGATTTCAGTTGACGAATTATTGTTATTGGGATATAAATTAATATTCTGCACACTAATATGAGGCGTGCCAAGACATATTTGATTTTTAAAGTAATTTTGAAAATGAAAAATCCCTCTATACCTCCTCTGACAACCCGGAAATGATTTCTGTTGACGAATTATTGTTAATAGGATGGAAATGAATATTTTGCACCCTAATATGATGCGTGCCAAGTCATATATGATTTTTGAAGTAATTTTGAAAATGAAAAATCCCTCTATACCTCCTCTGACAACCCATCAATGATTTCTGTTGACGAATTATTGTTATTCAGATGGAAATGGATATTCTGCACCCCACCATGTTGGGTGCCAAGTCATATTTGATATTTTAAGTAATTTTGAAAATGAAAAATCCCTCTGTACCCCCTCTGACGACCCGACAATGATTTCGGTTGACGAATTATTGTTATTAGGATGGACATGGATACTTTGCACCCCACCATGATGCGTGTCAACTCATATTTGATATTTGAAATAATTTTGAAAATGATAAATCCCTCTATACCCCTTCTAACGATTTCCGTTGTCGAATTATTGTTATTCAGATGGACATGGATTTTCTGCACCCCACCATGTTGCGTGCCAAGTCATATTCGAAATTTTGGGTAATTTTGAAAATGAAAAATTCTTCTATACCCCCTCCGACGACCCGACAATGATTTCTGTTGACGAATTATTGTTATTCAGATGGAAATAGATATTCTGCACCCCACCATGTTGCGTGCCAAGTCATATTTGATATTTTAAGTAATTTTGTAAATGAAAAATCCCTCTGTACCCCCTCTGACGACCCGACAACGATTTCGGTTGACGAATTATTATTATTAGGATGGAAATGAATATATTGCACCCTACTATGATAAGTGCCAAGTCATATTTGATTTTTTAAGGAATTTTGAAAATGAAAAATCCCTCTATACCCCCTCTAACGTCCCGACATTGATTTCTGGTAACGAATTATTGTTATTAAGTTAGACATGGATATTTTGCACCCTACTATGATGTGTGCCAAGTCATATTTGATTTTTGAGGTAATTTTGAAAATGAAAAATCCCTCTATACCCCCTTTGACGACCCGACAATAATTTCTGTTGACGAATTATTGTTATTCAGATAGAAATGGATATTCTGCACCCCACCATGATGCGTGCCAAGTCATATTTGATTTTTGAAGTCGTTTTGATAATGAAGAATCCCTTTATACCCCCTCTGACACCCGACAATGATTTCTGTTGACGAATTATTGTTATTCAGATGGACATGAATACTTTGTACCCCACCATGATGAGTACCAACTCATATTTGATTTTTGAAGTAATTTTGAAAATGAAAAATCCCTCTATACCCCTCTGACGAACCGACAATGATTTCTGTTAACGAATTATTGTTATTCAGATAAACATAGATATTTTGCGCCCTACTATGATGCGTGCCAAGTCATATTTTATTTTGAGGTAATTTTGAAAATGAAAAATCCTATACCCCCTCTAACGACCCGACAATGAATTCTGTTGACGAATTATTGTTATTCAGATGGAAATGGATATTCTGCACCCCACCATGTAGCGGTCCAAGTCATATTTGATTTTTGAAGTAATTTTGAAAATGAAAAATTCCTCTAAACCCCTCTGACGAACCGACAATGATTTCTGTTAACGAATAAATGTTATTCAGATGGACATAGATATTTTGCGCCCTACTATGATGCGAGCCAAGTCATATTTTATTTTGAGGTAATTTTGAAAATGAAAAATCCTATACCCCCTCTAACAACCCGACAATGATTTCTGTTTACGAATTATTGTTATTCAGATGGAAATGGATATTCTGCACCCCACCATGTAGCAGTCCAAGTCATATTTGATTTTTGAAGTAATTTTGAACATGAAAAATCCCTCTATACGCCCTCTGACGACCGGACAATGACTTCTGTTATCGAATAATGTTTATTCAGAAGAACATGGATATTTGGCACCCTACTATGATGCGTGCCAAGTCTTATTTGATTTTGAGGTAATCTTGAACATGAAAAATCCCTCTTTTACCCCTATGACGATACGACAATGATTTCTATTGACGAATTTTCGTTATTCAGATGTAAATGGATATTCTGCACCCCATCATGATGCGTGCCAAGTCATATTAGATTTTTGAAGTGATTTTGAAAATGTAAAATACCTCTATACCCCCTCTGACGACACGACAATGATTTATGTTGACGAATTATTGTTATTCAACTGGGAATGGATATTCTGCACCCCACAATGATGCGTGCCAAGTCATATTAGATTTTTGAAGTAATTTTGAAAATGAAAAATAACTCTAAACCCCCTCTGACTACACGACAATGATTTATGTTGACGAATTATTGATATTCAGCTGGGAATGGATATTCTGCACCCCACCATGATGCGTGCCAAGTCATATTAGATTTTTGAAGATATTTTGAAAATGAAAAATACCTCTATACCCCCTCTGACGACACGACAATGATTTATGTTGACGAATTATTGTTATTCAGCTGGGAATGGATATTCTGCACTCCACCATGATGCGTGCCAAGTCGTATTAGAGTTTTGAAGATATTTTGAAAATTAAAAATCCCTCTATACCCCCTCTAACGACCCGAAAATGATTTCTATTGACGAATTAATGTTATTCAGATGAAAATGGATATTCTGCACCCCACCATGATTCGTGCCAGGTCATATCTGATTATTGAAGTAAATTTGAAAATGTGAAATCCCTCTATACCTCCTCTAACGACCCGACAATGACTTCTGTTGATGAATTATTATTATTCAGATGGAAATGGATATTCTGCACCCCACCATGATGCGTGCCAAGTCATATTCGATTTTTGAAGTAATTTTGAAAATGATAAATCCCTCTATACCCCCTCTAACGACCCGACAATGATTTCCGTTAACGTATTAATGTTATTCAGTTAGACGTGGATATTTTGCACCCTACTATGATGTGTGCCAAGTCATATTTGATTTTTGAGGTAATTTTGAAAATGATCAATTCCTCTATACCCCCTCCGACGACCCGACAATGTTTTCTGTAGACGAATTATTGTTATTCAGTTGGACTTGGATATTTTGCACACTACTATGATGTGTGCCATGTCATATTTGATTTTTGAGGTAACTTTGAAAATGAACAATCCCTCTATACCCCCTTTGACGACCCGACAATGATTTCTGTTGACGAATTATTGTTATTCAGATAGAAATGGATATTCTGCACCCCACCATGATGCGTGCCAACTCATATTTGATTTTTGATGTAATATTGAAAATGAAAAATCCCTCTATACACCTCTGACGAACCGACAATGATTTCTGTTAACGAATTATTGTTATTCAGGTGGACATAGATATTTTGCACCCTACCATGATGCGTGATAAGTCATATTTTATTTTGAGGTAATTTTGAAAATGAAAAATCCCATACCCCCTCTGACGACCCGACAATGATTTCTGTTGACGAATTATTGTTATTCATATGGACACGAATACTTTGTACCCCACCATGATGCGTGCCAACTCATATTCGATTTTTGAAGTAATATTGAAAATGAAAAATCCCTCTATACCCCTCTGACGAACCGACAATGATTTCTGTTAACGAATTTTTGTTATTCAGATGGACATAGATATTTTGCACCCTACTATGATGTGTGCCAAGTCATATTTGATGTAACTTTGAAAATGAACAATCCCTCTATACCCCCTCTGACGACCCGACAATGATTTCTGTTGACGAATTATTGTTATTCAGATCGACATGGATATGTTGCACACCACCATAATGCGTGCCAAGTCATATTTGATTTTTGAAGTAATTTTGAAAATGAAAAATCCCTCTATACCCCCTCTGACGACCCGACAATGATTTCTGTTGACGAATTATTGTTATTAGGATGGAAATGAATATTTTGCACCCTAATATGATGCGTGCCAAGTCATATTTGATTTTTTAAGTGATTTTGAAAATGAAAAATCCCTCTATACCTCCTCTGACAACCCATCAATGATTTCTTTTGACAAATTATCGTTATTCAGATGTAAATGGATATTCTGCACCCCATCATGATGCGTGCCAAGTCATATTAGATTTTTGAAGTGATTTTGAAAATGTAAAATCCCTCTGTACACCCTCTAACGACCCGACAATGACTTCTGTTGAAGAATTTTTGTTATTCAGATGGAAATGGATATTCTGCACCCCACCATAATGCGTGCCAAGTCATATTCGATTTTTGAAGGAATTTTGAAAATGAAAAATCCCTCTATACCCCCTCTAACGACTCGCCAATGATTTTCGGTAACGAATTATTGTTATTCAGTTAGACATGGATAATTTGCACCCTACTATGTTGTGTGCCAAGTCATATTTGATTTTAGAGGTAATTTTGAAAATGAAGAATTCCTCTATACCCCCTCTGACTACCCGACAATGATTTCTGTTGACGAATTGTTGCCATTCAGATGGACACGAATACTTTGTGCCCCACCATGATACGTGCCAACTCATATTTGATTTTTGAAGTAATTTTGAAAATGAAAAACCCCTCTATACCCCTCTGACGAACCGACAATGATTTCTGTTAACGAATTATTGTTATTTATATGGACATAGATATTCTGCACCCCACCTTGTTCCGTGCCAAGTCATATTTGATATTTTATGTAATTTTGAAAATGAAAAATTCCTCTATACCCCCTCTGACGACCCGACAATGATTTATGTTGACGAATTATTGATATTCAGCTGGGAATGGATATTCTGCACCCCACCATGATGCGTGCCAAGTCATATTAGATTTTTGAAGATATTTTGAAAATGAAAAATACCTCTATACCCCCTCTGACGACACGACAATGATTTATGTTGACGAATTATTGTTATTCAGCTGGGAATGGATATTCTGCACTCCACCATGATGCGTGCCAAGTCATATTAGAGTTTTGAAGATATTTTGAAAATTAAAAATCCCTCTATACCCCCTCTACCGACCCGAAAATGATTTCTATTGACGAATTAATGTTATTCAGATGGAAATGGATATTCTGCACCCCACCATGATTCGTGCCAGGTCATATCTGATTATTGAAGTAAATTTGAAAATGTGAAATCCCTCTATACCTCCTCTAACGACCCGACAATGACTTCTGTTGATGATTTATTATTATTCAGATGGAAATGGATATTCTGCACCCCACCATGATGCGTGCCAAGTCATATTCGATTTTTGAAGTAATTTTGAAAATGATAAATCCCTCTATACCCCCTCTAACGACCCGACAATGATTTCCGTTAACGAATTATTGTTATTCAGTTAGACGTGGATATTTTGCACCCTACTATGATGTGTGCCAAGTCATATTTGATTTTTGAGGTAATTTTGAAAATGATCAATTCCTCTATACCCCCTCCGACGACCCGACAATGATTTCTGTAGACGAATTATTGTTATTCAGTTGGACTTGGATATTTTGCACACTACTATAATGTGTGCCATGTCATATTTGATTTTTGAGGTAACTTTGAAAATGAACAATCCCTCTATACCCCCTTTGACGACCCGACAATGATTTCTGTTGACGAATTATTGTTATTCAGATAGAAATGGATATTCTGCACCCCACCATGATGCATGCCAACTCATATTTGATTTTTGAAGTAATATTGAAAATGAAAAATCCCTCTATACACCTCTGACGAACCGACAATGATTTCTGTTAACGAATTATTGTTATTCAGATGGACATAGATATTTTGCACCCTACTATGATGTGTGATAAGTCATATTTTATTTTGAGGTAATTTTGAAAATGAAAAATCCCATACCCCCTCTGACGATCCGACAATGATTTCTGTTGACGAATTATTGTTATTCATATGGACACGAATACTTTGTACCCCACCATGATGCGTGCCAACTCCTATTCGATTTTTGAAGTAATATTGAAAATGAAAAATCCCTCTATACCCCTCTGACGAACCGACAATGATTTCTGTTAACGAATTATTGTTATTCAGATGGACATAGATATTTTCCCCCCTGCTATGATGTGTGCCAAGTCATATTTGATGTTACTTTGAAAATGAACAATCCCTCTATACCCCCTCTGACGACCCGACAATGATTTCTGTTGACGAATTATTGTTATTCAGATCGACATGGATATGTTGCACACCACCATAATGCGTGCCAAGTCATATTTGATTTTTGAAGTAATTTTGAAAATGAAAAATCCCTCTATACCCCCTCTGACGACCCGACAATGATTTCTGTTGACGAATTATTGTTATTAGGATGGAAATGAATATTTTGCACCCTAATATGATGCGTGCCAAGTCATATTTGATTTTTTAAGTGATTTTGAAAATGAAAAATCCCTCTATACCTCCTCTGACAACCCATCAATGATTTCTTTTGACGAATTATCGTTATTCAGATGTAAATGGATATTCTGCACCCCATCATGATGCGTGCCAAGTCATATTAGATTTTTGAAGTGATTTTGAAAATGTAAAATCCCTCTGTACACCCTCTAACGACCCGACAATGACTTCTGTTGAAAAATTATTGTTATTCAGATGGAAATGGATATTCTGCACCCCACCATAATGCGTGCCAAGTCATATTCGATTTTTGAAGGAATTTTGAAAATGGAAAATCCCTCTATACCCCCTCTAACGACTCGCCAATGATTTTCGGTAACGAATTATTGTTATTCAGTTAGACATGGATAATTTGCACCCTACTATGATGTGTGCCAAGTCATATTTGATTTTAGAGGTAATTTTGAAAATGAAGAATTCCTCTATACCCCCTCTGACTACCCGACAATGATTTTTGTTGACGAATTAATGCTATTCAGATGGACATGAATACTTTGTGCCCCACCATGATACGTGCCAACTCATATTTGATTTTTGAAGTAATTTTGAAAATGAAAAATCCCTCTATACCCCTCTGACGAACCGACAATGATTTCTGTTAACGAATTATTGTTATTTATATGGACATAGATATTCTGCACCCCACCTTGTTCCGTGCCAAGTCATATTTGATATTTTATGTAATTTTGAAAATGAAAAATTCCTCTATACCCCCTCTGACGACCCGACAATGATTTATGTTGACGAATTATTGATATTCAGCTGGGAATGGATATTCTGCACCCCACCATGATGCGTGCCAAGTCATATTAGATTTTTGAAGATATTTTGAAAATGAAAAATACCTCTATACCCCCTCTGACGACACGACAATGATTTATGTTGACGAATTATTGTTATTCAGCTGGGAATGGATATTCTGCACTCCACCATGATGCGTGCCAAGTCATATTAGAGTTTTGAAGATATTTTGAAAATTAAAAATCCCTCTATACCCCCTCTACCGACCCGAAAATGATTTCTATTGACGAATTAATGTTATTCAGATGGAAATGGATATTCTGCACCCCACCATGATTCGTGCCAGGTCATATCTGATTATTGAAGTAAATTTGAAAATGTGAAATCCCTCTATACCTCCTCTAACGACCCGACAATGACTTCTGTTGATGATTTATTATTATTCAGATGGAAATGGATATTCTGCACCCCACCATGATGCGTGCCAAGTCATATTCGATTTTTGAAGTAATTTTGAAAATGATAAATCCCTCTATACCCCCTCTAACGACCCGACAATGATTTCCGTTAACGAATTATTGTTATTCAGTTAGACGTGGATATTTTGCACCCTACTATGATGTGTGCCAAGTCATATTTGATTTTTGAGGTAATTTTGAAAATGATCAATTCCTCTATACCCCCTCCGACGACCCGACAATGATTTCTGTAGACGAATTATTGTTATTCAGTTGGACTTGGATATTTTGCACACTACTATGATGTGTGCCATGTCATATTTGATTTTTGAGGTAACTTTGAAAATGAACAATCCCTCTATACCCCCTTTGACGACCCGACAATGATTTCTGTTGACGAATTATTGTTATTCAGATAGAAATGGATATTCTGCACCCCACCATGATGCATGCCAACTCATATTTGATTTTTGAAGTAATATTGAAAATGAAAAATCCCTCTATACACCTCTGACGAACCGACAATGATTTCTGTTAACGAATTATTGTTATTCAGATGGACATAGATATTTTGCACCCTACTATGATGTGTGATAAGTCATATTTTATTTTGAGGTAATTTTGAAAATGAAAAATCCCATACCCCCTCTGACGATCCGACAATGATTTCTGTTGACGAATTATTGTTATTCATATGGACACGAATACTTTGTACCCCACCATGATGCGTGCCAACTCCTATTCGATTTTTGAAGTAATATTGAAAATGAAAAATCCCTCTATACCCCTCTGACGAACCGACAATGATTTCTGTTAACGAATTATTGTTATTCAGATGGACATAGATATTTTCCCCCCTGCTATGATGTGTGCCAAGTCATATTTGATGTTACTTTGAAAATGAACAATCCCTCTATACCCCCTCTGACGACCCGACAATGATTTCTGTTGACGAATTATTGTTATTCAGATCGACATGGATATGTTGCACACCACCATAATGCGTGCCAAGTCATATTTGATTTTTGAAGTAATTTTGAAAATGAAAAATCCCTCTATACCCCCTCTGACGACCCGACAATGATTTCTGTTGACGAATTATTGTTATTAGGATGGAAATGAATATTTTGCACCCTAATATGATGCGTGCCAAGTCATATTTGATTTTTTAAGTGATTTTGAAAATGAAAAATCCCTCTATACCTCCTCTGACAACCCATCAATGATTTCTTTTGACGAATTATCGTTATTCAGATGTAAATGGATATTCTGCACCCCATCATGATGCGTGCCAAGTCATATTAGATTTTTGAAGTGATTTTGAAAATGTAAAATCCCTCTGTACACCCTCTAACGACCCGACAATGACTTCTGTTGAAAAATTATTGTTATTCAGATGGAAATGGATATTCTGCACCCCACCATAATGTGTGCCAAGTCATATTCGATTTTTGAAGGAATTTTGAAAATGGAAAATCCCTCTATACCCCCTCTAACGACTCGCCAATGATTTTCGGTAACGAATTATTGTTATTCAGTTAGACATGGATAATTTGCACCCTACTATGATGTGTGCCAAGTCATATTTGATTTTAGAGGTAATTTTGAAAATGAAGAATTCCTCTATACCCCCTCTGACTACCCGACAATGATTTTTGTTGACGAATTAATGCTATTCAGATGGACATGAATACTTTGTGCCCCACCATGATACGTGCCAACTCATATTTGATTTTTGAAGTAATTTTGAAAATGAAAAATCCCTCTATACCCCTCTGACGAACCGACAATGATTTCTGTTAACGAATTATTGTTATTTAGATGGACATAGATATTCTGCACCCCACCTTGTTCCGTGCCAAGTCATATTTGATATTTTATGTAATTTTGAAAATGAAAAATTCCTCTATACCCCCTCTGACGACCCGACAATGATTTCTGTTGACGAATTATTGTTATTAGGATGGAAATGAATATTTTGCACCCTAATATGATGCATGCCAAGTCATATTTGATTTTTGAAGTAATTTTGAAAATGAAAAATCCCTCTACACTCCCTCTAACGACCCGACAATGATTTCTGTTGACGAATTATTGTTATTCAGATGGAAATGGATATTCTGCACGCCACCATGATGCGTGCCAAGTCATATTTGATTTTTGAAGTCGTTTTGATAATGAAGAATCCCTTTATACCCCCTCTGACGACCCGACAATGATTTCTGTTGACGAATTATTGTTATTCAGATGGACATGAATACTTTGTACCCCACCATGATGAGTACCAACTCATATTTGATTTTTGAAGTAATTTGGAAAATGAAAAATCCCTCTATACCCCTCTGACGAACCGACAATGATTTCTGTTAACGAATTAATGTTATTCAGATAAACATAGATATTTTGCGCCCTACTATGATGCGAGCCAAGTCATATTTTATTTTGAGATAATTTTGAAAATGAAAAATCCTATACCCCTTCTAACAACCCGACAATGATTTCTGTTTACGAATTATTGTTATTCAGATGGAAATGGATATTCTGCACCCCACCATGTAGCAGTCCAAGTCATATTTGATTTTTGAAGTAATTTTAAACATGAAAAATCCCTCTTTTACCCCTATGACGACACGACAATGATTTCTGTTGACGAATTATTGTTATTCAGATGTAAATGGATATTCTGCACCCCATCATGATGCGTGCCAAGTCATAATTGATTTTTGAGGTAATTTTGAAAATGATCAATTCCTCTATACCCCCTCCGACGACCCGACAATGATTTCTGTTAACGAATTATTGTTATTCAGTTGGACTTGGATATTTTGCACACTACTATGATGTGTGCCAAGTAATATTTGATTTTAGAGGTAATTTTGAAAATGAACAATTCCTCTATACCCCCTCTGACTACCCGACAATGATTTCTGTTGACGAATTATTATTATTCAGATGGACATGAATACTCTGTACCCCACCATGATGCGTGCCAACTCATATTAGATTTTAGAAGTAATTTTGAAAATGAAAAATCCCTCTATACCCCTCTGACGAACCGACAATGATTTCTGTTGACGAATTATTGTTATTCAGATGTAAATGGATATTCTGCACCCCATCATGATGCGTGCCAAGTCATAATTGATTTTTGAGGTAATTTTGAAAATGATCAATTCCTCTATACCCCCTCCGACGACCCGACAATGATTTCTGTTAACGAATTATTGTTATTCAGTTGGACTTGGATATTTTGCACACTACTATGATGTGTGCCAAGTAATATTTGATTTTAGAGGTAATTTTGAAAATGAACAATTCCTCTATACCCCCTCTGACTACCCGACAATGATTTCTGTTGACGAATTATTATTATTCAGATGGACATGAATACTCTGTACCCCACCATGATGCGTGCCAACTCATATTAGATTTTAGAAGTAATTTTGAAAATGAAAAATCCCTCTATACCCCTCTGACGAACCGACAATGATTTCTGTTGACGAATTATTGTTATTTGGATGGACATAGATATTCTGCACCCCACCATGTTCCGTGCCAAGTCATATTTGATATATTAGGTAATTTTGAACATGAGAAATTCCTCTATACCCCCTCTGACGAACCGACAATGATTTCTGTTAACGAATTATTGTTATTTATATGGACATAGATATTCTGCACCCCACCTTGTTCCGTGCCAAGTCATATTTGATATTTTATGTAATTTTGAAAATGAAAAATTCCTCTATACCCCCTCTGACGACCCGACAATGATTTCTGTTGACGAATTATTGTTATTAGGATGGTAATGAATATTTTGCACCCAAATATGATGCGTGCCAAGTCATATTTGAATTTTGAAGTAATTTTGAAAATGAAATATCCCTTTACACTCCCTCTAACGACCCGACAATGATTTCTGTTGACGAATTATTGTTATTCAGATGAAAATGAATATATTGCACCCTACTATGATGCGTGCCAACTCATATTTGATTTTTGAAGTAATTTTGAAAATGAAATATCCCTCTGTACCCCTCTGACGAACCGACAATGATTTCTGTTAACGATTTATTGTTATTCAGATGGAAATAGATATTCTGCACCCCACCATGTTGCGTGCCAAGTCATATTTGATATTTTAGGTAATTTTGAAAAAGAAAAATTCCTCTATACCCCCTCCGACGACCCGACAATGATTTCTGTTGACGAATTATTGTTATTAGGATGGAAATGAATATTTTGCACCCTAATATGATGCGTGCCAAGTCATATTTGATTTTTGAAGTAATTTTGAAAATGAAAAATCCCTCTACACTCCCTCTAACGACCCGACAATGATTTTTGTTGACGAATTACTGTTATTCAGATGAAAATGAATATATTGCACCCTACTATGAAGCGTGCCAAGTCATATTCGATTTTTGAAGTCCTTTTAAAAATGAAAAATCCCTCTATACCTCCTCTGACAACCCGGCTATGATTTCTGTTGACAAATCATCGTTATTCAGATGGAAATAGATACTCTGCACCCCACCATGTTGAGTGCCAAGTCATATTTGATATTTTAGGTAATTTTGAAAATGAAAAATCCCTCTGTACCCCCTCTGACGACCCGACAATGATTTCGGTTGACGAATTATTGATAATAAGATGGAAATGAATATATTGCTCCCTACTATGATGCATGCCAAGTCATATTTGATTTTTTGAAGTAATTTTGAAAATGAAAAATCCCTCTATACCTCTTCTGACAACCCGGCAATGATTTCTGTTGACGAATTATTGTTATTCAGATGGAAAAAGATATTCTGCACCCCACCATGTTGCGTGCCAAGTCATAGTTGATATTTTAAGTAATTTTGAAAATGAAAAATCCCTCTGTACTCCCTCTGACGACCCGACAATGATTTCGGTTGACGAATTATTGATATTAGGATGGAAATGAATATATAGCTCCCTACTATGATGCATGCCAAGTCATATTTAATTTTTTGAAGTAATTTTGAAAGTGACAAATCCCTCTATACCCCCTCTAACGACCCGACAATGATTTCTGTTAACGAATTATTGTTATTCAGTTAGACATGGATATTTTGCACCTTACTATGATGTGTGCCATGTCATATTTGATTTTTGAGGTAATTTTGAAAATGAACAATTCCTCTATACCCCCTCTGACGACCCGACAATGATATCTGTTGACGAATTATTATTATTCAGTTGGACATGGATATTTTGCACCCTACTATGATGTGTGCCAAGTCATATTTGATGTTTGAGGAAACTTTGAAAGTGAACAATCCCTCTATACCCCCTTTGACGACCCGACTATAATTTCTGTTGACGAATTATTGTTATTCAGATAGAAATGGATATTCTGCACCCCACCATGATGCGTGCCAAGTCATATTTGATTTTTGAAGTCGTTTTGATAATGAAAAATCCCTCTATACCCCCTCTGACGACCCGACAATGATTTCTGTTGACGAATTATTGTTATTCAGATGGACATGAATACTTTGTACCCCACCATGATGAGTACCAACTCATATTTGATTTTTGAAGTAATTTTGAAAATGAAAAATCCCTCTATACCCCTCTGACGAACCGACAATGATTTCTGTTAACGAATTAATGTTATTCAGATAGACATAGATATTTTGCGCCCTACTATGATGCGTGCCAAGTCATATTTTATTTTGAGGTAATTTTGAAAATGAAAAATCCTATACTCCCTCTAACGACCCGACAATGATTTCTGTTGACGAATTATTGTTATTCAGATGGAAATGGATATTCTGCACCCCACCATGTAGCGGTCCAAGTCATATTTGATTTTTGAGGTAATTTTGAAAATGAAAAATCCCTCTGTACCCCCTCTGACGACCCGACAATGATTTCGGTTGACGAATTATTGATAATAAGATGGAAATGAATATATTGCTCCCTACTATGATGCATGCCAAGTCATATTTGATTTTTTGAAGTAATTTTGAAAATGAAAAATCCCTCTATACCTCCTCTGACAACCCGGCAATGATTTCTGTTGACGAATTATTGTTATTCAGATGGAAAAAGATATTCTGCACCCCACCATGTTGCGTGCCAAGTCATAGTTGATATTTTAAGTAATTTTGAAAATGAAAAATCCCTCTGTACTCCCTCTGACGACCCGACAATGATTTCGGTTGACGAATTATTGATATTAGGATGGAAATGAATATATAGCTCCCTACTATGATGCATGCCAAGTCATATTTAATTTTTTGAAGTAATTTTGAAAGTGACAAATCCCTCTATACCCCCTCTAACGACCCGACAATGATTTCTGTTAACGAATTATTGTTATTCAGTTAGACATGGATATTTTGCACCTTACTATGATGAGTACCAACTCATATTTGATTTTTGAAGTAATTTTGAAAATGAAAAATCCCTCTATACCCCCTTTGACGACCCGACAATAATTTCTGTTGACGAATTATTGTTATTCAGATAGAAATGGATATTCTGCACACCACCATGATGCGTGCCAAGTCATATTTGATTTTTGAAGTCGTTTTGATAATGAAGAATCCCTTTATACCCCCTCTGACGACCCGACAATGATTTCTGTTAACGAATTAATGTTATTCAGATAAACATAGATATTTTGCGCCCTACTATGATGCGTGCCAAGTCATATTTTATTTTGAGGTAATTTTGAAAATGAAAAATCCTATACCCCCTCTAACGACCCGACAATGATTTCTGTTGACGAATTATCGTTATTCAGATGGAAATGGATATTCTGCACACCACCATGTAGCGGTCCAAGTCATATTTGATTTTTGAAGTAATTTTGAAAATGAAAAATTCCTCTATACCCCTCTGACGAACCGACAATGATTTCTGTTAACGAATTAATGTTATTCAGATGGACATAGATATTTTGCGCCCTACTATGATGCGAGCCAAGTCATATTTTATTTTGAGGTAATTTTGAAAATGAAAAATCCTATACCCCCTCTAACGACCCGACAATGATTTCTGTTTACGAATTATTGTTATTCAGATGGAAATGGATATTCTGCTCCCCACCATGTAGCAGTTCAAGTCATATTTGATTTTTGAAGTAATTTTGAACATGAAAAATCCCTCTATACCCCCTCTGACGACCGGACAATGACTTCTGTTATCGAATAATGTTTATTCAGAAGGACATGGATATTTGGCACCCTACTATGATGCGTGCCAAGTCTTATTTGATTTTGAGGTAATTTTGAACATGAAAAATCCCTCTTTTACCCCCTCTAACGACCCGACAATGATTTCTGTTAACGAATTATTGTTATTCAGTTAGACATGGATATTTTGCACCTTACTATGATGTGTGCCAAGTCATATTTGATTGTAATTTTGAAAATGAACAATTCCTCTATACCCCCTCTGACTACCCGACAATGATTTCTGTTGACGAATTATTGTTATTCAGATGGACATGAATACTTTGTACCCCACCATGATGCGTGCCAACTCATATTTGATATTTGAAGTAATTTTGAAAATGATAAATCCCTCTATACCCCTTCTAACGATTTCTGTTAACGAATTATTGTTATTCAGATGAACATGGATATTCTGCACCCCACCATGTTGCGTGCCAAGTCATATTTGATATTTTGGGTAATTTTGAAAATGAAAAATTCTTCTATACCCCCTCCGACGACCCGACAATGATTTCTGTTGACGAATTATTGTTATTCAGATGGAAATAAATATTCTGCACCCCACCATGTTGCGTGCCAAGTCATATTTGATATTTTAAGTAATTTTGAAAATGAAAAATCCCTCTGTACCCACTCTGACGACCCGACAACGATTTCGGTTGACGAATTATTGTTATTAGGATGGAAATGAATATATTGCACCCTACTATGATGAGTGCCAAGTCATATTTGATTTTTGAAGTAATTTTGAAAATGAAAAATCCCTCTATACCCCCTCTGACGAACCGACGATAATTTCTGTTGACGTCTTATCGTTATTCAGATGTAAATGGATATTCTGCACCCCATCATGATGCGTGCCAAGTCATATTAGATTTTTGAAGTGATTTTGAAAATGTAAAATTCCTCTGTACACCCTCTTACGACCCGACAATGACTTCTGTTGATGAATTATTGTTATTCAGATGGAAATGGATATTCTGCACCCCACCATAATGCGTGCCAAGTCATATTCGATTTTTTAAGGAATTTTGAAAATGAGAAATCCCTCTATACCCCCTCTAACGTCCGGACAATGATCTCCGTTAACGAATTATTGTTATTCAGTTAGACATGGATATTTTGCACCCTACTATGATGTGTGCCAAGTCATATTTGATTTTTGAGGTAATTTTGAAAATGAAAAATCCCTCTATACCCCCTTTGACGACCCGACAATAATTTCTGTTGACGAATTATTGTTATTCAGATAGAAATGGATATTCTGCACCCCACCATGATGCGTGCCAAGTCATATTTGATTTTTGAAGTCGTTTTGATAATGAAGAATCCCTTTATACCCCCTCTGACGACCCGACAATAATTTCTGTTGACGAATTATTGTAATTCAGATGGACATGAATACTTTGTACCCCACCATGATGAGTACCAACTCATATTTGATTTTTGAAGTAATTTTGAAAATGAAAAATCCCTCTATACCCCTCTGACGAACCGAAAAACCGACGAATTAATGTTATTCAGATAAACATAGATATTTTGCGCCCTACTATGATGCGTGCCAAGTCATATTTTATTTTGAGATAATTTTGAAAATGAAAAATCCTATACCCCCTCTAACGACCCGACAATGATTTCTGTTTACGAATTATTGTTATTCAGATGGAAATGGATATTCTGCTACCCACCATGTAGCAGTCCAAGTCATATTTGATTTTTGAAGTAATTTTGAACATGAAAAATCCCTCTATACCCCCTCTGACGACCGGACAATGACTTCTGTTATCGAATAATGTTTATTCAGAAGGACATGGATATTTGGCACCCTACTATGATGCGTGCCAAGTCTTATTTGATTTTGAGGTAATTTTGAACATGAAAAATCCCTCTTTTACCCCCTCTAACGACCCGACAATGATTTCTGTTAACGAATTATTGTTATTCAGTTAGACATGGATATTTTGCACCTTACTATGATGTGTGCCAAGTCATATTTGATTGTAATTTTGAAAATGAACAATTCCTCTATACCCCCTCTGACTACCCGACAATGATTTCTGTTGACGAATTATTGTTATTCAGATGGACATGAATACTTTGTACCCCACCATGATGCGTGCCAACTCATATTTGATATTTGAAGTAATTTTGAAAATGATAAATCCCTCTATACCCCTTCTAACGATTTCTGTTAACGAATTATTGTTATTCAGATGAACATGGATATTCTGCACCCCACCATGTTGCGTGCCAAGTCATATTTGATATTTTGGGTAATTTTGAAAATGAAAAATTCTTCTATACCCCCTCCGACGACCCGACAATGATTTCTGTTGACGAATTATTGTTATTCAGATGGAAATAAATATTCTGCACCCCACCATGTTGCGTGCCAAGTCATATTTGATATTTTAAGTAATTTTGAAAATGAAAAATCCCTCTGTACCCACTCTGACGACCCGACAACGATTTCGGTTGACGAATTATTGTTATTAGGATGGAAATGAATATATTGCACCCTACTATGATGAGTGCCAAGTCATATTTGATTTTTGAAGTAATTTTGAAAATGAAAAATCCCTCTATACCCCCTCTGACGAACCGACGATGATTTCTGTTGACGTCTTATCGTTATTCAGATGTAAATGGATATTCTGCACCCCATCATGATGCGTGCCAAGTCATATTAGATTTTTGAAGTGATTTTGAAAATGTAAAATTCCTCTGTACACCCTCTTACGACCCGACAATGACTTCTGTTGATGAATTATTGTTATTCAGATGGAAATGGATATTCTGCACCCCACCATAATGCGTGCCAAGTCATATTCGATTTTTTAAGGAATTTTGAAAATGAGAAATCCCTCTATACCCCCTCTAACGTCCGGACAATGATCTCCGTTAACGAATTATTGTTATTCAGTTAGACATGGATATTTTGCACCCTACTATGATGTGTGCCAAGTCATATTTGATTTTTGAGGTAATTTTGAAAATGAAAAATCCCTCTATACCCCCTTTGACGACCCGACAATAATTTCTGTTGACGAATTATTGTTATTCAGATAGAAATGGATATTCTGCACCCCACCATGATGCGTGCCAAGTCATATTTGATTTTTGAAGTCGTTTTGATAATGAAGAATCCCTTTATACCCCCTCTGACGACCCGACAATGATTTCTGTTGACGAATTATTGTAATTCAGATGGACATGAATACTTTGTACCCCACCATGATGAGTACCAACTCATATTTGATTTTTGAAGTAATTTTGAAAATGAAAAATCCCTCTATACCCCTCTGACGAACCGAAAAACCGACGAATTAATGTTATTCAGATAAACATAGATATTTTGCGCCCTACTATGATGCGTGCCAAGTCATATTTTATTTTGAGGTAATTTTGAAAATGAAAAATCCTATACCCCCTCTAACGACCCGACAATGATTTCTGTTTACGAATTATTGTTATTCAGATGGAAATGGATATTCTGCTACCCACCATGTAGCAGTCCAAGTCATATTTGATTTTTGAAGTAATTTTGAACATGAAAAATCCCTCTATACCCCCTCTGACGACCGGACAATGACTTCTGTTATCGAATAATGTTTATTCAGAAGGACATGGATATTTGGCACCCTACTATGATGCGTGCCAAGTCTTATTTGATTTTGAGGTAATTTTGAACATGAAAAATCCCTCTTTTACCCCTATGACGACACGACAATGATTTCTGTTGACGAATTATTGTTATTCAGATGTAAATGGATATTCTGCACCCCATCATGATGCGTGCCAAGTCATATTTGATATTTTAGGTAATTTTGAAAATGAAATATTCCTCTATACCCCCTCTGATGACCCGACAATGATTTCTGTTGACGAATTATTGTTATTCGGATGGAAACCAATATTGTGCACCCTACTATGATGCGTGCCGAGTCATATTTGAATTTGAGGTAATTTTGAAAATGAAAAATCCCTCTATACCCACTCTAACGACCCGACAATGATTTCAGTTGACGAATTATTGTTATTAAGATATAAATTAATATTCTGCACACTAATATGAGGCGTGCCAAGACATATTTGATTTTTAAAGTAATTTTGAAAATGAAAAATCCCTCTATACCTCCTCTGACAACCCGGAAATGATTTCTGTTGACGAATTATTGTTAATAGGATGGAAATGAATATTTTGCACCCTAATATGATGCGTGCCAAGTCATATATGATTTTTGAAGTAATTTTGAAAATGAAAAATCCCTCTATACCTCCTCTGACAACCCATCAATGATTTCTGTTGACGAATTATTGTTATTCGGATTGAAATAGACATTCTGCACCCCACCATGTTGGGTGCCAAGTCATATTTGATATTTTAAGTAATTTTGAAAATGAAAAATCCCTCTGTACCCCCTCTGACGACCCGACAATGATTTCGGTTGACGAATTATTGTTATTAGGATGGACATGGATACTTTGCACCCCACCATGATGCGTGTCAACTCATATTTGATATTTGAAATAATTTTGAAAATGATAAATCCCTCTATACCCCTTCTAACGATTTCCGTTGTCGAATTATTGTTATTCAGATGGACATGGATTTTCTGCACCCCACCATGTTGCGTGCCAAGTCATATTCGATATTTTGGGTAATTTTGAAAATGAAAAATTCTTCTATACCCCCTCCGACGACCCGACAATGATTTCTGTTGACGAATTATTGTTATTCAGATGGAAATAGATATTCTGCACCCCACGATGTTGCGTGCCAAGTCATATTTGATATTTTAAGTAATTTTGTAAATGAAAAATCCCTCTGTACCCCCTCTGACGACCCGACAACGATATCGGTTGACGAATTATTATTATTAGGATGGAAATGGATATATTGCACCCTACTATGATAAGTGCCAAGTCATATTTGATTTGTGAAGTAATTTTGAAAATGAAAAATCCCTCTATACCCCCTCTGACGACCCGACAATGATTTCTGTTAACGAATAAATGTTATTCAGATGGACATAGATATTTTGCGCCCTACTATGATGCGAGCCAAGTCATATTTTATTTTGAGGTAATATTGAAAATGAAAAATCCTATACCCCCTCTAACAACCCGACAATGATTTCTGTTTACGAATTATTGTTATTCAGATGGAAATGGATATTCTGCACCCCACCATGTAGCAGTCCAAGTCATATTTAATTTTTGAAGTAATTTTGAACATGAAAAATCCCTCTATACCCCCTCTGACGACCGGACAATGACTGTTATCGAATAATGTTTATTCAGAAGAACATGGATATTTGGCACCCTACTATGATGCGTGCCAAGTCTTATTTGATTTTGAGGTAATTTTGAACATGAAAAATCACTCTTTTACCCCTATGACGACACGACAATGATTTCTATTGACGAATTTTCGTTATTCAGATGTAAATGGATATTCTGCACCCCATCATGATGCGTGCCAAGTCATATTAGATTGTTGAAGTGATTTTGAAAATGTAAAATACCTCTATACCCCCTCTGACGACACGACAATGATTTATGTTGACGAATTATTGTTATTCAACTATGAATGGATATTCTGCACCCTACAATGATGCGTGCCAAGTCATATTAGATTTTTGAAGTAATTTTGAAAATGAAAAATAACTCTAAACCCCCTCTGACTACACGACAATGATTTATGTTGACGAATTATTGATATTCAGCTGGGAATGGATATTCTGCACCCCACCATGATGCGTGCCAAGTCATATTAGATTTTTGAAGATATTTTGAAAATGAGAAATACCTCTATACCCCCTCTGACGACACGACAATGATTTATGTTGACGAATTATTGTTATTCAGCTGGGAATGGATATTCTGCACTCCACCATGATGCGTGCCAAGTCATATTAGAGTTTTGAAGATATTTTGAAAATTAAAAATCCCTCTATACCCCCTCTAACGACCCGAAAATGATTTCTATTGACGAATTAATGTTATTCAGATGGAAATGGATATTCTGCACCCCACCATGATTCGTGCCAGGTCATATCTGATTATTGAAGGAAATTTGAAAATGTGAAATCCCTCTATACCTCCTCTAACGACCCGACAATGACTTCTGTTGATGAATTATTATTATTCAGTTGGAAATGGATATTCTGCACCCCACCATGATGCGTGCCAAGTCATATTCGATTTTTGAAGTAATTTTGAAAATGATAAATCCCTCTATACCCCTCTGACGAACCGACAATGATTTCTGTTAACGAATTAATGTTATTCAGATGGACATAGATATTTTGCGCCCTACTATGATGTGTGCATTTTTTGATTTTTGAGGTAATTTTGAAAATGAAAAATCCTATACCCCCTCTAACGACCCGACAATGATTTCTGTTTACGAATTATTGTTATTCAGATGGAAATGGATATTCTGCTCCCCACCATGTAGCAGTTCAAGTCATATTTGATTTTTGAAGTAATTTTGAACATGAAAAATCCCTCTATACCCCCTCTGACGACCGGACAATGACTTCTGTTATCGAATAATGTTTATTCAGAAGGACATGGATATTTGGCACCCTACTATGATGCGTGCCAAGTCTTATTTGATTTTGAGGTAATTTTGAACATGAAAAATCCCTCTGTACCCCCTCTGACGACCCGACAATGATTTCGGTTGACGAATTATTGTTATTAGGATGGACATGGATACTTTGCACCCCACCATGATGCGTGTCAACTCATATTTGATATTTGAAATAATTTTGAAAATGATAAATCCCTCTATACCCCTTCTAACGATTTCCGTTGTCGAATTATTGTTATTCAGATGGACATGGATTTTCTGCACCCCACCATGTTGCGTGCCAAGTCATATTCGATATTTTGGGTAATTTTGAAAATGAAAAATTCTTCTATACCCCCTCCGACGACCCGACAATGATTTCTGTTGACGAATTATTGTTATTCAGATGGAAATAGATATTCTGCACCCCACCATGTTGCGTGCCAAGTCATATTTGATATTTTAAGTAATTTTGTAAATGAAAAATCCCTCTGTACCCCCTCTGACGACCCGACAACGATTTCGGTTGACGAATTATTATTATTAGGATGGAAATGAATATATTGCACCCTACTATGATAAGTGACAAGTCATATTTGATTTTTGAAGTAATTTTGAAAATGAAAAATCCCTCTATACCCCCTCTGACGACCCGACGATGATTTCTGTTGACGTCTTATCGATATTCAGATGTAAATGGATATTCTGCACCCCACCATAATGCGTGCCAAGTCATATTCGATTTTTTAAGGAATTTTGAAAATGAAAAATCCCTCTATACCCCCTCTAACGTCCCGACATTGATTTCTGGTAACGAATTATTGTTATTAAGTTAGACATGGATATTTTGCACCCTACTATGATGTGTGCCAAGTCATATTTGATTTTTGAGGTAATTTTGAAAATGAAAAATCCCTCTATACCCCCTTTGACGACCCGACAATAATTTCTGTTGACGAATTATTGTTATTCAGATAGAAATGGATATTCTGCACCCCACCATGATGCGTGCCAAGTCATATTTGATTTTTGAAGTCGTTTTGATAATGAAGAATCCCTTTATACCCCCTCTGACACCCGACAATGATTTCTGTTGACGAATTATTGTTATTCAGATGGACATGAATACTTTGTACCCCACCATGATGAGTACCAACTCATATTTGATTTTTGAAGTAATTTTGAAAATGAAAAATCCCTCTATACCCCTCTGACGAACCGACAATGATTTCTGTTAACGAATTATTGTTATTCAGATAAACATAGATATTTTGCGCCCTACTATGATGCGTGCCAAGTCATATTTTATTTTGAGGTAATTTTGAAAATGAAAAATCCTATACCCCCTCTAACGACCCGACAATGATTTCTGTTGACGAATTATTGTTATTCAGATGGAAATGGATATTCTGCACCCCACCATGTAGCGGTCCAAGTCATATTTGACATTTTAAGTAATTTTGTAAATGAAAAATCCCTCTGTACCCCCTCTGACGACCCGACAACGATTTCGGTTGACGAATTATTATTATTCAGAAGAACATGGATATTTGGCACCCTACTATGATGCGTGCCAAGTCTTATTTGATTTTGAGGTAATTTTGAACATGAAAAATCCCTCTTTTACCCCTATGACGATACGACAATGATTTCTATTGACGAATTTTCGTTATTCAGATGTAAATGGATATTCTGCACCCCATCATGATGCGTGCCAAGTCATATTAGATTTTTGAAGTGATTTTGAAAATGTAAAATACCTCTATACCCCCTCTGACGACACGACAATGATTTATGTTGACGAATTATTGTTATTCAACTGGGAATGGATATTCTGCACCCTACAATGATGCGTGCCAAGTCATATTAGATTTTTGAAGTAATTTTGAAAATGAAAAATAACTCTAAACCCCCTCTGACTACACGACAATGATTTATGTTGACGAATTATTGATATTCAGCTGGGAATGGATATTCTGCACCCCACCATGATGCGTGCCAAGTCATATTAGATTTTTGAAGATATTTTGAAAATGAAAAATACCTCTATACCCCCTCTGACGACACGACAATGATTTATGTTGACGAATTATTGTTATTCAGCTGGGAATGGATATTCTGCACTCCACCGTGATGCGTGCCAAGTCATATTAGAGTATTGAAGATATTTTGAAAATTAAAAATCCCTCTATACCCCCTCTAACGACCCGAAAATGATTTCTATTGACGAATTAATGTTATTCAGATGGAAATGGATATTCTGCACCCCACCATGATGCGTGCCAGGTCATATCTGATTATTGAAGTAAATTTGAAAATGTGAAATCCCTCTATACCTCCTCTAACGACCCGACAATGACTTCTGTTGATGAATTATTATTATTCAGATGGAAATGGATATTCTGCACCCCACCATGATGCGTGCCAAGTCATATTCGATTTTTGAAGTAATTTTGAAAATGATAAATCCCTCTATACCCCTCTGACGAACCGACAATGATTTCTGTTAACGAATTAATGTTATTCAGATGGACATAGATATTTTGCGCCCTACTATGATGTGTGCATTTTTTGATTTTTGAGGTAATTTTGAAAATGAAAAATCCTATACCCCCTCTAACGACCCGACAATGATTTCTGTTTACGAATTATTGTTATTCAGATGGAAATGGATATTCTGCTCCCCACCATGTAGCAGTTCAAGTCATATTTGATTTTTGAAGTAATTTTGAACATGAAAAATCCCTCTATACCCCCTCTGACGACCGGACAATGACTTCTGTTATCGAATAATGTTTATTCAGAAGGACATGGATATTTGGCACCCTACTATGATGCGTGCCAAGTCTTATTTGATTTTGAGGTAATTTTGAACATGAAAAATCCCTCTTTTACCCCCTCTAACGACCCGACAATGATTTCTGTTAACGAATTATTGTTATTCAGTTAGACATGGATATTTTGCACCTTACTATGATGTGTGCCAAGTCATATTTGATTGTAATTTTGAAAATGAACAATTCCTCTATACCCCCACTGACTACCCGACAATGATTTCTGTTGACGAATTATTGTTATTCAGATGGACATGAATACTTTGTACCCCACCATGATGCGTGCCAACTCATATTTGATATTTGAAGTAATTTTGAAAATGATAAATCCCTCTATACCCCTTCTAACGATTTCTATTAACGAATTATTGTTATTCAGATGAACATGGATATTCTGCACCCCATCATGATGCGTGCCAAGTCATATTAGATTTTTGAAGTGATTTTGAAAATGTAAAATTCCTCTGTACACCCTCTTACGACCCGACAATGACTTCTGTTGATGAATTATTGTTATTCAGATGGAAATGGATATTCTGCACCCCACCATAATGCGTGCCAAGTCATATTCGATTTTTTAAGGAATTTTGAAAATGAGAAATCCCTCTATGCCCCCTCTAACGTCCGGACAATGATTTCCGTAAACGAATTATTGTTATTCAGTTAGACATGGATATTTTGCACCCTACTATGATGTGTGCCAAGTCATATTTGATTTTTGAGGTAATTTTGAAAATGAAAAATCCCTCTATACCCCCTTTGACGACCCGACAATAATTTCTGTTGACGAATTATTGTTATTCAGATAGAAATGGATATTCTGCACCCCACCATGATGCGTGCCAAGTCATATTTGATTTTTGAAGTCGTTTTGATAATGAAGAATCCCTTTATACCCCCTCTGACGACCCGACAATGATTTCTGTTGACGAATTATTGTTATTCAGATGGAAATGGATATTCTGCTCCCCACCATGTAGCAGTCCAAGTCATATTTGATTTTTGAAGTAATTTTGAACATGAAAAATCCCTCTATACCCCCTCTGACGACCGGACAATGACTTCTGTTATCGAATAATGTTTATTCAGAAGGACATGGATATTTGGCACCCTACTATGATGCGTGCCAAGTCTTATTTGATTTTGAGGTAATTTTGAACATGAAAAATCCCTCTTTTACCCCTATGACGACACGACAATGATTTCTGTTGACGAATTATTGTTATTCAGATGTAAATGGATATTCTGCACCCCATCATGATGCGTGCCAAGTCATATTTGATATTTTAGGTAATTTTGAAAATGAAATATTCCTCTATACCCCCTCTGACGACCCGACAATGATTTCTGTTGACGAATTATTGTTATTCGGATGGAAACCAATATTGTGCACCCTACTATGATGCGTGCCGAGTCATATTTGAATTTGAGGTAATTTTGAAAATGAAAAATCCCTCTATACCCACTCTAACGACCCGACAATGATTTCAGATGACGAATTATTGTTATTGGGATATAAATTAATATTCTGCACACTAATATGAGGCGTGCCAAGACATATTTGATTTTTAAAGTAATTTTGAAAATGAAAAATCCCTCTATACCTCCTCTGACAACCCGGAAATGATTTCTGTTGACGAATTATTGTTAATAGGATGGAAATGAATATTTTGCACCCTAATATGATGCGTGCCAAGTCATATATGATTTTTGAAGTAATTTTGAAAATGAAAAATCCCTCTATACCTCCTCTGACAACCCATCAATGATTTCTGTTGACGAATTATTGTTATTCAGATGGAAATGGATATTCTGCACCCCACCATGTTGGGTGCCAAGTCATATTTGATATTTTAAGTAATTTTGAAAATGAAAAATCCCTCTGTACCCCCTCTGACGACCCGACAATGATTTCGGTTGACGAATTATTGTTATTAGGATGGACATGGATACTTTGCACCCCACCATGATGCGTGTCAACTCATATTTGATATTTGAAATAATTTTGAAAATGATAAATCCCTCTATACCCCTTCTAACGATTTCCGTTGTCGAATTATTGTTATTCAGATGGACATGGATTTTCTGCACCCCACCATGTTGCGTGCCAAGTCATATTCGATATTTTGGGTAATTTTGAAAATGAAAAATTCTTCTATACCCCCTCCGACGACCCGACAATGATTTCTGTTGACGAATTATTGTTATTCAGATGGAAATAGATATTCTGCACCCCACCATGTTGCGTGCCAAGTCATATTTGATATTTTAAGTAATTTTGTAAATGAAAAATCCCTCTGTACCCCCTCTGACGACCCGACAACGATTTCGGTTGACGAATTATTATTATTAGGATGGAAATGAATATATTGCACCCTACTATGATAAGTGCCAAGTCATATTTGATTTTTTAAGGAATTTTGAAAATGAAAAATCCCTCTATACCCCCTCTAACGTCCCGACATTGATTTCTGGTAACGAATTATTGTTATTAAGTTAGACATGGATATTTTGCACCCTACTATGATGTGTGCCAAGTCATATTTGATTTTTGAGGTAATTTTGAAAATGAAAAATCCCTCTATACCCCCTTTGACGACCCGACAATAATTTCTGTTGACGAATTATTGTTATTCAGATAGAAATGGATATTCTGCACCCCACCATGATGCGTGCCAAGTCATATTTGATTTTTGAAGTCGTTTTGATAATGAAGAATCCCTTTATACCCCCTCTGACACCCGACAATGATTTCTGTTGACGAATTATTGTTATTCAGATGGACATGAATACTTTGTACCCCACCATGATGAGTACCAACTCATATTTGATTTTTGAAGTAATTTTGAAAATGAAAAATCCCTCTATACCCCTCTGACGAACCGACAATGATTTCTGTTAACGAGTTATTGTTATTCAGATAAACATAGATATTTTGCGCCCTACTATGATGCGTGCCAAGTCATATTTTATTTTGAGGTAATTTTGAAAATGAAAAATCCTATACCCCCTCTAACGACCCGACAATGAATTCTGTTGACGAATTATTGTTATTCAGATGGAAATGGATATTCTGCACCCCACCATGTAGCGGTCCAAGTCATATTTGATTTTTGAAGTAATTTTGAAAATGAAAAATTCCTCTAAACCCCTCTGACGAACCGACAATGATTTCTGTTAACGAATAAATGTTATTCAGATGGACATAGATATTTTGCGCCCTACTATGATGCGAGCCAAGTCATATTTTATTTTGAGGTAATTTTGAAAATGAAAAATCCTATACCCCCTCTAACAACCCGACAATGATTTCTGTTTACGAATTATTGTTATTCAGATGGAAATGGATATTCTGCACCCCACCATGTAGCAGTCCAAGTCATATTTGATTTTTGAAGTAATTTTGAACATGAAAAATCCCTCTATACGCCCTCTGACGACCGGACAATGACTTCTGTTATCGAATAATGTTTATTCAGAAGAACATGGATATTTGGCACCCTACTATGATGCGTGCCAAGTCTTATTTGATTTTGAGGTAATCTTGAACATGAAAAATCCCTCTTTTACCCCTATGACGATACGACAATGATTTCTATTGACGAATTTTCGTTATTCAGATGTAAATGGATATTCTGCACCCCATCATGATGCGTGCCAAGTCATATTAGATTTTTGAAGTGATTTTGAAAATGTAAAATACCTCTATACCCCCTCTGACGACACGACAATGATTTATGTTGACGAATTATTGTTATTCAACTGGGAATGGATATTCTGCACCCTACAATGATGCGTGCCAAGTCATATTAGATTTTTGAAGTAATTTTGAAAATGAAAAATAACTCTAAACCCCCTCTGACTACACGACAATGATTTATGTTGACGAATTATTGATATTCAGCTGGGAATGGATATTCTGCACCCCACCATGATGCGTGCCAAGTCATATTAGATTTTTGAAGATATTTTGAAAATGAAAAATACCTCTACACCCCCTCTGACGACACGACAATGATTTATGTTGACGAATTATTGTTATTCAGCTGGGAATGGATATTCTGCACTCCACCATGATGCGTGCCAAGTCGTATTAGAGTTTTGAAGATATTTTGAAAATTAAAAATCCCTCTATACCCCCTCTAACGACCCGAAAATGATTTCTATTGACGAATTAATGTTATTCAGATGGAAATGGATATTCTGCACCCCACCATGATTCGTGCCAGGTCATATCTGATTATTGAAGTAAATTTGAAAATGTGAAATCCCTCTATACCTCCTCTAACGACCCGACAATGACTTCTGTTGATGAATTATTATTATTCAGATGGAAATGGATATTCTGCACCCCACCATGATGCGTGCCAAGTCATATTCGATTTTTGAAGTAATTTTGAAAATGATAAATCCCTCTATACCCCCTCTAACGACCCGACAATGATTTCCGTTAACGTATTAATGTTATTCAGTTAGACATGGATATTTTGCACCCTACTATGATGTGTGCCAAGTCATATTTGATTTTTGAGGTAATTTTGAAAATGATCAATTCCTCTATACCCCCTCCGACGACCCGACAATGTTTTCTGTAGACGAATTATTGTTATTCAGTTGGACTTGGATATTTTGCACACTACTATGATGTGTGCCATGTCATATTTGATTTTTGAGGTAACTTTGAAAATGAACAATCCCTCTATACCCCCTTTGACGACCCGACAATGATTTCTGTTGACGAATTATTGTTATTCAGATAGAAATGGATATTCTGCACCCCACCATGATGCGTGCCAACTCATATTTGATTTTTGATGTAATATTGAAAATGAAAAATCCCTCTATACACCTCTGACGAACCGACAATGATTTCTGTTAACGAATTATTGTCATTCAGGTGGACATAGATATTTTGCACCCTACCATGATGCGTGATAAGTCATATTTTATTTTGAGGTAATTTTGAAAATGAAAAATCCCATACCCCCTCTGACGACCCGACAATGATTTCTGTTGACGAATTATTGTTATTCATATGGACACGAATACTTTGTACCCCACCATGATGCGTGCCAACTCATATTCGATTTTTGAAGTAATATTGAAAATGAAAAATCCCTCTATACCCCTCTGACGAACCGACAATGATTTCTGTTAACGAATTTTTGTTATTCAGATGGACATAGATATTTTGCACCCTACTATGATGTGTGCCAAGTCATATTTGATGTAACTTTGAAAATGAACAATCCCACTATACCCCCTCTGACGACCCGACAATGATTTCTGTTGACGAATTATTGTTATTCAGATCGACATGGATATGTTGCACACCACCATAATGCGTGCCAAGTCATATTTGATTTTTGAAGTAATTTTGAAAATGAAAAATCCCTCTATACCCCCTCTGACGACCCGACAATGATTTCTGTTGACGAATTATTGTTATTAGGATGGAAATGAATATTTTGCACCCTAATATGATGCGTGCCAAGTCATATTTGATTTTTTAAGTGATTTTGAAAATGAAAAATCCCTCTATACCTCCTCTGACAACCCATCAATGATTTCTTTTGACAAATTATCGTTATTCAGATGTAAATGGATATTCTGCACCCCATCATGATGCGTGCCAAGTCATATTAGATTTTTGAAGTGATTTTGAAAAGGTAAAATCCCTCTGTACACCCTCTAACGACCCGACAATGACTTCTGTTGAAGAATTTTTGTTATTCAGATGGAAATGGATATTCTGCACCCCACCATAATGCGTGCCAAGTCATATTCGATTTTTGAAGGAATTTTGAAAATGAAAAATCCCTCTATACCCCCTCTAACGACTCGCCAATGATTTTCGGTAACGAATTATTGTTATTCAGTTAGACATGGATAATTTGCACCCTACTATGTTGTGTGCCAAGTCATATTTGATTTTAGAGGTAATTTTGAAAATGAAGAATTCCTCTATACCCCCTCTGACTACCCGACAATGATTTCTGTTGACGAATTGTTGCCATTCAGATGGACACGAATACTTTGTGCCCCACCATGATACGTGCCAACTCATATTTGATTTTTGAAGTAATTTTGAAAATGAAAAATCCCTCTATACCCCTCTGACGAACCGACAATGATTTCTGTTAACGAATTATTGTTATTTATATGGACATAGATATTCTGCACCCCACCTTGTTCCGTGCCAAGTCATATTTGATATTTTATGTAATTTTGAAAATGAAAAATTCCTCTATACCCCCTCTGACGACCCGACAATGATTTATGTTGACGAATTATTGATATTCAGCTGGGAATGGATATTCTGCACCCCACCATGATGCGTGCCAAGTCATATTAGATTTTTGAAGATATTTTGAAAATGAAAAATACCTCTATACCCCCTCTGACGACACGACAATGATTTATGTTGACGAATTATTGTTATTCAGCTGGGAATGGATATTCTGCACTCCACCATGATGCGTGCCAAGTCATATTAGAGTTTTGAAGATATTTTGAAAATTAAAAATCCCTCTATACCCCCTCTACCGACCCGAAAATGATTTCTATTGACGAATTAATGTTATTCAGATGGAAATGGATATTCTGCACCCCACCATGTTTCGTGCCAGGTCATATCTGATTATTGAAGTAAATTTGAAAATGTGAAATCCCTCTATACCTCCTCTAACGACCCGACAATGACTTCTGTTGATGATTTATTATTATTCAGATGGAAATGGATATTCTGCACCCCACCATGATGCGTGCCAAGTCATATTCGATTTTTGAAGTAATTTTGAAAATGATAAATCCCTCTATACCCCCTCTAACGACCCGACAATGATTTCCGTTAACGAATTATTGTTATTCAGTTAGACGTGGATATTTTGCACCCTACTATGATGTGTGCCAAGTCATATTTGATTTTTGAGGTAATTTTGAAAATGATCAATTCCTCTATACCCCCTCCGACGACCCGACAATGATTTCTGTAGACGAATTATTGTTATTCAGTTGGACTTGGATATTTTGCACACTACTATGATGTGTGCCATGTCATATTTGATTTTTGAGGTAACTTTGAAAATGAACAATCCCTCTATACCCCCTTTGACGACCCGACAATGATTTCTGTTGACGAATTATTGTTATTCAGATAGAAATGGATATTCTGCACCCCACCATGATGCATGCCAACTCATATTTGATTTTTGAAGTAATATTGAAAATGAAAAATCCCTCTATACACCTCTGACGAACCGACAATGATTTCTGTTAACGAATTATTGTTATTCAGATGGACATAGATATTTTGCACCCTACTATGATGTGTGATAAGTCATATTTTATTTTGAGGTAATTTTGAAAATGAAAAATCCCATACCCCCTCTGACGATCCGACAATGATTTCTGTTGACGAATTATTGTTATTCATATGGACACGAATACTTTGTACCCCACCATGATGCGTGCCAACTCCTATTCGATTTTTGAAGTAATATTGAAAATGAAAAATCCCTCTATACCCCTCTGACGAACCGACAATGATTTCTGTTAACGAATTATTGTTATTCAGATGGACATAGATATTTTCCCCCCTGCTATGATGTGTGCCAAGTCATATTTGATGTTACTTTGAAAATGAACAATCCCTCTATACCCCCTCTGACGACCCGACAATGATTTCTGTTGACGAATTATTGTTATTCAGATCGACATGGATATGTTGCACACCACCATAATGCGTGCCAAGTCATATTTGATTTTTGAAGTAATTTTGAAAATGAAAAATCCCTCTATACCCCCTCTGACGACCCGACAATGATTTCTGTTGACGAATTATTGTTATTAGGATGGAAATGAATATTTTGCACCCTAATATGATGCGTGCCAAGTCATATTTGATTTTATAAGTGATTTTGAAAATGAAAAATCCTATACCTCCTCTGACAACCCATCAATGATTTCTTTTGACGAATTATCGTTATTCAGATGTAAATGGATATTCTGCACCCCATCATGATGCGTGCCAAGTCATATTAGATTTTTGAAGTGATTTTGAAAATGTAAAATCCCTCTGTACACCCTCTAACGACCCGACAATGACTTCTGTTGAAAAATTATTGTTATTTAGATGGAAATGGATATTCTGCAGCCCACCATAATGCGTGCCAAGTCATATTCGATTTTTGAAGGAATTTTGAAAATGGAAAATCCCTCTATACCCCCTCTAACGACTCGCCAATGATTTTCGGTAACGAATTATTGTTATTCAGTTAGACATGGATAATTTGCAACCTACTATGATGTGTGCCAAGTCATATTTGATTTTAGAGGTAATTTTGAAAATGAAGAATTCCTCTATACCCCCTCTGACTACCCGACAATGATTTTTGTTGACGAATTAATGCTATTCAGATGGACATGAATACTTTGTGCCCCACCATGATACGTGCCAACTCATATTTGATTTTTGAAGTAATTTTGAAAATGAAAAATCCCTCTATACCCCTCTGACGAACCGACAATGATTTCTGTTAACGAATTATTGTTATTTATATGGACATAGATATTCTGCACCCCACCTTGTTCCGTGCCAAGTCATATTTGATATTTTATGTAATTTTGAAAATGAAAAATTCCTCTATACCCCCTCTGACGACCCGACAATGATTTATGTTGACGAATTATTGATATTCAGCTGGGAATGGATATTCTGCACCCCACCATGATGCGTGCCAAGTCATATTAGATTTTTGAAGATATTTTGAAAATGAAAAATACCTCTATACCCCCTCTGACGACACGACAATGATTTATGTTGACGAATTATTGTTATTCAGCTGGGAATGGATATTCTGCACTCCACCATGATGCGTGCCAAGTCATATTAGAGTTTTGAAGATATTTTGAAAATTAAAAATCCCTCTATACCCCCTCTACCGACCCGAAAATGATTTCTATTGACGAATTAATGTTATTCAGATGGAAATGGATATTCTGCACCCCACCATGATTCGTGCCAGGTCATATCTGATTATTGAAGTAAATTTGAAAATGTGAAATCCCTCTATACCTCCTCTAACGACCCGACAATGACTTCTGTTGATGATTTATTATTATTCAGATGGAAATGGATATTCTGCACCCCACCATGATGCGTGCCAAGTCATATTCGATTTTTGAAGTAATTTTGAAAATGATAAATCCCTCTATACCCCCTCTAACGACCCGACAATGATTTCCGTTAACGAATTATTGTTATTCAGTTAGACGTGGATATTTTGCACCCTACTATGATGTGTGCCAAGTCATATTTGATTTTTGAGGTAATTTTGAAAATGATCAATTCCTCTATACCCCCTCCGACGACCCGACAATGATTTCTGTAGACGAATTATTGTTATTCAGTTGGACTTGGATATTTTGCACACTACTATGATGTGTTCCATGTCATATTTGATTTTTGAGGTAACTTTGAAAATGAACAATCCCTCTATACCCCCTTTGACGACCCGACAATGATTTCTGTTGACGAATTATTGTTATTCAGATAGAAATGGATATTCTGCACCCCACCATGATGCATGCCAACTCATATTTGATTTTTGAAGTAATATTGAAAATGAAAAATCCCTCTATACACCTCTGACGAACCGACAATGATTTCTGTTAACGAATTATTGTTATTCAGATGGACATAGATATTTTGCACCCTACTATGATGTGTGATAAGTCATATTTTATTTTGAGGTAATTTTGAAAATGAAAAATCCCATACCCCCTCTGACGATCCGACAATGATTTCTGTTGACGAATTATTGTTATTAGGATGGAAATGAATATTTTGCACCCTAATATGATGCGTGCCAAGTCATATTTGATTTTTTAAGTGATTTTGAAAATGAAAAATCCCTCTATACCTCCTCTGACAACCCATCAATGATTTCTTTTGACGAATTATCGTTATTCAGATGTAAATGGATATTCTGCACCCCATCATGATGCGTGCCAAGTCATATTAGATTTTTGAAGTGATTTTGAAAATGTAAAATCCCTCTGTACACCCTCTAACGACCCGACAATGACTTCTGTTGAAAAATTATTGTTATTCAGATGGAAATGGATATTCTGCACCCCACCATAATGCGTGCCAAGTCATATTCGATTTTTGAAGGAATTTTGAAAATGGAAAATCCCTCTATACCCCTCTGACGAACCGACAATGATTTCTGTTAACGAATTATTGTTATTTAGATGGACATGGATAATTTGCACCCTACTATGATGTGTGCCAAGTCATATTTGATTTTAGAGGTAATTTTGAAAATGAAGAATTCCTCTATACCCCCTCTGACTACCCGACAATGATTTTTGTTGACGAATTAATGCTATTCAGATGGACATGAATACTTTGTGCCCCACCATGATACGTGCCAACTCATATTTGATTTTTGAAGTAATTTTGAAAATGAAAAATCCCTCTATACCCCTCTGACGAACCGACAATGATTTCTGTTAACGAATTATTGTTATTTAGATGGACATAGATATTCTGCACCCCACCTTGTTCCGTGCCAAGTCATATTTGATATTTTATGTAATTTTGAAAATGAAAAATTCCTCTATACCCCCTCTGACGACCCGACAATGATTTCTGTTGACGAATTATTGTTATTAGGATGGAAATGAATATTTTGCACCCTAATATGATGCATGCCAAGTCATATTTGATTTTTGAAGTAATTTTGAAAATGAAAAATCCCTCTACACTCCCTCTAACGACCCGACAATGATTTCTGTTGACGAATAATTGTTATTCAGATGGAAATGGATATTCTGCACGCCACCATGATGCGTGCCAAGTCATATTTGATTTTTGAAGTCGTTTTGATAATGAAGAATCCCTTTATACCCCCTCTGACGACCCGACAATGATTTCTGTTGACGAATTATTGTTATTCAGATGGACATGAATACTTTGTACCCCACCATGATGAGTACCAACTCATATTTGATTTTTGAAGTAATTTTGAAAATGAAAAATCCCTCTATACCCCTCTGACGAACCGACAATGATTTCTGTTAACGAATTAATGTTATTCAGATAAACATAGATATTTTGCGCCCTACTATGATGCGAGCCAAGTCATATTTTATTTTGAGATAATTTTGAAAATGAAAAATCCTATACCCCTTCTAACAACCCGACAATGATTTCTGTTTACGAATTATTGTTATTCAGATGGAAATGGATATTCTGCACCCCACCATGTAGCAGTCCAAGTCATATTTGATTTTTGAAGTAATTTTAAACATGAAAAATCCCTCTATACCCCCTCTGACGACCGGACAATGACTTCTGTAATCGAATAATGTTTATTCAGAAGGACATGGATATTTGGCACCCTACTATGATGCGTGCCAAGTCTTATTTGATTTTGAGGTAATTTTGAACATGAAAAATCCCTCTTTTACCCCTATGACGACACGACAATGATTTCTATTGACGAATTTTCGTTATTCAGATGTAAATGGATATTCTGCACCCCATCATGATGCGTGCCAAGTCATATTAGATTTTTTAAGTGATTTTGAAAATGTATAATACCTCTATACCCCCTCTGACGACACGACAATGATTTATGTTGACGAATTATTGTTATTCAGCTGGGAATGGATATTCTGCACCCTACAATGATGCGTGCCAAGTCATATTAGATTTTTGAAGTAATTTTGAAAATGAAAAATACCTCTAAACCCCCTCTGACTACACGACAATGATTTATGTTGACGAATAATTGTTATTCAGCTGGGAATGGATATTCTGCACCCCACCATGATGCGTGCCAAGTCATATTAGATTTTTGAAGATATTTTGAAAATGAAAATTAACTCTATACCCCCTCTGACGACACGACAATAATTTATGTTGACGAATTATTGTTATTCAGCTGGGAATGGATATTCTGCACCCCTCCATGATGCGTGTCAAGTCATATTAGAGTTTTGAAGATATTTTGAAAATTAAAAATCCCTCTATACCCCCTTTAACGACCCGAAAATGATTTCTATTGACGAATTAATGTTATTCATATGGGAATGGATATTCTGCACCCCACCATGATTCGTGCCAGGTCATATCTGATTATTGAAGTAATTTTGAAAATGTGAAATCCCTCTATACCTCCTCTAACGAAACGACAATGACTTCTGTTGATGAATTATTGTTATTCAGATGGAAATGGATATTCTGCACCCCACCATGATGCGTGCCAAGTCATATTCGATTTTTGAAGTAATTTTGAAAATGAAAAATCCCTCTATACCCCCTCTAACGACCCGACAATGATTTCCGTTAACGAATTATTGTTATTCAGTTAGACGTGGATATTTTGCACCCTACTATGATGCGTGCCAAGTCTTATTTGATTTTTAGGTAATTTTGAAAATGAAAAATCCCTCTTTTACCCCTATGACGACACGACAATGATTTCTGTTGACGAATTATTGTTATTCAGATGTAAATGGATATTCTGCACCCCATCATGATGCGTGCCAAGTCATAATTGATTTTTGAGGTAATTTTGAAAATGATCAATTCCTCTATACCCCCTCCGACGACCCGACAATGATTTCTGTTAACGAATTATTGTTATTCAGTTGGACTTGGATATTTTGCACACTACTATGATGTGTGCCAAGTAATATTTGATTTTAGAGGTAATTTTGAAAATGAACAATTCCTCTATACCCCCTCTGACTACCCGACAATGATTTCTGTTGACGAATTATTATTATTCAGATGGACATGAATACTCTGTACCCCACCATGATGCGTGCCAACTCATATTAGATTTTAGAAGTAATTTTGAAAATGAAAAATCCCTCTATACCCCTCTGACGAACCGACAATGATTTCTGTTGACGAATTATTGTTATTTGGATGGACATAGATATTCTGCACCCCACCATGTTCCGTGCCAAGTCATATTTGATATATTAGGTAATTTTGAACATGAGAAATTCCTCTATACCCCCTCTGACGAACCGACAATGATTTCTGTTAACGAATTATTGTTATTTATATGGACATAGATATTCTGCACCCCACCTTGTTCCGTGCCAAGTCATATTTGATATTTTATGTAATTTTGAAAATGAAAAATTCCTCTATACCCCCTCTGACGACCCGACAATGATTTCTGTTGACGAATTATTGTTATTAGGATGGTAATGAATATTTTGCACCCAAATATGATGCGTGCCAAGTCATATTTGAATTTTGAAGTAATTTTGAAAATGAAATATCCCTTTACACTCCCTCTAACGACCCGACAATGATTTCTGTTGACGAATTATTGTTATTCAGATGAAAATGAATATATTGCACCCTACTATGATGCGTGCCAACTCATATTTGATTTTTGAAGTAATTTTGAAAATGAAATATCCCTCTGTACCCCTCTGACGAACCGACAATGATTTCTGTTAACGATTTATTGTTATTCAGATGGAAATAGATATTCTGCACCCCACCATGTTGCGTGCCAAGTCATATTTGATATTTTAGGTAATTTTGAAAAAGAAAAATTCCTCTATACCCCCTCCGACGACCCGACAATGATTTCTGTTGACGAATTATTGTTATTAGGATGGAAATGAATATTTTGCACCCTAATATGATGCGTGCCAAGTCATATTTGATTTTTGAAGTAATTTTGAAAATGAAAAATCCCTCTACACTCCCTCTAACGACCCGACAATGATTTCTGTTGACGAATTATTGTTATTAGGATGGTAATGAATATTTTGCACCCAAATATGATGCGTGCCAAGTCATATTTGAATTTTGAAGTAATTTTGAAAATGAAATATCCCTTTACACTCCCTCTAACGACCCGACAATGATTTCTGTTGACGAATTATTGTTATTCAGATGAAAATGAATATATTGCACCCTACTATGATGCGTGCCAACTCATATTTGATTTTTGAAGTAATTTTGAAAATGAAATATCCCTCTGTACCCCTCTGACGAACCGACAATGATTTCTGTTAACGATTTATTGTTATTCAGATGGAAATAGATATTCTGCACCCCACCATGTTGCGTGCCAAGTCATATTTGATATTTTAGGTAATTTTGAAAAAGATAAATTCCTCTATACCCCCTCCGACGACCCGACAATGATTTCTGTTGACGAATTACTGTTATTCAGATGAAAATGAATATATTGCACCCTACTATGATGCGTGCCAAGTCATATTCGATTTTTGAAGTCCTTTTAAAAATGAAAAATCCCTCTATACCTCCTGTGACAACCCGGCTATGATTTCTGTTGACAAATCATCGTTATTCAGATGGAAATAGATACTCTGCACCCCACCATGTTGAGTGCCAAGTCATATTTGATATTTTAGGTAATTTTGAAAATGAAAAATCCCTCTGTACCCCCTCTGACGACCTGACAATGATTTCGGTTGACGAATTATTGATAATAAGATGGAAATGAATATATTGCTCCCTACTATGATGCATGCCAAGTCATATTTGATTTTTTGAAGTAATTTTGAAAATGAAAAATCCCTCTATACCTCCTCTGACAACCCGGCAATGATTTCTGTTGACGAATTATTGTTATTCAGATGGAAAAAGATATTCTGCACCCCACTATGTTGCGTGCCAAGTCATAGTTGATATTTTAAGTAATTTTGAAAATGAAAAATCCCTCTGTACTCCCTCTGACGACCCGACAATGATTTCGGTTGACGAATTATTGATATTAGGATGGAAATGAATATATAGCTCCCTACTATGATGCATGCCAAGTCATATTTAATTTTTTGAAGTAATTTTGAAAGTGACAAATCCCTCTATACCCCCTCTAACGACCCGACAATGATTTCTGTTAACGAATTATTGTTATTCAGTTAGACATGGATATTTTGCACCTTACTATGATGTGTGCCATGTCATATTTGATTTTTGAGGTAATTTTGAAAATGAACAATTCCTCTATACCCCCTCTGACGACCCGACAATGATATCTGTTGACGAATTATTATTATTCAGTTGGACATGGATATTTTGCACCCTACTATGATGTGTGCCAAGTCATATTTGATGTTTGAGGAAACTTTGAAAGTGAACAATCCCTCTATACCCCCTTTGACGACCCGACTATAATTTCTGTTGACGAATTATTGTTATTCAGATAGAAATGGATATTCTGCACCCCACCATGATGCGTGCCAAGTCATATTTGATTTTTGAAGTCGTTTTGATAATGAAAAATCCCTCTATACCCCCTCTGACGACCCGACAATGATTTCTGTTGACGAATTATTGTTATTCAGATGGACATGAATACTTTGTACCCCACCATGATGAGTACCAACTCATATTTGATTTTTGAAGTAATTTTGAAAATGAAAAATCCCTCTATACCCCTCTGACGAACCGACAATGATTTCTGTTAACGAATTAATGTTATTCAGATAGACATAGATATTTTGCGCCCTACTATGATGCGTGCCAAGTCATATTTTATTTTGAGGTAATTTTGAAAATGAAAAATCCTATACTCCCTCTAACGACCCGACAATGATTTCTGTTGACGAATTATTGTTATTCAGATGGAAATGGATATTCTGCACCCCACCATGTAGCGGTCCAAGTCATATTTGATTTTTGAGGTAATTTTGAAAATGAAAAATCCCTCTATACCCCCTCTGACGACCGGACGATGATTTCTGTTATCGAATAATGTTTATTCAGAAGGACATGGATATTTGGCACCCTACTATGATGCGTGCCAAGTCTTATTTGATTTTGAGGTAATTTTGAAAATGAAAAATCCCTCTTTTACCCCTATGACGACACGACAATGATTTCTGTTGACGAATTATTGTTATTCAGATGATAATGGATATTCTGGACCCCATCATGATGCGTGCCAAGTCATATTTGATATTTTAGGTAATTTGGAAAATGAGAAATTCCTCTATACCCCTTCTGACGACCTGACGATGATTTCTGTTGACGAATTATTGTTATTCAAATGGAAATGGATATTCTGCACCCCACCATGTAGCGGTCCAAGTCATATTTGATTTTTGAAGTAATTTTGAAATTGAAAAATCCCTCTATACCCCTCTGACGAACCGACAATGATTTCTGTTAACGAATTAATGTTATTCAGATGGACATAGATATTTTGCGCCCTACTATGATGCGAGCCAAGTCATATTTTATTTTGAGGTAATTTTGAAATTGAAAAATCCTATACCGCCTCTAACGACCCGACAATGATTTCCGTTGACGAATTATTGTTATTCAGATGGAAATGGATATTCTGCACTCCACCATGTAGCAGTCCAAGTCATATTTGATTTTTGAAGATTTTTGAAAATGAAAAATCACTCTATACCCCCTCTGACGACCGGACAATGACTTCTGATATCGAATAATGTTTATTCAGAAGGACATGGATATCTGGCACCCTACTATGATGCGTGCCAAGTCTTATTTGATTTTTAGGTAATTTTGAAAATGAAAAATCCCTCTTTTACCCCTATGACGACACGACAATGATTTCTGTTGACGAATTATTGTTATTCAGATGTAAATGGATATTCTGCACCCCATCATGATGCGTGCCAAGTCATAATTGATATTTTAGGTAATTTTGAAAATGAAAAATTCCTCTATACACCCTCTGACGACCCGACAATGATTTCTGTTGACGAATTATTGTTATTCGGATGGAAATCAATATTTTGCACCCTACTATGATGCGTGCCAAGTCATATTTGATTTTTGAAGTAATTTTGAAAATGAAAAATCCTTCTATACCTCCTCTGACAACCTGGCTATGATTTCTGTTGACGATTTATTGTTATTCAGATGGAAATAGATATTCTGCACCCCACCATGTTGCGTGCCAAGTCATATTTGATATTTTAGGTAATTTTGAAAATGAAAAATTACTCTATACCCCCTCTGACGACCCGACAATGATTTCTGTGGACGAATTATTGTTATTCGGATGGAAATCAATATTTTGCACCCTACTATGATGCGTGCCAAGTCATATTTGATTTTTGAAGTAATTTTGAAAATGTAAAATCCCTCTATACTCCCTCTAACGACCCGACAATGATTTCTGTTGACGAATTATTGTTATTCGGATGAAAATGAATATATTGCACACTACTATGATGCGTGCCTAGTCATATTTGATTTTTGAAGTCATTTTAAAAATGAAAAATCCCTCTATACCCCCTCTGACGACCCGACAATGATTTTTGTTGACGAATTATTTTCATTCAGATGGACATGGATACTTTGCACCTCACCATGATGCGTGCCAACTCATATTCGATTTTTGAAGTAATTTTGAAAATGAAAAATCCCTCTATACCCCCTCTGACGACCGGACAATGACTTCTGTTATCTAATAATGCTTATTCATAAGGACATGGATATTTGGCACCCTACTATGATGCGTGCCAAGTCTTATTTGATTTTGAGGTAATTTGGAAAATGAAAAATTCCTCTATACCCCCTCTGACGACCCGACGATGATTTCTGTTGACGAATTATTGTTATTCGGATGGAAATCAATATTTTGCACCCTACTATGATGCGTGCCGAGTCATATTTGATTTTGAGGTAATTTTGAAAATGAAAAATCCCTCTTTTACCCCTATGACGACACGACAATGATTTCTGTTGACGAATTATTGTTATTCAGATGGAAATGGATATTCTGCACCCCACCATGTAGCAGTCCAAGTCATATTTGATTTTTTAAGTGATTTTGAAAATGAAAAATCCCTCTATACCTCCTCTGACAACCCATCAATGATTTCTTTTGACAAATTATCGTTATTCAGATGTAAATGGATATTCTGCACCCCATCATGATGCGTGCCAAGTCATATTCGATTTTTGAAGGAATTTTGAAAATGAAAAATCCCTCTATACCCCCTCTAACGACTCGCCAATGATTTTCGGTAACGAATTATTGTTATTCAGTTAGACATGGATAATTTGCACCCCACTATGTTGTGTGCCAAGTCATATTTGATTTTAGAGGTAATTTTGAAAATGAAGAATTCCTCTATACCCCCTCTGACTACCCGACAATGATTTCTGTTGACGAATTGTTGCTATTCAGATGGACACGAATACTTTGTGCCCCACCATGATACGTGCCAACTCATATTTGATTTTTGAAGTAATTTTGAAAATGAAAAATCCCTCTATACCCCTCTGACGAACCGACAATGATTTCTGTTAACGAATTATTGTTATTTATATGGACATAGATATTCTGCACCCCACCTTGTTCCGTGCCAAGTCATATTTGATATTTTATGTAATTTTGAAAATGAAAAATTCCTCTATACCCCCTCTGACGACCCGACAATGATTTCTGTTGACGAATTATTGATATTAGGATGGTAATAAATATTTTGCACCCTAATATGATGCGTGCCAAGTCATATTTGATTTTTGAAGTAATTTTGAAAATGAAAAATCCCTTTACACTCCCTCTAACGACCCGACAATGATTTCTGTATACGAATTATTGTTTTTCAGATGAAAATGAATATATTGCACCCTACTATGATGCGTGCCAAGTCATATTTGATTTTTGAAGTCCTTTTGAAAATGAAAAATCCCTCTATACCCCCTCTGACGAACCGACAATGATTTCTGTTGACGAATTATTGTTATTCAGATGGAAATAGATATTCTGCACTCCACCATGTTGCGTGCCAAGTCATATTTGATATTTTAGGTAATTTTGAAAAAGAAAAATTCCTCTATACCCCCTCCGACGACCCGACAATGATTTCTGTTGACAAATTATTGTTATTAGGATGGAAATGAATATTTTTCACCCTAATATGATGTATGCCAAGTCATATTTGATTTTTGAAGTAATTTTGAAAATGAAAAATCCCTCTACACTCCCTCTAACGACCCGACAATGATTTCTGTTGACGAATTATTGTTATTCAGATGGAAATGGATATTCTGCACGCCACCATGATGCGTGCCAAGTCATATTTGATTTTTGAAGTCGTTTTAAAAATGAAAAATCCCTCTATACCCCCTCTGACGACACGGCAATGATTTCTGTTGACGAATTATTATTATTCAGATGGAAACGGATATTACGCGCCCCACTGTGATACGTGCCAAGTCATATTTCATATTTGAAGTAATTTTGAAAATGTGAAATCCCTCTATACCCCCTCTAACGACCCGACACTGACTTCTGTTGATGAATTATTGTTATTCAGACGGAAATGGATATTCTGCACCCCACCATAATGCGTGCCATGTCATATTCGATTTTTGAAGGAATTTTGAAAATGAAAAATCCCTCTATACCCCCTCTAACGACCCGACAATGATTTCCGTTAACGAATTATTGTTAAACAGTTAGACATAGATATTTTGCACCCTACTATGATGTGTGCCAAGTAATATTTGATTTTAGAGGTAATTTTGAAAATGAACAATTCCTCTATACCCCCTCTGACTACCCGACAATGACTTCTGTTGATGAATTATTGGTATTCAGATGGAAATGAATATTCTGCGCCCCACCATGTTGCGTGCCAAGCCATATTTGATTTTTGAAGTAATTTTGAAAATGAAAAATCCCTCTGTACCCCCTCTGACGACCCGACAATGATTTCAGTTGACGAATTATTGTTGTTAGGATATAAATTAATATTTTGCACCCTAATATGATGCGTGCCAAGTCATATTTGATTTTTGAAGTAATTTTGAAAATGAAAAATCCCTCTATACCTCCTCTGACAACCCGGCAATGATTTCCGTTGACGAATTATTGTTATTCAGATAAAAATAGACATTCTGCACCCCACCATGTTGCGTGCCAAGTCATATTTGATATTTTAGGTAATTTTGAAAATGAGAAATCCCTCTGTACCCCCTCTGACGACCCGACAATGATTTCGGTTGACGATTTATTGTTATTAGGATGGTAATGAATATTTTGCACCCTACTATGATGCGTGCAAAGTCATATTTGATTTTTGAAGTAATTTTGAAAATGAAAAATCCCTCTATACCCCCTCTGACGACCCGACAATGATTTCCGTTGACGAATTATTGTTATTCAGATGTAAGTGGATGATCTGCACCCCATCATGATGCATGCCAAGTCATATTAGATTTTTGAAGTAATTTTGAAAATGAAAAATCCCTCTATACCCCTCTGACGAACCGACAATGATTTCTGTTAACGAATTAATGTTACTCAGATGGACATAGATATTTTGCGCCCTACTATGATGCGAGCCAAGTCATATTTTATTTTGAGGTAATTTTGAAAATGAAAAATCCTATTCCCCCTCTAACGACCCGACAATGATTTCTGTTGACGAATTATTGTTATTCAGATGGAAATAGATATTCTGCACCCTACCATGTAGCAGTCCAAGTCATATTTGATTTTTGAAGTAATTTTGAAAATGAAAAATCCCTCTTCTACCCCTATGACGACACGACAATGATTTTTGTTGACGAATTATTGTTATTCAGATGTAAATGGATATTCTGCACCCCATCATGATGCGTGCCAAGTCATATTTGATATTTTAGGTAATTTTGAAAATAAAAAATTCCTCTATACCCCCTCTGACGACCCGACAATGATTTCCGTTGACGAATTATTATTATTCGGATGGAAACCAATATTTTGCACCCGAATATGATGCGTGCCGAGTCATATTTGATTTTGAGGTAATTTTGAAAATGAAAAATCCCTCTGTACCCCCTCTGACGACCCGACAATGATTTCTGTTGACGAATTATTGTTATACAGATGGCAATGGATATTCTGCACCCCACCATGTTGCGTGCCAAGTCATATTTGATATTTTAGGTAACTTTGAAAATGAAAAATTCCTCTATACCCCCTCTGACGACCCGACAATGATTTCTGTTGACGAATTATTGTTATTCGGATGGAAATCAATATTTTGCACTCTACTATGATGCGTGCCAAGTCATATTTGATTTTTGAAGTAATTTTGAAAATGAAAAATCCTTCTATACCTCCTCTGACAACCCGGCAATGATTTCTGTTGACGAAATATTGTTATTCAGATGGAAATAGATATTCTGCACCCCACCATGTTGCGTGCCAAGTCATATTTGATATTTTAGGTAATTTTGAAAATGAAAAATTACTCTATACCCCCTCTGACGACCCGACAATGATTTCTGTTGACGAATTATTGTTATTCGGATGGAAATCAATATTTTGCACCCTACTATGATGCGTGCCTAGTCATATTTGATATTTGAAGTCATTTTAAAAATGAAAAATCCCTCTATACCCCCTCTGACGACCCGACAATGATTTTCGTTGACGAATTATTTTCATTCAGATGGACATGGATACTTTGCACCTCACAATGATGCGTGCCAACTCATATTCGATTTTTGAAGTAATTTTGAAAATGAACAATTCCTCTATACCCCCTCTGATGACCCGATAATGATTTCTGTTGACGAATCATTGTTATTCAGATGGACATGAATACTTTGTACCCCACTATGATGCGTGCCAACTCATATTTGATTTTTGAAGTAATTTTGAAAATGAAAAATCCCTCTATACCCCTCTGACGAACCGATGATGATTTCTGTTAACGAATTATTGTTATTCAGATGGACGTAGATATTTTGCACCATACTATGATGCGTGCCAAGTCATATTTTATTTTGAGGTAATTTCGAAAATGAAAAACCTATACCCCCTCTGACTACCCGACAATGATTTCTGTTATCGAATAATGTTTACTCAGATGGACATGGATATTTGGCACCCTACTATGATGCGTGCCAAGTCAAATTAGATTTTTGAAGTGATTTTGAAAATGTAAAATCCCTCTGTAAACCCTCTTACGACCCGACAATGATTTCTGTTGACGAATTATTGTTATTCAGATGGACATGGATATTTTGCACCCTACTATGATGCGTGCCGAGTCATATTTGATTTTGAGGTAATTTTGAAAATGAAAAATCCCTCTATACCTCCTCTGACAACCCGGCAATGATATCTGTTGAAGAATTATTGTTTTTCAGATGGAAATAGATATTCTGCACCCCACCATGTTGCGTGCCAAGTCATATTTGATATTAAAGGTGATTTTGAAAATGAAAAATTCCTCTATACTCCCTCTAACGACCCGACAATGATTTCTGTTGACGAATTATTGTTATTCAGATGAAAATGAATATTTTGCACCCTACTATTATGCGTGCCAAGTCATATTTGATTTTTGAAGTCATTTTATATATGAAAAATCCCTCTATATCCCCTCTGACGACACGACAATGATTTCTGTTGACGAATTAATATTATTCAGATGGAAATTAATAGTCTGCACCCCACCATGTTGCGTGCCATGTCATATTTAATTTTTGAAGTCATTTTGATAATGAGAAATCCCTCTATACCCCCTCTGACGATCCGACAATGATTTCTGTTGACGAACTATTGTTATTCAGATGGGAATGGGTATTCTGCACCCCACCATGATGCGTGCCAAGTCATATTAGATTTTTGAAGCCATTTTGATAATGAGAAATCCTTCTATACACCCTCTGACGACCCGACAATGATTTCTGTTGACGAATTATTGATATTAGGATGGAAATGAATATATTGCTCCCTACTATGATGCATGCCAAGTCATATTTAGTTTTTTGAAGTAATTTTGAAAATGAAAAATCCCTCTATACCCCCTCTGACGACCCGACAATGATTTTCGTTGACGAATTATTTTTATTCAGATGGACATGAATACTTTGCACCTCACCATGTTGCGTGCCAAGTCATATTTGATATTTTAGGTAATTTTGAAAATGAAAAATCCCTCTATACCCCCTCTGACGACCCGACAATGATTTTTGTTGACGAATTATTGTTATTCAGATGTAAATGGATATTCTGCACCCCATCATGATGCGTGCAAAGTCATATTTGATTTTTGAAGTAATTTTGAAAATGAAAAATCCCTCTACACGCCCTCTGACGACCCGACAATGATTTCCGTTGACGAATTATTGTTATTCAGATGTAAGTGGATATTCTGCACCCCATCATGATGCGTGCCAAGTCATATTAGATTTCTGAAGTAAATTTGAAAATGAAAAATCCCTCTATACCCCTCTGACGAACCGACAATGATTTCTGTTAACGAATTAATGTTATTCAGATGGACATAGATATTTTGCGCCCTACTATGATGCGAGCCAAGTCATATTTTATTTTGAGGTAATTTTGAAAATGAAATATCCTATACCCCCTCTAACGACCCGACAATGATTTCTGTTGACGAATTATTGTTATTCAGATGGAAATAGATATTCTGCACCCCACCATGTAGCAGTCCAAGTCATATTTGATTTTTGAAGTAATTTTGAAAATGAAAAATCACTCTATACCCCCTCTGACGACCGGACTATGACTTCTGTTATCGAATAATGTTCATTCAGAAGGACATGGATATTTGGCACCCTACTATGATGCGTGCCAAGTCTTATTTGATTTTGAGGTAATTTTGAAAATGAAAAATCCCTCTTTTACCCCTATGACGACACGACAATGATTTCTGTTGACGAATTATTGTTATTCAGATGAAAATGGATATTCTGCACCCCATCATGATGCGTGCCAAGTCATATTTGATATTTTAGGTAATTTTGAAAATGAAAAATTCCTCTATACCCCCTCTGACGACCCGACAATGATTTCTGCTGACGAATTATTGTTATTCGGATGGAAACCAATCTTTTGCACCCGACTATGATGCGTGCCGAGTCATATTTGATTTTGAGGTAATTTTGAAAATGAAAAATCCCTCTGTACCCCCTCTGACGACCTGACAATGATTTCAATTGACGAATTATTGTTATTAGGATGGAAATGAATATTTTGCACTCTACTATGATGCGTGCCAAGTCATATTTGATTTTTAAAGTAATTTTGAAAATGAGAAATCCCTCTATACCTCCTCTGACGACCCGGCAATGATTTCTGTTGAAGAATTATTGTTATTCAGATGGAAATGGATATTCTGCACCCCACCATGTTGCGTGCCAAGTCATATTAGATATTTTAGGTAATTTTGAAATTGAAAAATTCCTCTATACCCCCTCTGACGACCCGACAATGATTTCTGTTGACAAATTATTGTTATTCGGATGGATATCAATATTTTGCACCCTACTATGATGCGTGCCAAGTCATATTTGATTTTTGAAGTAATTTTGAAAATGAAAAATCCCTCTATACCTCCTCTGACAACCCGGCAATGATTTCTGTTGACGAATTATTGTTATTCAGATGGAGATAGATATTCTGCACCCCACCATGTTGCGTGCCAAGTCATATTTGATATTTTAGGTAATTTTGAAAATGAAAAATTACTCTATACCCCCTCTGACGACCCGACAATGATTTCTGTTGACGAATTATTGTTATTCGGATAGAAATCAATATTTTGCACCCTACTATGATGCGTGCCAAGTCATATTTTATTTTTGAAGTCATTTTAAAAATGAAAAATCCCTCTATACCCCCTCTGACGACCCGACAATGATTTCTGTTGACGAATTATTATTATTCAGATGGACATGAATACTTTGTACCCCACCATGATGCGTGCCAACTCATATTTGATTTTTGAAGTAATTTTGAAAATGAAAAATCCCTCTATACCCCTCTGACGAACCGACAATGATTTCTGTTAACGAATTATTGTTATTCAGATAGACGTAGATATTTTGCACCATACTATGATGCGTGCCAAGTCATATTTAATTTTGAGGTAATTTTGAAAATGAAAAACCTATACCCCCTCTGACGACCCGACAATGATTTCTGTTATCGAATAATGTTTACTCAGATGGACATGGATATTTGGCACCCTACTATGATGCATGCCAAGTCATATTAGATTTTTGAAGTGATTTTGAAAATGTAAAATCCCTTTGTACACCCTCTTACGACCCGACAATGATTTCTGTTGACGAATTATTGTTATTCAAAAGGAAAAGGATGTTTTGCGCCCTACTATGATGCGTGCCGAGTCATATTTGATTTTGAGGTAATTTTGAAAATGAGAAATCCGTCTGTACCCCCTGTGACGACCCGACAATGATTTCAGTTGAAGAATTATTGTTATTAGGATGGAAATGAATATTTTGCACCCTACTATGATGCGTGCCAAGTCATATTTGATTTTTGAAGTAATTTTGAAAATGAAAAATCCCTCTATACCTCCTCTGACAACCCGGCAATGATATCTGTTGACGAATTATTGTTTTTCAGATGGAAATAGATATTCTGCACCCCACCATGTTGCGTGCCAGGTCATATTTGATATTTTAGGTGATTTTGAAAATGAAAAATTTCTCTATACCCCCTCTGACGACCCGACAATGATTTCTGTTTACGAATTATTGTTATTCCGATGGAAATCAATATTTTGCACCCTACTATGATGCGTGCTATGTCATATTTGATTTTTGAAGTAATTTTGAAAATGTAAAATCCCTCTATACTCCCTCTAACGACCCGACAATGATTTCTGTTGACGAATTATTGTTATTCAGATGAAAATTAATATATTGCACACTACTATTATGCGTGCCAAGTCATATTTGATTTTTGAAGTCATTTTATAAATGAAAATTCCCTCTATATCCCCTCTGACGACACGACAATGATTTCTGTTGACGAATTAATGTTATTGAGATGGAAATTAATAGTCTGCACCCCACAATGTTGCGTGCCATGTCATATTTAATTTTTGAAGTCATTTTGATAATGAGAAATCCTTCTATACCCCCTCTGACGACCCGACAATGATTTCCGTTGACGAATTGTTATTCAGATGGAAATGGATATTCTGCACCCCACTATGATGCGTGCCAAGGCATATTTGATTTTGAGGTAATTTTGAAAATGAAAATTCGTTCTATACCCCCTCTGACGACCCGACAATGATTTCTGTTGACGAATTATTGTTACTCAGATGGAAATGGATATTATGCAACCCACCATGATGCGTGCCAACTCATATTAGATTTTTGAAGTGATTTTGAAAATGTAAAATCCCTCTGTAACCCCTCTGACGACCCGACAATGATTTCAGTTGACGAATTATTGTTATTAGGATATAAATTAATATTTTGCACCCTAATATGATGCGTGCCAAGTCATATTTGATTTTTGAAGTAATTTTGAAAATGAAAAATCCCTCTATACCTCCTCTGACAACCCGGCAATGATTTCTGTTGACGAATTATTGTTATTCAGATAAAAATAGACATTCTGCACCCCACCATGTTGCGTGCCAAGTCATATTTGATATTTTAGGTAATTTTGAAAATGAGAAATCCCTCTGTACCCCCTCTGACGACCCGACAATGATTTCGGTTGACGATTTATTGTTATTAGGATGGTAATGAATATTTTGCACCCTACTATGATGCGTGCAAAGTCATATTTGATTTTTGAAGTAATTTTGAAAATGAAAAATCCCTCTATACCCCCTCTGACGACCCGACAATGATTTCCGTTGCCGAATTATTGTTATTCAGATGTAAGTGGATAATCTGCACCCCATCATGATGCATGCCAAGTCATATTAGAGTTTTGAAGTAATTTTGAAAATGAAAAATCCCTCTATACCCCTCTGACGAACCGACAATGATTTCTGTTAACGAATTAATGTTACTCAGATGGACATAGATATTTTGCGCCCTACTATGATGCGAGCCAAGTCATATTTTATTTTGAGGTAATTTTGAAAATGAAAAATCCTATACCGCCTCTAACGACCCGACAATGATTTCTGTTGACGAATTATTGTTATTCAGATGGAAATGGATATTCTGCACCCCACCATGTAGCAGTCCAAGTCATATTTGATTTTTGAAGTAATTTTGAAAATGAAAAATCACTCTATACCCCCTCTGACGACCGGACAATGACTTCTGATATCAAATAATGTTTATTCAGAAGGACATGGATATTTGGCACCCTACTATGATGCGTGCCAAGTCTTATTTGATTTTTAGGTAATTTTGAAAATGAAAAATCCCTCTTTTACCCCTATGACGACACGACAATGATTTCTGTTGACGAATTATTGTTATTCAGATGTAAATGGATATTCTGCACCCCATCATGATGCGTGCCAAGTCATATTTGATATTTTAGGTAATTTTGAAAATGAAAAATTCCTCTATACCCCCTCTGACGACCCGGCAATGATTTCTGTTGACGAATTATTGTTATTCGGATGGAAACCAATATTTTGCACCCGACTATAATGCGTGCCGAGTCATATTTGATTTTGAGGTAATTTTGAAAATGAAAAATCCCTCTGTACCCCCTCTGACGACCCGACAATGATTTCAGTTGATGAATTATTGTTATTCGGATGGAAATCAATATTTTGCACCCTACTATGATGCGTGCCAAGTCATATTTGATTTTTGAAGTAATTTTGAAAATGAAAAATCATTCTATACCTCCTCTGACAACCCGGCAATGATTTCTGTTGACGATTTATTGTTACTCAGATGGAAATAGATATTCTGCACCCCACCATGTTGCGTGCCAAGTCATATTTGATATTTTAGGTAATTTTGAAAATGAAAAAATACTCTATACCCCCTCTGACGACCCGACAATGATTTCTGTGGACGAATTATTGTTATTCAGATGGAAATCAATATTTTGCACCCTACTATGATGCGTGCCAAGTCATATTTGATTTTTGAAGTAATTTTGAAAATGTAAAATCCCTCTATACTCCCTCTAACGACCCGACAATGATTTCTGTTGACGAATTATTGTTATTCGGATGAAAATGAATATATTGCACCCTACTATGATGCCTGCCTAGTCATATTTGATTTTTGAAGTCATTTTAAAAATGAAAAATCCCTCTATACCCCCTCTGACGACCCGACAATGATTTTTGTTGACGAATTATTTTCATTCAGATGGACATGGATACTTTGCACCTCACCATGATGCGTGCCAACTCATATTCGATTTTTGAAGTAATTTTGAAAATGAACAATTCCTCTATACCCCCTCTGACGACCCGATGATGATTTCTGTTGACGAATCATTGTTATTCAGATGGACATGAATACTTTGTACCCCACCATGATGCGTGCCAACTCATATTTGATTTTTGAAGTCATTTTGAAAATGAAAAATCCCTCTATACCCCTCTGACGAACCGACAATGATTTCTGTTGACGAATTATTGTTATTCAGATGTAAATGGATATTCTGCACCCCATCATGAACGAATTATTGTTATTCAGATGGACGTAGATATTTTGCACCATACTATGATGCGTGCCAAGTCATATTTTATTTTGAGGTAATTTTGAAAATGAAAAACCCATACCCCATCTGACGACCCGACAATGATTTCTGTTTTCGAATAATGTTTACTCAGATGGACATGGATATTTGGCACCCTACTATGATGCGTGCCAAGTCATATTAGATTTTTGAAGTGATTTTGAAAATGTTAAATCCCTCTGTACACCCTCTTACGACCCGACAATGATTTCTGTTGACGAATTATTGTTATTCAGATGGACATGGATATTTTGCACCCTACTATGAAGCGTGCCAAGTCATATTTGATTTTTGAAGTAATTTTGAAAATGTAAAATCCCTCTATACTCCCTCTAACGACCCGACAATGATTTTTGTTGACGAATTATTGTTATTCGGATGAAAATGAATATATTGCACACTACTATGATGCGTGCCTAGTCATATTTGATTTTTGAAGTCATTTTAAAAATGAAAAATCCCTCTACCCCCTCTGACGACCCGACAATGATTTTTGTTGACGAATTATTTTCATTCAGATGGACATGGATACTTTGCACCTCACCATGATGCGTGCCAACTCATATTCGATTTTTGAAGTAATTTTGAAAATGAAAAATCACTCTATACCCCCTCTGACGACCGGACAATGACTTCTGTTATCTAATAATGCTTATTCATAAGGACATGGATATTTGGCACCCTACTATGATGCGTGCCAAGTCTTATTTGATTTTGAGGTAATTTGGAAAATGAAAAATTCCTCTATACCCCCTCTGACGACCCGACGATGATTTCTGTTGACGAATTATTGTTATTCGGATGGAAATCAATATTTTGCACCCTACTATGATGCGTGCCGAGTCATATTTGATTTTGAGGTAATTTTGAAAATGAAAAATCCCTCTTTTACCCCTATGACGACACGACAATGATTTCTGTTGACGAATTATTGTTATTCAGATGGAAATGGATATTCTGCACCCCACCATGTAGCAGTCCAAGTCATATTTGATTTTTTAAGTGATTTTGAAAATGAAAAATCCCTCTATACCTCCTCTGACAACCCATCAATGATTTCTTTTGACAAATTATCGTTATTCAGATGTAAATGGATATTCTGCACCCCATCATGATGCGTGCCAAGTCATATTCGATTTTTGAAGGAATTTTGAAAATGAAATATCCCTTTACACTCCCTCTAACGACCCGACAATGATTTCTGTTGACGAATTATTGTTATTAGGATGGTAATGAATATTTTGCACCCTAATATGATGCGTGCCAAGTCATATTTGATTTTTGAAGTAATTTTGAAAATGAAAAATCCCTTTACACTCCCTCTAACGAACCGACAATGATTTCTGTTGACGAATTATTGTTATTCAGATGAAAATGAATATACTGCACCCTACTATGATGCGTGCCAAGTCATATTTGATTTTTGAAGTCCTTTTAAAAATGAAAAATCCCTCTATACCCCCTCTGACTACCCGACAATGATTTCTGTTGACGAATTATTGTTATTCAGATGGACATGAATACTCTGTACCCCACCATGATGCGTGCCAACTCATATTTGATTTTTGAAGTAATTTTGAAAATGAAATATCCCTCTGTACCCCTCTGACGAACCGACAATGATTTCTGTTAACGAATTATTGTTATTCAGATGGAAATAGATATTCTGCACCCCACCATGTTGCGTGCCAAGTCATATTTGATATTTTAGGTAATTTTGAAAAAGAAAAATTCCTCTATACCCCCTCTGACGACCCGACAATGATTTCTGTTGACGAATTATTGTTATTAGGATGGAAATGAATATTTTGCACCCTAATATGATGCGTGCCAAGTCATATTTGATTTTTGAAGTAATTTTGAAATTGAAAAATCCCTCTACACTCCCTCTAACGACCCGACAATGATTTCTGTTGACGAATTACTATTATTCAGATGAAAATGAATATATTGCACCCTACTATGAAGCGTGCCAAGTCATATTCGATTTTTGAAGTCCTTTTAAACATGAAAAATCCCTCTATACCTCCTCTGACAACCCGGCTATGATTTCTGTTGACAAATCATCGTTATTCAGATGGAAATAGATACTTTGCACCCCACCATGTTGAGTGCCAAGTCATATTTGATATTTTAGGTAATTTTGAAAATGAAAAATCCCTCTGTACCCCCTCTGACGACCCGACAATGATTTCGGTTGACGAATTATTGATAATAAGATGGAAATGAATATATTGCTCCCTACTATGATGCATGCCAAGTCATATTTGATTTTTTGAAGTAATTTTGAAAATGAAAAATCCCTCTATACCTCCTCTGACAACCCGGCAATGATTTCTGTTGACGAATTATTGTTATTCAGATGGAAAAAGATATTCTGCACCCCACCATGTTGCGTGCCAAGTCATAGTTGATATTTTAAGTAATTTTGAAAATGAAAAATCCCTCTGTACTCCCTCTGACGACCCGAAAATGATTTCGGTTGACGAATTATTGATATTAGGATGAAAATGAATATATTGCTCCCTACTATGATGCATGCCAAGTCATATTTAATTTTTTGAAGTAATTTTGAAAATGACAAATTCCTCTATACCCCCTCTAACGACCCGACAATGATTTCTGTTAACGAATTATTGTTATTCAGTTAGACATGGATATTTTGCACCTTACTATGATGCGTGCCAAGTCATATTTTATTTTGAGGTAATTTTGAAAATGAAAAATCCTATACTCCCTCTAACGACCCGACAATGATTTCTGTTGACGAATTATTGTTATTCAGATGGAAATGGATATTCTGCACCCCACCATGTAGCGGTCCAAGTCATATTTGATTTTTGAGGTAATTTTGAAAATGAAAAATCCCTCTATACCCCCTCTGACGACCGGACGATGATTTCTGTTATCGAATAATGTTTATTCAGAAGGACATGGATATTTGGCACCCTACTATGATGCGTGCCAAGTCCAATTATTGTTATTCAGATGGAAATGGATATTCTGCACCCCACCATGTAGCAGTCCAAGTCATATTTGATTTTTTAAGTGATTTTGAAAATGAAAAATCCCTCTATACCTCCTCTGACAACCCATCAATGATTTCTTTTGACAAATTATCGTTATTCAGATGTAAATGGATATTCTGCACCCCATCATGATGCGTGCCAAGTCATATTCGATTTTTGAAGGAATTTTGAAAATGAAAAATCCCTCTATACCCCCTCTAACGACTCGCCAATGATTTTCGGTAACAAATTATTGTTATTCAGTTAGACATGGATAATTTGCACCCCACTATGTTGTGTGCCAAGTCATATTTGATTTTAGAGGTAATTTTGAAAATGAAGAATTCCTCTATACCCCCTCTGACTACCCGACAATGATTTCTGTTGACGAATTGTTGCTATTCAGATGGACACGAATACTTTGTGCCCCACCATGATACGTGCCAACTCATATTTGATTTTTGAAGTAATTTTGAAAATGAAAAATCCCTCTATACCCCTCTGACGAACCGACAATGATTTCTGTTAACGAATTATTGTTATTTATATGTTCCGTGCCAAGTCATATTTGATATTTTATGTAATTTTGAAAATGAAAAATTCCTCTATACCCCCTCTGACGACCCGACAATGATTTCTGTTGACGAATTATTGATATTAGGATGGTAATGAATATTTTGCACCCTAATATGATGCGTGCCAAGTCATATTTGATTTTTGAAGTAATTTTGAAAATGAAAAATCCCTTTACACTCCCTCTAACGACCCGACAATGATTTCTGTTGACGAATTATTGTTTTTCAGATGAAAATGAATATATTGCACCCTACTATGATGCGTGCCAAGTCATATTTGATTTTTGAAGTCCTTTTAAAAATGAAAAATCCCTCTATACCCCCTCTGACGAACCGACAATGATTTCTGTTAACGAATTATTGTTATTCAGATGGAAATAGATATTCTGCACTCCACCATGTTGCGTGCCAAGTCATATTTGATATATTAGGTAATTTTGAACATGAGAAATTCCTCTATACCCCCTCTGACGACCCGACAATGATTTCTGTTTACGAATTATTGTTATTAGGATGGTAATGAATATTTTGCACCCTAATATGATGCGTGCCAAGTCATATTTGATTTTTGAAGTAATTTTGAAAATGAAAAATCCCTTTACACTCCCTCTAACGACCCGACAATGATTTCTGTTGACGAATTATTGTTATTCAGATGAAAATGAATATATTGCACCCTACTATGATGCGTGCCAAATCATATTTGATTTTTGAAGTCCTTTTAAAAATGAAAAATCCCTCTATACCCCCTCTGACTACCCGACAATGATTTCTGTTGACGAATTATTGTTATTCAGATGGACATGAATACTCTGTACCCCACCATGATGCGTGCCAACTCATATTTGATTTTTGAAGTAATTTTGAAAATGAAATATCCCTCTGTACCCCTCTGACGAACCGACAATGATTTCTGTTAACGAATTATTGTTATTCAGATGGAAATAGATATTCTGCACCCCACCATGTTGCGTGCCAAGTCATATTTGATATTTTAGGTAATTTTGAAAAAGAAAAATTCCTCTATACCCCCTCCGACGACCCGACAATGATTTCTGTTGACGAATTATTGTTATTAGGATGGAAATGAATATTTTGCACCCTAATATGATGCGTGCCAAGTCATATTTGATTTTTGAAGTAATTTTGAAATTGAAAAATCCCTCTACACTCCCTCTAACGACCCGACAATGATTTCTGTTGACGAATTACTGTTATTCAGATGAAAATGAATATATTGCACCCTACTATGAAGCGTGCCAAGTCATATTCGATTTTTGAAGTCCTTTTAAAAATGAAAAATCCCTCTATACCTCCTCTGACAACCCGGCTATGATTTCTGTTGACAAATCATCGTTATTCAGATGGAAATAGATACTCTGCACCCCACCATGTTGAGTGCCAAGTCATATTTGATATTTTAGGTAATTTTGAAAATGAAAAATCCCTCTGTACCCCCTCTGACGACCCGACAATGATTTCGGTTGACGAATTATTGATAATAAGATGGAAATGAATATATTGCTCCCTACTATGATGCATGCCAAGTCATATTTGATTTTTTGAAGTAATTTTGAAAATGAAAAATCCCTCTATACCTCCTCTGACAACCCGGCAATGATTTCTGTTGACGAATTATTGTTATTCAGATGGAAAAAGATATTCTGCACCCCACCTTGTTGCGTGCCAAGTCATAGTTGATATTTTAAGTAATTTTGAAAATGAAAAATCCCTCTGTACTCCCTCTGACGACCCGACAATGATTTCGGTTGACGAATTATTGATATTAGGATGGAAATGAATATATTGCTCCCTACTATGATGCATGCCAAGTCATATTTAATTTTTTGAAGTAATTTTGAAAATGACAAATCCCTCTATACCCCCTCTAACGACCCGACAATGATTTCTGTTAACGAATTATTGTTATTCAGTTAGACATGGATATTTTGCACCTTACTATGATGTGTGCCATGTCATATTTGATTTTTGAGGTAATTTTGAAAATGAAATATCCCTTTACACTCCCTCTAACGACCCGACAATGATTTCTGTTGAAGAATTATTGTTATTCAGATGAAAATGAATATATTGCACCCTACTATGATGCGTGCCAACTCATATTTGATTTTTGAAGTAATTTTGAAAATGAAATATCCCTCTGTACCCCTCTGACGAACCGACAATGATTTCTGTTAACGATTTATTGTTATTCAGATGGAAATAGATATTCTGCACCCCACCATGTTGCGTGCCAAGTCATATTTGATATTTTAGGTAATTTTGAAAAAGAAAAATTCCTCTATACCCCCTCCGACGACCCGACAATGATTTCTGTTGACGAATTATTGTTATTAGGATGGAAATGAATATTTTGCATCCTAATATGATGCGTGCCAAGTCATATTTGATTTTTGAAGTAATTTTGAAAATGAAAAATCCCTCTACACTCCCTCTAACGACCCGACAATGATTTTTGTTGACGAATTACTGTTATTCAGATGAAAATGAATATATTGCACCCTACTATTATGCGTGCCAAGTCATATTCGATTTTTGAAGTCCTTTTAAAAATGAAAAATCCCTCTATACCTCCTCTGACAACCCGGCTATGATTTCTGTTGACAAATCATCGTTATTCAGATGGAAATAGATACTCTGCACCCCACCATGTTGAGTGCCAAGTCATATTTGATATATTAGGTAATTTTGAAAATGAAAAAGCCCTCTGTACCCCCTCTGACGACCCGACAATGATTTCGGTTGACGAATTATTGATAATAAGATGGAAATGAATATATTGCTCCCTACTATGATGCATGCCAAGTCATATTTGATTTTTTGAAGTAATTTTGAAAATGAAAAATCCCTCTATACCTCCTCTGACAACCCGGCAATGATTTCTGTTGACGAATTATTGTTATTCAGATGGAAAAAGATATTCTGCACCCCACCATGTTGCGTGCCAAGTCATAGTTGATATTTTAAGTAATTTTGAAAATGAAAAATCCCTCTGTACTCCCTCTGACGACCCGACAATGATTTCGGTTGACGAATTATTGATATTAGGATGGAAATGAATATATAGCTCCCTACTATGATGCATGCCAAGTCATATTTAATTTTTTGAAGTAATTTTGAAAGTGACAAATCCCTCTATACCCCCTCTAACGACCCGACAATGATTTCTGTTAACGAATTATTGTTATTCAGTTAGACATGGATATTTTGCACCTTACTATGATGTGTGCCATGTCATATTTGATTTTTGAGGTAATTTTGAAAATGAACAATTCCTCTATACCCCATCTGACGACCCGACAATGATATCTGTTGACGAATTATTTTTATTCAGTTGGACATGGATATTTTGCACCCTACTATGATGTGTGCCAAGTCATATTTGATGTTTGAGGAAACTTTGAAAGTGAACAATCCCTCTATACCCCCTTTGACGACCCGACTATAATTTCTGTTGACGAATTATTGTTATTCAGATAGAAATGGATATTCTGCACCCCACCATGATGCGTGCCAAGTCATATTTGATTTTTGAAGTCGTTTTGATAATGAAAAATCCCTCTATACCCCCTCTGACGACCCGACAATGATTTCTGTTGACGAATTATTGTTATTCAGATGGACATGAATACTTTGTACCCCACCATGATGAGTACCAACTCATATTTGATTTTTGAAGTAATTTTGAAAATGAAAAATCCCTCTATACCCCTCTGACGAACCGACAATGATTTCTGTTAACGAATTAATGTTATTCAGATAGACATAGATATTTTGCGCCCTACTATGATGCGTGCCAAGTCATATTTTATTTTGAGGTAATTTTGAAAATGAAAAATCCTATACTCCCTCTAACGACCCGACAATGATTTCTGTTGACGAATTATTGTTATTCAGATGGAAATGGATATTCTGCACCCCACCATGTAGCGGTCCAAGTCATATTTGATTTTTGAGGTAATTTTGAAAATGAAAAATCCCTCTATACCCCCTCTGACGACCGGACGATGATTTCTGTTATCGAATAATGTTTATTCAGAAGGACATGGATATTTGGCACCCTACTATGATGCGTGCCAAGTCTTATTTGATTTTGAGGTAATTTTGAAAATGAAAAATCCCTCTTTTACCCCTATGACGACACGACAATGATTTCTGTTGACGAATTATTGTTATTCAGATGATAATGGATATTCTGGACCCCATCATGATGCGTGCCAAGTCATATTTGATATTTTAGGTAATTTGGAAAATGAGAAATTCCTCTATACCCCCTCTGACGACCTGACGATGATTTCTGTTGACGAATTATTGTTATTCAAATGGAAATGGATATTCTGCACCCCACCATGTAGCGGTCCAAGTCATATTTGATTTTTGAAGTAATTTTGAAATTGAAAAATCCCTCTATACCCCTCTGACGAACCGACAATGATTTCTGTTAACGAATTAATGTTATTCAGATGGACATAGATATTTTGCGCCCTACTATGATGCGAGCCAAGTCATATTTTATTTTGAGGTAATTTTGAAATTGAAAAATCCTATACCGCCTCTAACGACCCGACAATGATTTCTGTTGACGAATTATTGTTATTCAGATGGAAATGGATATTCTGCACTCCACCATGTAGCAGTCCAAGTCATATTTGATTTTTGAAGATTTTTGAAAATGAAAAATCACTCTATACCCCCTCTGACGACCGGACAATGACTTCTGATATCGAATAATGTTTATTCAGAAGGACATGGATATCTGGCACCCTACTATGATGCGTGCCAAGTCTTATTTGATTTTTAGGTAATTTTGAAAATGAAAAATCCCTCTTTTACCCCTATGACGACACGACAATGATTTCTGTTGACGAATTATTGTTATTCAGATGTAAATGGATATTCTGCACCCCATCATGATGCGTGCCAAGTCATAATTGATATTTTAGGTAATTTTGAAAATGAAAAATTCCTCTATACACCCTCTGACGACCCGACAATGATTTCTGTTGACGAATTATTGTTATTCGGATGGAAATCAATATTTTGCACCCTACTATGATGCGTGCCAAGTCATATTTGATTTTTGAAGTAATTTTGAAAATGAAAAATCCTTCTATACCTCCTCTGACAACCTGGCTATGATTTCTGTTGACGATTTATTGTTATTCAGATGGAAATAGATATTCTGCACCCCACCATGTTGCGTGCCAAGTCATATTTGATATTTTAGGTAATTTTGAAAATGAAAAATTACTCTATACCCCCTCTGACGACCCGACAATGATTTCTGTGGACGAATTATTGTTATTCGGATGGAAATCAATATTTTGCACCCTACTATGATGCGTGCCAAGTCATATTTGATTTTTGAAGTAATTTTGAAAATGTAAAATCCCTCTATACTCCCTCTAACGACCCGACAATGATTTCTGTTGACGAATTATTGTTATTCGGATGAAAATGAATATATTGCACACTACTATGATGCGTGCCTAGTCATATTTGATTTTTGAAGTCATTTTAAAAATGACAAATCCCTCTATACCCCCTCTGACGACCCGACAATGATTTTTGTTGACGAATTATTTTCATTCAGATGGACATGGATACTTTGCACCTCACCATGATGCGTGCCAACTCATATTCGATTTTTGAAGTAATTTTGAATATGAAAAATCACTCTATACCCCCTCTGACGACCGGACAATGACTTCTGTTATCTAATAATGCTTATTCATAAGGACATGGATATTTGGCACCCTACTATGATGCGTGCCAAGTCTTATTTGATTTTGAGGTAATTTGGAAAATGAAAAATTCCTCTATACCCCCTCTGACGACCCGACGATGATTTCTGTTGACGAATTATTGTTATTCGGATGGAAGTCAATATTTTGCACCCTACTATGATGCGTGCCGAGTCATATTTGATTTTGAGGTAATTTTGAAAATGAAAAATCCCTCTTTTACCCCTATGACGACACGACAATGATTTCTGTTGACGAATTATTGTTATTCAGATGGAAATGGATATTCTGCACCCCACCATGTAGCAGTCCAAGTCATATTTGATTTTTGGAGTAATTTTGAAAATGAAAAATCCCTCTTCTACCCCTATGACGACACGACAATGATTTTTGTTGACGAATTATTGTTATTCAGATGTAAATGGATATTCTGCACCCCATCATGATGCGTGCCAAGTCATATTTGATATTTTAGGTAATTTTGAAAATAAAAAATTCCTCTATACCCCCTCTGACGACCCGACAATGATTTCTGTTGACGAATTATTGTTAATCGGATGGAAACCAATATTTTGCACCCGACTATGATGCGTGCCGAGTCATATTTGATTTTGAGGTAATTTTGAAAATGAAAAATCCCTCTGTACCCCCTCTGACGACCCGACAATGATTTCTGTTGACGAATTATTGTTATACAGATGGAAATGGATATTCTGCACCCCACCATGTTGCGTGCCAAGTCATATTTGATATTTTAGGTAACTTTGAAAATGAAAAATTCCTCTATACCCCCTCTGACGACCCGACAATGATTTCTGTTGACGAATTATTGTTATTCGGATGGAAATCAATATTTTGCACCCTACTATGATGCGTGCCAAGTCATATTTGATTTTTGAAGTAATTTTGAAAATGAAAAATCCTATACTCCCTCTAACGACCCGACAATGATTTCTGTTGACGAATTATTGTTATTCAGATGGAAATGGATATTCTGCACCCCACCATGTAGCGGTCCAAGTCATATTTGATTTTTGAAGTAATTTTGAAAATGAAAAATCCCTCTATACCCCCTCTGACGACCGGACGATGATTTCTGTTATCAAATAATGTTTATTCAGAAGGACATGGATATTTGGCACCCTACTATGATGCGTGCCAAGTCTTATTTGATTTTGAGGTAATTTTGAAAATGAAAAATCCCTCTTTTACCCCTATGACGACACGACAATGATTTCTGTTGACGAATTATTGTTATTCAGATGATAATGGATATTCTGCACCCCATCATGATGCGTGCCAAGTCATATTTGATATTTTAGGTAATTTGGAAAATGAAAAATTCCTCTATACCCCCTCTGACGACCTGACGATGATTTCTGTTGACGAATTATTGTTAATCAAATGGAAATGGATATTCTGCACCCCACCATGTAGCGGTCCAAGTCATATTTGATTTTTGAAGTAATTTTGAAATTGAAAAATCCCTCTATACCCCTCTGACGAACCGACAATGATTTCTGTTAACGAATTAATGTTATTCAGATGGACATAGATATTTTGCGCCCTACTATGATGCGAGCCAAGTCATATTTTATTTTGAGGTAATTTTGAAAATGAAAAATCCTATACCGCCTCTAACGACCCGACAATGATTTCTGTTGACGAATTATTGTTATTCAGATGGAAATGGATATTCTGCACCCCACCATGTAGCAGTCCAAGTCATATTTGATTTTTGAAGTAATTTTGAAAATGAAAAATCACTCTATACCCCCTCTGACGACCGGACAATGACTTCTGATATCAAATAATGTTTATTCAGAAGGACATGGATATTTGGCACCCTACTATGATGCGTGCCAAGTCTTATTTGATTTTTAGGTAATTTTGAAAATGAAAAATCCCTCTTTTACCCCTATGACGACACGACAATGATTTCTGTTGACGAATTATTGTTATTCATATGTAAATGGATATTCTGCACCCCATCATGATGCGTGCCAAGTCATATTTGATATTTTAGGTAATTTTGAAAATGAAAAATTCCTCTATACCCCCTCTGACGACCCGGCAATGATTTCTGTTGACGAATTATTGTTATTCGGATGGAAACCAATATTTTGCACCCGACTATAATGCGTGCCGAGTCATATTTGATTTTGAGGTAATTTTGAAAATGAAAAATCCCTCTGTACCCCCTCTGACGACCCGACAATGATTTCAGTTGATGAATTATTGTTATTCGGATGGAAATCAATATTTTGCACCCTACTATGATGCGTGCCAAGTCATATTTGATTTTTGAAGTAATTTTGTAAATGAAAAATCCTTCTATACCTCCTCTGACAACCCGGCAATGATTTCTGTTGACGATTTATTGTTACTCAGATGGAAATAGATATTCTGCACCCCACCATGTTGCGTGCCAAGTCATATTTGATATTTTAGGTAATTTTGAAAATGAAAAAATACTCTATACCCCCTCTGACGACCCGACAATGATTTCTGTGGACGAATTATTGTTATTCAGATGGAAATCAATATTTTGCACCCTACTATGATGCGTGCCAAGTCATATTTGATTTTTGAAGTAATTTTGAAAATGTAAAATCCCTCTATACTCCCTCTAACGACCCGACAATGATTTCTGTTGACGAATTATTGTTATTCGGATGAAAATGAATATATTGCACCCTACTATGATGCCTGCCTAGTCATATTTGATTTTTGAAGTCATTTTAAAAATGAAAAATCCCTCTATACCCCCTCTGACGACCCGACAATGATTTTTGTTGACGAATTATTTTCATTCAGATGGACATGGATACTTTGCACCTCACCATGATGCGTGCCAACTCATATTCGATTTTTGAAGTAATTTTGAAAATGAACAATTCCTCTATACCCCCTCTGACGAACCGATGATGATTTCTGTTGACGAATCATTGTTATTCAGATGGACATGAATACTTTGTACCCCACCATGATGCGTGCCAAATCATATTTGATTTTTGAAGTCATTTTGAAAATGAAAAATCCCTCTATACCCCTCTGACGAACCGACAATGATTTCTGTTGACGAATTATTGTTATTCAGATGTAAATGGATACTGCACCCCATCATGAACGAATTATTGTTATTCAGATGGACGTAGATATTTTGCACCATACTATGATGCGTGCCAAGTCATATTTTATTTTGAGGTAATTTTGAAAATGAAAAACCCATACCCCCTCTGACGACCCGACAATGATTTCTGTTATCGAATAATGTTTACTCAGATGGACATGGATATTTGGCACCCTACTATGATGCGTGCCAAGTCATATTAGATTTTTGAAGTGATTTTGAAAATGTAAAATCCCTCTGTACACCCTCTTACGACCCGACAATGATTTCTGTTGACGAATTATTGTTATTCAGATGGACATGGATATTTTGCACCCTACTATGATGCGTGCCAAGTCATATTTGATTTTTGATGTAATTTTTAAAATGAAAAATCCCTCTATACCTCCTCTGACAACCCGGCAATGATAACTGTTGAAGAATTATTGTTTTTCAGATGGAAACAGATATTCTGCACCCCACCATGTTGCGTGCCAAGTCATATTTGATATTTTAGGTGATTTTGAAAATGAAAAATTCCTCTATACCCCCTCTGACGACCCGACAATGATATCTGTTGACGAATTATTGTTATTCGGATGGAAATCAATATTTTGCACCCTACTATGATGCGTGCCAAGTCATATTTGATTTTTGAAGTCATTTTATAAATGAAAAATCCCTCTATATCCCCTCTGACGACACGACAATGATTTCTGTTGACGAATTAACGTTATTCAGATGGAAATTAATAGTCTGCACCCCACCATGTTACGTGCCATGTCATATTTAATTTTTGAAGTCATTTTGATAATGAGAAATCCCTCTATACCCCCTCTGACGACCCGACAATGATTTCTGTTGACGAATTATTGTTATTCCTATGGAAATGGATATTCTGCAAACCACCATGGTGCTTACCAAGTCATATTTGATTTTTGAAGCCATTTTGATAATGAGAAATCCTTCTATACCCCCTCTGACGGCCCGACAATGATTTCTGTTGACGAACTGTTATTCAGATGGAAATGGATATTATGCAACCCACCATGATGCGTGCCAAGTCATATTTGATTTTTGAAGTAATTTTGAAATTGAAAAATCCCTCTATACCCCCTCTGACGACCCGACAATGATATCCGTTGACGAATAATTGTTATTCAGATGTAAATGGATATTCTGCTCCCCATCATGATGCGTGCCAACTCATATTAGATTTTTGAAGTGATTTTGAAAATGTAAAATCCCTCTGTACACCCTCTTACGACCCGACAATGACTTCTGTTGATGAATTATTGGTATTCAGATGGAAATGAATATTCTGCGCCCCACCATGTTGCGTGCCAAGCCATATTTGATTTTTGAAGTAATTTTGAAAATGAAAAATCCCTCTGTACCCCCTCTGACGACCCGACAATGATTTCAGTTGACGAATTATTGTTGTTAGGATATAAATTAATATTTTGCACCCTAATATGATGCGTGCCAAGTCATATTTGATTTTTGAAGTAATTTTGAAAATGAAAAATCCCTCTATACCTCCTCTGACAACCCGGCAATGATTTCCGTTGACGAATTATTGTTATTCAGATGAAAATAGACATTCTGCACCCCACCATGTTGCGTGCCAAGTCATATTTGATATTTTAGGTAATTTTGAAAATGAGAAATCCCTCTGTACCCCCTCTGACGACCCGACAATGATTTCGGTTGACGATTTATTGTTATTAGGATGGTAATGAATATTTTGCACCCTACTATGATGCGTGCAAAGTCATATTTGATTTTTGAAGTAATTTTGAAAATGAAAAATCCCTCTATACCCCCTCTGACGACCCGACAATGATTTCCGTTGACGAATTATTGTTATTCAGATGTAAGTGGATGATCTGCACCCCATCATGATGCATGCCAAGTCATATTAGATTTTTGAAGTAATTTTGAAAATGAAAAATCCCTCTATACCCCTCTGACGAACCGACAATGATTTCTGTTAACGAATTAATGTTACTCAGATGGACATAGATATTTTGCGCCCTACTATGATGCGAGCCAAGTCATATTTTATTTTGAGGTAATTTTGAAAATGAAAAATCCTATTCCCCCTCTAACGACCCGACAATGATTTCTGTTGACGAATTATTGTTATTCAGATGGAAATAGATATTCTGCACCCTACCATGTAGCAGTCCAAGTCATATTTGATTTTTGAAGTAATTTTGAAAATGAAAAATCCCTCTTCTACCCCTATGACGACACGACAATGATTTTTGTTGACGAATTATTGTTATTCAGATGTAAATGGATATTCTGCACCCCATCATGATGCGTGCCAAGTCATATTTGATATTTTAGGTAATTTTGAAAATAAAAAATTCCTCTATACCCCCTCTGACGACCCGACAATGATTTCCGTTGACGAATTATTATTATTCGGATGGAAACCAATATTTTGCACCCGAATATGATGCGTGCCGAGTCATATTTGATTTTGAGGTAATTTTGAAAATGAAAAATCCCTCTGTACCCCCTCTGACGACCCGACAATGATTTCTGTTGACGAATTATTGTTATACAGATGGAAATGGATATTCTGCACCCCACCATGTTGCGTGCCAAGTCATATTTGATTTTTGAAGTAATTTTGAAAATGAAAAATCCTTCTATACCTCCTCTGACAACCCGGCAATGATTTCTGTTGACGAAATATTGTTATTCAGATGGAAATAGATATTCTGCACCCCACCATGTTGCGTGCCAAGTCATATTTGATATTTTAGGTAATTTTGAAAATGAAAAATTACTCTATACCCCCTCTGACGACCCGACAATGATTTCTGTTGACGAATTATTGTTATTCGGATGGAAATCAATATTTTGCACCCTACTATGATGCGTGCCTAGTCATATTTGATATTTGAAGTCATTTTAAAAATGAAAAATCCCTCTATACCCCCTCTGACGACCCGACAATGATTTTCGTTGACGAATTATTTTCATTCAGATGGACATGGATACTTTGCACCTCACAATGATGCGTGCCAACTCATATTCGATTTTTGAAGTAATTTTGAAAATGAACAATTCCTCTATACCCCCTCTGATGACCCGATAATGATTTCTGTTGACGAATCATTGTTATTCAGATGGACATGAATACTTTGTACCCCACTATGATGCGTGCCAACTCATATTTGATTTTTGAAGTAATTTTGAAAATGAAAAATCCCTCTATACCCCTCTGACGAACCGATGATGATTTCTGTTAACGAATTATTGTTATTCAGATGGACGTAGATATTTTGCACCATACTATGATGCGTGCCAAGTCATATTTTATTTTGAGGTAATTTCGAAAATGAAAAACCTATACCCCCTCTGACTACCCGACAATGATTTCTGTTATCGAATAATGTTTACTCAGATGGACATGGATATTTGGCACCCTACTATGATGCGTGCCAAGTCAAATTAGATTTTTGAAGTGATTTTGAAAATGTAAAATCCCTCTGTAAACCCTCTTACGACCCGACAATGATTTCTGTTGACGAATTATTGTTATTCAGATGGACATGGATATTTTGCACCCTACTATGATGCGTGCCGAGTCATATTTGATTTTGAGGTAATTTTGAAAATGAAAAATCCCTCTATACCTCCTCTGACAACCCGGCAATGATATCTGTTGAAGAATTATTGTTTTTCAGATGGAAATAGATATTCTGCACCCCACCATGTTGCGTGCCAAGTCATATTTGATATTAAAGGTGATTTTGAAAATGAAAAATTCCTCTATACTCCCTCTAACGACCCGACAATGATTTCTGTTGACGAATTATTGTTATTCAGATGAAAATGAATATTTTGCACCCTACTATTATGCGTGCCAAGTCATATTTGATTTTTGAAGTCATTTTATATATGAAAAATCCCTCTATATCCCCTCTGACGACACGACAATGATTTCTGTTGACGAATTAATGTTATTCAGATGGAAATTAATAGTCTGCACCCCACCATGTTGCGTGCCATGTCATATTTAATTTTTGAAGTCATTTTGATAATGAGAAATCCCTCTATACCCCCTCTGACGATCCGACAATGATTTCTGTTGACGAACTATTGTTATTCAGATGGGAATGGGTATTCTGCACCCCACCATGATGCGTGCCAAGTCATATTAGATTTTTGAAGCCATTTTGATAATGAGAAATCCTTCTATACACCCTCTGACGACCCGACAATGATTTCTGTTGACGAATTATTGATATTAGGATGGAAATGAATATATTGCTCCCTACTATGATGCATGCCAAGTCATATTTAGTTTTTTGAAGTAATTTTGAAAATGAAAAATCCCTCTATACCCCCTCTGACGACCCGACAATGATTTTCGTTGACGAATTATTTTTATTCAGATGGACATGAATACTTTGCACCTCACCATGTTGCGTGCCAAGTCATATTTGATATTTTAGGTAATTTTGAAAATGAAAAATCCCTCTATACCCCCTCTGACGACCCGACAATGATTTTTGTTGACGAATTATTGTTATTCAGATGTAAATGGATATTCTGCACCCCATCATGATGCGTGCAAAGTCATATTTGATTTTTGAAGTAATTTTGAAAATGAAAAATCCCTCTACACGCCCTCTGACGACCCGACAATGATTTCCGTTGACGAATTATTGTTATTCAGATGTAAGTGGATATTCTGCACCCCATCATGATGCGTGCCAAGTCATATTAGATTTCTGAAGTAATTTTGAAAATGAAAAATCCCTCTATACCCCTCTGACGAACCGACAATGATTTCTGTTAACGAATTAATGTTATTCAGATGGACATAGATATTTTGCGCCCTACTATGATGCGAGCCAAGTCATATTTTATTTTGAGGTAATTTTGAAAATGAAATATCCTATACCCCCTCTAACGACCCGACAATGATTTCTGTTGACGAATTATTGTTATTCAGATGGAAATAGATATTCTGCACCCCACCATGTAGCAGTCCAAGTCATATTTGATTTTTGAAGTAATTTTGAAAATGAAAAATCACTCTATACCCCCTCTGACGACCGGACTATGACTTCTGTTATCGAATAATGTTCATTCAGAAGGACATGGATATTTGGCACCCTACTATGATGCGTGCCAAGTCTTATTTGATTTTGAGGTAATTTTGAAAATGAAAAATCCCTCTTTTACCCCTATGACGACACGACAATGATTTCTGTTGACGAATTATTGTTATTCAGATGAAAATGGATATTCTGCACCCCATCATGATGCGTGCCAAGTCATATTTGATATTTTAGGTAATTTTGAAAATGAAAAATTCCTCTATACCCCCTCTGACGACCCGACAATGATTTCTGCTGACGAATTATTGTTATTCGGATGGAAACCAATCTTTTGCACCCGACTATGATGCGTGCCGAGTCATATTTGATTTTGAGGTAATTTTGAAAATGAAAAATCCCTCTGTACCCCCTCTGACGACCTGACAATGATTTCAATTGACGAATTATTGTTATTAGGATGGAAATGAATATTTTGCACTCTACTATGATGCGTGCCAAGTCATATTTGATTTTTAAAGTAATTTTGAAAATGAGAAATCCCTCTATACCTCCTCTGACGACCCGGCAATGATTTCTGTTGAAGAATTATTGTTATTCAGATGGAAATGGATATTCTGCACCCCACCATGTTGCGTGCCAAGTCATATTAGATATTTTAGGTAATTTTGAAATTGAAAAATTCCTCTATACCCCCTCTGACGACCCGACAATGATTTCTGTTGACAAATTATTGTTATTCGGATGGATATCAATATTTTGCACCCTACTATGATGCGTGCCAAGTCATATTTGATTTTTGAAGTAATTTTGAAAATGAAAAATCCCTCTATACCTCCTCTGACAACCCGGCAATAATTTCTGTTGACGAATTATTGTTATTCAGATGGAGATAGATATTCTGCACCCCACCATGTTGCGTGCCAAGTCATATTTGATATTTTAGGTAATTTTGAAAATGAAAAATTACTCTATACCCCCTCTGACGACCCGACAATGATTTCTGTTGACGAATTATTGTTATTCGGATAGAAATCAATATTTTGCACCCTACTATGATGCGTGCCAAGTCATATTTGATTTTTGAAGTCATTTTAAAAATGAAAAATCCCTCTATACCCCCTCTGACGACCCGACAATGATTTCTGTTGACGAATTATTATTATTCAGATGGACATGAATACTTTGTACCCCACCATGATGCGTGCCAACTCATATTTGATTTTTGAAGTAATTTTGAAAATGAAAAATCCCTCTATACCCCTCTGACGAACCGACAATGATTTCTGTTAACGAATTATTGTTATTCAGATAGACGTAGATATTTTGCACCATACTATGATGCGTGCCAAGTCATATTTAATTTTGAGGTAATTTTGAAAATGAAAAACCTATACCCCCTCTGACGACCCGACAATGATTTCTGTTATCGAATAATGTTTACTCAGATGGACATGGATATTTGGCACCCTACTATGATGCATGCCAAGTCATATTAGATTTTTGAAGTGATTTTGAAAATGTAAAATCCCTTTGTACACCCTCTTACGACCCGACAATGATTTCTGTTGACGAATTATTGTTATTCAAAAGGAAAAGGATGTTTTGCGCCCTACTATGATGCGTGCCGAGTCATATTTGATTTTGAGGTAATTTTGAAAATGAGAAATCCGTCTGTACCCCCTGTGACGACCCGACAATGATTTCAGTTGAAGAATTATTGTTATTAGGATGGAAATGAATATTTTGCACCCTACTATGATGCGTGCCAAGTCATATTTGATTTTTGAAGTAATTTTGAAAATGAAGAATCCCTCTATACCTCCTCTGACAACCCGGCAATGATATCTGTTGACGAATTATTGTTTTTCAGATGGAAATAGATATTCTGCACCCCACCATGTTGCGTGCCAGGTCATATTTGATATTTTAGGTGATTTTGAAAATGAAAAATTTCTCTATACCCCCTCTGACGACCCGACAATGATTTCTGTTTACGAATTATTGTTATTCCGATGGAAATCAATATTTTGCACCCTACTATGATGCGTGCTATGTCATATTTGATTTTTGAAGTAATTTTGAAAATGTAAAATCCCTCTATACTCCCTCTAACGACCCGACAATGATTTCTGTTGACGAATTATTGTTATTCAGATGAAAATTAATATATTGCACACTACTATTATGCGTGCCAAGTCATATTTGATTTTTGAAGTCATTTTATAAATGAAAATTCCCTCTATATCCCCTCTGACGACACGACAATGATTTCTGTTGACGAATTAATGTTATTGAGATGGAAATTAATAGTCTGCACCCCACAATGTTGCGTGCCATGTCATATTTAATTTTTGAAGTCATTTTGATAATGAGAAATCCTTCTATACCCCCTCTGACGACCCGACAATGATTTCCGTTGACGAATTGTTATTCAGATGGAAATGGATATTCTGCACCCCACTATGATGCGTGCCAAGGCATATTTGATTTTGAGGTAATTTTGAAAATGAAAATTCGTTCTATACCCCCTCTGACGACCCGACAATGATTTCTGTTGACGAATTATTGTTACTCAGATGGAAATGGATATTATGCAACCCACCATGATGCGTGCCAACTCATATTAGATTTTTGAAGTGATTTTGAAAATGTAAAATCCCTCTGTAACCCCTCTGACGACCCGACAATGATTTCAGTTGACGAATTATTGTTATTAGGATATAAATTAATATTTTGCACCCTAATATGATGCGTGCCAAGTCATATTTGATTTTTGAAGTAATTTTGAAAATGAAAAATCCCTCTATACCTCCTCTGACAACCCGGCAATGATTTCTGTTGACGAATTATTGTTATTCAGATAAAAATAGACATTCTGCACCCCACCATGTTGCGTGCCAAGTCATATTTGATATTTTAGGTAATTTTGAAAATGAGAAATCCCTCTGTACCCCCTCTGACGACCCGACAATGATTTCGGTTGACGATTTATTGTTATTAGGATGGTAATGAATATTTTGCACCCTACTATGATGCGTGCAAAGTCATATTTGATTTTTGAAGTAATTTTGAAAATGAAAAATCCCTCTATACCCCCTCTGACGACCCGACAATGATTTCCGTTGCCGAATTATTGTTATTCAGATGTAAGTGGATAATCTGCACCCCATCATGATGCATGCCAAGTCATATTAGAGTTTTGAAGTAATTTTGAAAATGAAAAATCCCTCTATACCCCTCTGACGAACCGACAATGATTTCTGTTAACGAATTAATGTTACTCAGATGGACATAGATATTTTGCGCCCTACTATGATGCGAGCCAAGTCATATTTTATTTTGAGGTAATTTTGAAAATGAAAAATCCTATACCGCCTCTAACGACCCGACAATGATTTCTGTTGACGAATTATTGTTATTCAGATGGAAATGGATATTCTGCACCCCACCATGTAGCAGTCCAAGTCATATTTGATTTTTGAAGTAATTTTGAAAATGAAAAATCACTCTATACCCCCTCTGACGACCGGACAATGACTTCTGATATCAAATAATGTTCATTCAGAAGGACATGGATATTTGGCACCCTACTATGATGCGTGCCAAGTCTTATTTGATTTTTAGGTAATTTTGAAAATGAAAAATCCCTCTTTTACCCCTATGACGACACGACAATGATTTCTGTTGACGAATTATTGTTATTCAGATGTAAATGGATATTCTGCACCCCATCATGATGCGTGCCAAGTCATATTTGATATTTTAGGTAATTTTGAAAATGAAAAATTCCTCTATACCCCCTCTGACGACCCGGCAATGATTTCTGTTGACGAATTATTGTTATTCGGATGGAAACCAATATTTTGCACCCGACTATAATGCGTGCCGAGTCATATTTGATTTTGAGGTAATTTTGAAAATGAAAAATCCCTCTGTACCCCCTCTGACGACCCGACAATGATTTCAGTTGATGAATTATTGTTATTCGGATCGAAATCAATATTTTGCACCCTACTATGATGCGTGCCAAGTCATATTTGATTTTTGAAGTAATTTTGAAAATGAAAAATCATTCTATACCTCCTCTGACAACCCGGCAATGATTTCTGTTGACGATTTATTGTTACTCAGATGGAAATAGATATTCTGCACCCCACCATGTTGCGTGCCAAGTCATATTTGATATTTTAGGTAATTTTGAAAATGAAAAAATACTCTATACCCCCTCTGACGACCCGACAATGATTTCTGTGGACGAATTATTGTTATTCAGATGGAAATCAATATTTTGCACCCTACTATGATGCGTGCCAAGTCATATTTGATTTTTGAAGTAATTTTGAAAATGTAAAATCCCTCTATACTCCCTCTAACGACCCGACAATGATTTCTGTTGACGAATTATTGTTATTCGGATGAAAATGAATATATTGCACCCTACTATGATGCCTGCCTAGTCATATTTGATTTTTGAAGTCATTTTAAAAATGAAAAATCCCTCTATACCCCCTCTGACGACCCGACAATGATTTTTGTTGACGAATTATTTTCATTCAGATGGACATGGATACTTTGCACCTCACCATGATGCGTGCCAACTCATATTCGATTTTTGAAGTAATTTTGAAAATGAACAATTCCTCTATACCCCCTCTGACGACCCGATGATGATTTCTGTTGACGAATCATTGTTATTCAGATGGACATGAATACTTTGTACCCCACCATGATGCGTGCCAACTCATATTTGATTTTTGAAGTCATTTTGAAAATGAAAAATCCCTCTATACCCCTCTGACGAACCGACAATGATTTCTGTTGACGAATTATTGTTATTCAGATGTAAATGGATATTCTGCACCCCATCATGAACGAATTATTGTTATTCAGATGGACGTAGATATTTTGCACCATACTATGATGCGTGCCAAGTCATATTTTATTTTGAGGTAATTTTGAAAATGAAAAACCCATACCCCCTCTGACGACCCGACAATGATTTCTGTTTTCGAATAATGTTTACTCAGATGGACATGGATATTTGGCACCCTACTATGATGCGTGCCAAGTCATATTAGATTTTTGAAGTGATTTTGAAAATGTAAAATCCCTCTGTACACCCTCTTACGACCCGACAATGATTTCTGTTGACGAATTATTGTTATTCAGATGGACATGGATATTTTGCACCCTACTATGATGCGTGCCTAGTCATATTTGATTTTTGATGTAATTTTTAAAATGAAAAATCCCTCTATACCTCCTCTGACAACCCGGCAATGATAACTGTTGAAGAATTATTGTTTTTCAGATGGAAACAGATATTCTGCACCCCACCATGTTGCGTGCCAAGTCATATTTGATATTTTAGGTGATTTTGAAAATGAAAAATTCCTCTATACCCCCTCTGACGACCCGACAATGATATCTGTTGACGAATTATTGTTATTCGGATGGAAATCAATATTTTGCACCCTACTATGATGCGTGCCAAGTCATATTTGATTTTTGAAGTCATTTTATAAATGAAAAATCCCTCTATATCCCCTCTGACGACACGACAATGATTTCTGTTGACGAATTAACGTTATTCAGATGGAAATTAATAGTCTGCACCCCACCATGTTACGTGCCATGTCATATTTAATTTTTGAAGTCATTTTGATAATGAGAAATCCCTCTATACCCCCTCTGACGACCCGACAATGATTTCTGTTGACGAATTATTGTTATTCCTATGGAAATGGATATTCTACAAACCACCATGGTGCTTACCAAGTCATATTTGATTTTTGAAGCCATTTTGATAATGAGAAATCCTTCTATACCCCCTCTGACGGCCCGACAATGATTTCTGTTGACGAACTGTTATTCAGATGGAAATGGATATTATGCAACCCACCATGATGCGTGCCAAGTCATATTTGATTTTTGAAGTAATTTTGAAATTGAAAAATCCCTCTATACCCCCTCTGACGACCCGACAATGATATCCGTTGACGAATAATTGTTATTCAGATGTAAATGGATATTCTGCTCCCCATCGTGATGCGTGCCAACTCATATTAGATTTTTGAAGTGATTTTGAAAATGTAAAATCCCTCTGTACACCCTCTTACGACCCGACAATGACTTCTGTTGATGAATTATTGGTATTCAGATGGAAATGAATATTCTGCGCCCCACCATGTTGCGTGCCAAGCCATATTTGATTTTTGAAGTAATTTTGAAAATGAAAAATCCCTCTGTACCCCCTCTGACGACCCGACAATGATTTCAGTTGACGAATTATTGTTGTTAGGATATAAATTAATATTTTGCACCCTAATATGATGCGTGCCAAGTCATATTTGATTTTTGAAGTAATTTTGAAAATGAAAAATCCCTCTATACCTCCTCTGACAACCCGGCAATGATTTCCGTTGACGAATTATTGTTATTCAGATAAAAATAGACATTCTGCACCCCACCATGTTGCGTGCCAAGTCATATTTGATATTTTAGGTAATTTTGAAAATGAGAAATCCCTCTGTACCCCCTCTGACGACCCGACAATGATTTCGGTTGACGATTTATTGTTATTAGGATGGTAATGAATATTTTGCACCCTACTATGATGCGTGCAAAGTCTTATTTGGTTTTTGAAGTAATTTTGAAAATGAAAAATCCCTCTATACCCCCTCTGACGACCCGACAATGATTTCTGTTGACGAATTATTGTTACTCAGATGGAAATGGATATTATGCAACCCACCATGATGCGTGCCAACTCATATTAGATTTTTGAAGTGATTTTGAAAATGTAAAATCACTCTGTAACCCCTCTGACGACCCGACAATGATTTCAGTTGACGAATTATTGTTATTAGGATATAAATTAATATTTTGCACCCTAATATGATGCGTGCCAAGTCATATTTGATTTTTGAAGTAATTTTGAAAATGAAAAATCCCTCTATACCTCCTCTGACAACCCGGCAATGATTTCTGTTGACGAATTATTGTTATTCAGATAAAAATAGACATTCTGCACCCCACCATGTTGCGTGCCAAGTCATATTTGATATTTTAGGTAATTTTGAAAATGAGAAATCCCTCTGTACCCCCTCTGACGACCCGACAATGATTTCGGTTGACAATTTATTGTTATTAGGATGGTAATGAATATTTTGCACCCTACTATGATGCGTGCAAAGTCATATTTGATTTTTAAAGTAATTTTGAAAATGAAAAATCCCTCTATACCCCCTCTGACGACCCGACAATGATTTCCGTTGCCGAATTATTGTTATTCAGATGTAAGTGGATAATCTGCACCCCATCATGATGCATGCCAAGTCATATTAGATTTTTGAAGTAATTTTGAAAATGAAAAATCCCTCTATACCCCTCTGACGAACCGACAATGATTTCTGTTAACGAATTAATGTTACTCAGATGGACATAGATATTTTGCGCCCTACTATGATGCGAGCCAAGTCATATTTTATTTTGAGGTAATTTTGAAAATAAAAAATCCTATACCGCCTCTAACGACCCGACAATGATTTCTGTTGACGAATTATTGTTATTCAGATGGAAATGGATATTCTGCACCCCACCATGTAGCAGTCCAAGTCATATTTGATTTTTGAAGTAATTTTGAAAATGAAAAATCACTCTATACCCCCTCTGACGACCGGACAATGACTTCTGATATCAAATAATGTTTATTCAGAAGGACATGGATATTTGGCACCCTACTATGATGCGTGCCAAGTCTTATTTGATTTTTAGGTAATTTTGAAAATGAAAAATCCCTCTTTTACCCCTATGACGACATGACAATGATTTCTGTTGACGAATTATTGTTATTCAGATGTAAATGGATATTCTGCACCCCATCATGATGCGTGCCAAGTCATATTTGATATTTTAGGTAATTTTGAAAATGAAAAATTCCTCTATACCCCCTCTGACGACCCGACAATGATTTCTGTTGACGAATTATTGTTATTCGGATGGAAACCAATATTTTGCACACGACTATGATGCGTGCCGAGTCATTTTTGATTTTGAGGTAATTTTGAAAATGAAAAATCCCTCTGTACCCCCTCTGACGACCCGGCAATGATTTCTGTTGACGAATTATTGTTATTCGGATGGAAACCAATATTTTGCACCCGACTATAATGCGTGCCGAGTCATATTTGATTTTGAGGTAATTTTGAAAATGAAAAATCCCTCTGTACCCCCTCTGACGACCCGACAATGATTTCAGTTGATGAATTATTGTTATACGGATGGAAATCAATATTTTGCACCCTACTATGATGCGTGCCAAGTCATATTTGATTTTTGAAGTAATTTTGAAAATGAAAAATCCTTCTATACCTCCTCTGACTACCCGGCAATGATTTCTGTTGACGATTTATTGTTACTCAGATGGAAATTGATATTCTGCACCCCACCATGTTGCGTGCCAAGTCATATTTGATATTTTAGGTAATTTTGAAAATGAAAAAATACTCTATACCCCCTCTGACGACCCGACAATGATTTCTGTGGACGAATTATTGTTATTCAGATGGAAATCAATATTTTGCACCCTACTATGATGCGTGCCAAGTCATATTTGATTTTTGAAGTAATTTTGAAAATGTAAAATCCCTCTATACTCCCTCTAACGACCCGACAATGATTTCTGTTGACGAATTATTGTTATTCGGATGAAAATGAATATATTGCACCCTACTATGATGCCTGCCTAGTCATATTTGATTTTTGAAGTCATTTTAAAAATGAAAAATCCCTCTATACCCCCTCTGACGACCCGACAATGATTTTTGTTGACGAATTATTCTCATTCAGATGGACATGGATACTTTGCACCTCACCATGATGCGTGCCAACTCATATTCGATTTTTGAAGTAATTTTGAAAATGAACAATTCCTCTATACCCCCTCTGACGACCCGATGATGATTTCTGTTGACGAATCATTGTTATTCAGATGGACATGAATACTTTGTACCCCACCATGATGCGTGCCAACTCATATTTGATTTTTGAAGTCATTTTGAAAATGAAAAATCCCTCTATACCCCTCTGACGAACCGACAATGATTTCTGTTGACGAATTATTGTTATTCAGATGTAAATGGATATTCTGCACACCATCATGAACGAATTATTGTTATTCAGATGGACGTAGATATTTTGCACCATACTATGATGCGTGCCAAGTCATATTTTATTTTGAGGTAATTTTGAAAATGAAAAACCCATACCCCCTCTGACGACCCGACAATGATTTCTGTTTTCGAATAATGTTTACTCAGATGGACATGGATATTTGGCACCCTACTATGATGCGTGCCAAGTCATATTAGATATTTGAAGTGATTTTGAAAATGTAAAATCCCTCTGTACACCCTCTTACGACCCGACAATGATTTCTGTTGACGAATTATTGTTATTCAGATGGACATGGATATTTTGCACCCTACTATGATGCGTGCCAAGTCATATTTGATTTTTGATGTAATTTTTAAAATGAATAATCCCTCTATACCTCCTCTGACAACCCGGCAATGATAACTGTTGAAGAATTATTGTTTTTCAGATGGAAACAGATATTCTGCACCCCACCATGTTGCGTGCCAAGTCATATTTGATATTTTAGGTGATTTTGAAAATGAAAAATTCCTCTATACCCCCTCTGACGACCCGACAATGATATCTGTTGACGAATTATTGTTATTCGGATGGAAATCAATATTTTGCACCCTACTATGATGCGTGCCAAGTCATATTTGATTTTTGAAGTCATTTTATAAATGAAAAATCCCTCTATATCCCCTCTGACGACACGACAATGATTTCTGTTGACGAATTAACGTTATTCAGATGGAAATTAATAGTCTGCACCCCACCATGTTACGTGCCATGTCATATTTAATTTTTGAAGTCATTTTGATAATGAGAAATCCCTCTATACCCCCTCTGACGACCCGACAATGATTTCTGTTGACGAATTATTGTTATTCCTATGGAAATGGATATTCTGCAAACCACCATGGTGCTTACCAAGTCATATTTGATTTTTGAAGCCATTTTGATAATGAGAAATCCTTCTATACCCCCTCTGACGGCCCGACAATGATTTCTGTTGACGAACTGTTATTCAGATGGAAATGGATATTATGCAACCCACCATGATGCGTGCCAAGTCATATTTGATTTTTGAAGTAATTTTGAAATTGAAAAATCCCTCTATACCCCCTCTGACGACCCGACAATGATATCCGTTGACGAATAATTGTTATTCAGATGTAAATGGATATTCTGCTCCCCATCATGATGCGTGCCAACTCATATTAGATTTTTGAAGTGATTTTGAAAATGTAAAATCCCTCTGTACACCCTCTTACGACCCGACAATGACTTCTGTTGATGAATTATTGGTATTCAGATGGAAATGAATATTCTGCGCCCCACCATGTTGCGTGCCAAGCCATATTTGATTTTTGAAGTAATTTTGAAAATGAAAAATCCCTCTGTACCCCCTCTGACGACCCGACAATGATTTCAGTTGACGAATTATTGTTGTTAGGATATAAATTAATATTTTGCACCCTAATATGATGCGTGCCAAGTCATATTTGATTTTTGAAGTAATTTTGAAAATGAAAAATCCCTCTATACCTCCTCTGACAACCCGGCAATGATTTCCGTTGACGAATTATTGTTATTCAGATAAAAATAGACATTCTGCACCCCACCATGTTGCGTGCCAAGTCATATTTGATATTTTAGGTAATTTTGAGAATGAGAAATCCCTCTGTACCCCCTCTGACGAACCGACAATGATTTCGGTTGACGATTTATTGTTATTAGGATGGTAATGAATATTTTGCACCCTACTATGATGCGTGCAAAGTCATATTTGATTTTTGAAGTAATTTTGAAAATGAAAAATCCCTCTATACCCCCTCTGACGACCCGACAATGATTTCCGTTGACGAATTATTGTTATTCAGATGTAAGTGGATAATCTGCACCCCATCATGATGCATGCCAAGTCATATTAGATTTTTGAAGTAATTTTGAAAATGAAAAATCCCTCTATACCCCTCTGACGAACCGACAATGATTTCTGTTAACGAATTAATGTTACTCAGATGGACATAGATATTTTGCGCCCTACTATGATGCGAGCCAAGTCATATTTTATTTTGAGGTAATTTTGAAAATGAAAAATCCTATTCCCCCTCTAACGACCCGACAATGATTTCTGTTGACGAATTATTGTTATTCAGATGGAAATAGATATTCTGCACCCTACCATGTAGCAGTCCAAGTCATATTTGATTTTTGAAGTAATTTTGAAAATGAAAAATCCCTCTTCTACCCCTATGACGACACGACAATGATTTTTGTTGACGAATTATTGTTATTCAGATGTAAATGGATATTCTGCACCCCATCATGATGCGTGCCAAGTCATATTTGATATTTTAGGTAATTTTGAAAATGAGAAATCCCTCTGTACCCCCTCTGACGACCCGACAATGATTTCGGTTGACGATTTATTGTTATTAGGATGGTAATGAATATTTTGCACCCTACTATGATGCGTGCAAAGTCATATTTGATTTTTGAAGTAATTTTGAAAATGAACAATTCCTCTATACCCCCTCTGACGACCCGATGATGATTTCTGTTGACGAATCATTGTTATTCAGATGGACATGAATACTTTGTACCCCACCATGATGCGTGCCAACTCATATTTGATTTTTGAAGTCATTTTGAAAATGAAAAATCCCTCTATACCCCTCTGACGAACCGACAATGATTTCTGTTAACGAATTAATGTTACTCAGATGGACATAGATATTTTGCGCCCTACTATGATGCGAGCCAAGTCATATTTTATTTTGAGGTAATTTTGAAAATGAAAAATCCTATACCGCCTCTAACGACCCGACAATGATTTCTGTTGACGAATTATTGTTATTCAGATGGAAATGGATATTCTGCACCCCACCATGTAGCAGTCCAAGTCATATTTGATTTTTGAAGTAATTTTGAAAATGAAAAATCACTCTATACCCCCTCTGACGACCGGACAATGACTTCTGATATAAAATAATGTTTATTCAGAAGGACATGGATATTTGGCACCCTACTATGATGCGTGCCAAGTCTTATTTGATTTTTAGGTAATTTTGAAAATGAAAAATCCCTCTTTTACCCCTATGACGACATGACAATGATTTCTGTTGACGAATTATTGTTATTCAGATGTAAATGGATATTCTGCACCCCATCATGATGCGTGCCAAGTCATATTTGATATTTTAGGTAATTTTGAAAATGAAAAATTCCTCTATACCCCCTCTGACGACCCGGCAATGATTTCTGTTGACGAATTATTGTTATTCGGATGGAAACCAATATTTTGCACCCGACTATAATGCGTGCCGAGTCATATTTGATTTTGAGGTAATTTTGAAAATGAAAAATCACTCTATACCCCCTCTGACGACCGGACAATGACTTCTGATATCAAATAATGTTTATTCAGAAGGACATGGATATTTGGCACCCTACTATGATGCGTGCCAAGTCTTATTTGATTTTTAGGTAATTTTGAAAATGAAAAATCCCTCTTTTACCCCTATGACGACATGACAATGATTTCTGTTGACGAATTATTGTTATTCAGATGTAAATGGATATTCTGCACCCCATCATGATGCGTGCCAAGTCATATTTGATATTTTAGGTAATTTTGAAAATGAAAAATTCCTCTATACCCCCTCTGACGACCCGGCAATGATTTCTGTTGACGAATTATTGTTATTCGGATGGAAACCAATATTTTGCACCCGACTATAATGCGTGCAAAGTCATATTTGATTTTTGAAGTAATTTTGAAAATGAAAAATCCCTCTATACCCCCTCTGACGACCCGACAATGATTTCCGTTGACGAATTATTGTTATTCAGATGTAAGTGGATAATCTGCACCCCATCATGATGCATGCCAAGTCATATTAGATTTTTGAAGTAATTTTGAAAATGAAAAATCCCTCTATACCCCTCTGACGAACCGACAATGATTTCTGTTAACGAATTAATGTTACTCAGATGGACATAGATATTTTGCGCCCTACTATGATGCGAGCCAAGTCATATTTTATTTTGAGGTAATTTTGAAAATGAAAAATCCTATTCCCCCTCTAACGACCCAACAATGATTTCTGTTGACGAATTATTGTTATTCAGATGGAAATAGATATTCTGCACCCTACCATGTAGCAGTCCAAGTCATATTTGATTTTTGAAGTAATTTTGAAAATGAAAAATCCCTCTTCTACCCCTATGACGACACGACAATGATTTTTGTTGACGAATTATTGTTATTCAGATGTAAATGGATATTCTGCACCCCATCATGATGCGTGCCAAGTCATATTTGATATTTTAGGTAATTTTGAAAATAAAAAATTCCTCTATACCCCCTCTGACGACCCGACAATGATTTCCGTTGACGAATTATTGTTATTCGGATGGAAACCAATATTTTGCACCCGAATATGATGCGTGCCGAGTCATATTTGATTTTGAGGTAATTTTGAAAATGAAAAATCCCTCTGTACCCCCTCTGACGACCCGACAATGATTTCTGTTGACGAATTATTGTTATACAGATGGAAATGGATATTCTGCACCCCACCAGGTTGCGTGCCAAGTCATATTTGATATTTTAGGTAACTTTGAAAATGAAAAATTCCTCTATACCCCCTCTGACGACCCGACAATGATTTCTGTTGACGAGTTATTGTTATTCGGATGGAAATCAATATTTTGCACTCTACTATGATGCGTGCCAAGTCATATTTGATTTTTGAAGTAATTTTGAAAATGAAAAATCCTTCTATACCTCCTCTGACAACCCGGCAATGATTTCTGTTGACAAAATATTGTTATTCAGATGGAAATAGATATTCTGCACCCCACCATGTTGCGTGCCAAGTCATATTTGATATTTTAGGTAATTTTGAAAATGAAAAATTACTCTATACCCCCTCTGACGACCCGACAATGATTTCTGTTGACGAATTATTGTTATTCGGATGGAAATCAATATTTTGCACCCTACTATGATGCGTGCCTAGTCATATTTGATATTTGAAGTCATTTTAAAAATGAAAAATCCCTCTATACCCCCTCTGACGACCCGACAATGATTTTCGTTGACGAATTATTTTCATTCATATGGACTTGGATACTTTGCACCTCACAATGATGCGTGCCAACTCATATTCGATTTTTGAAGTAATTTTGAAAATGAACAATTCCTCTATACCCCCTCTGATGACCCGATAATGATTTCTGTTGACGAATCATTGTTATTCAGATGGACATGAATACTTTGTACCCCACTATGATGCGTGCCAACTCATATTTGATTTTTGAAGTAATTTTGAAAATGAAAAATCCCTCTATACCCCTCTGACGAACCGGTGATGATTTCTGTTAACGAATTATTGTTATTCAGATGGACGTAGATATTTTGCACCATACTATGATGCGTGCCAAGTCATATTTTATTTTGAGGTAATTTCGAAAATGAAAAACCTATACCCCCTCTGACTACCCGACAATGATTTCTGTTATCGAATAATGTTTACTCAGATGGACATGGATATTTGGCACCCTACTATGATGCGTGCCAAGTCATATTAGATTTTTGAAGTGATTTTGAAAATGTAAAATCCCTCTGTACACCCTCTTACGACCCGACAATGATTTCTGTTGACGAATTATTGTTATTCAGATGGACATGGATATTTTGCACCCTACTATGATGCGTGCCGAGTCATATTTGATTTTGAGGTAATTTTGAAAATGAAAAATCCCTCTATACCTCCTCTGACAACCCGGCAATGATATCTGTTGAAGAATTATTGTTTTTCAGATGGAAATAGATATTCTGCACCCCACCATGTTGCGTGCCAAGTCATATTTGATATTTAAGGTGATTTTGAAAATGAAAAATTCCTCTATACTCCCTCTAACGACCCGACAATGATATCTGTTGACGAATTATTGTTATTCGGATGGAAATCAATATTTTGCACCCTACTATGATGCGTGCCAAGTCATATTTGATTTTTGAAGTCATTTTGAAAATGAACAATTCCTCTATACCTCCTCTGACAACCCGACAATGATTTCTGTTGACGAATTATTGTTATTCAGATGGAAATGGATATTCTGCACCCCACCATGTAGCAGTCCAAGTCATATTTGATTTTTGAAGTAATTTTGAAAATGAAAAATCACTCTATACCCCCTCTGACGACCGGACAATGACTTCTGATATCAAATAATGTTTATTCAGAAGGACATGGATATTTGGCACCCTACTATGATGCGTGCCAAGTCTTATTTGATTTTTAGGTAATTTTGAAAATGAAAAATCCCTCTTTTACCCCTATGACGACATGACAATGATTTCTGTTGACGAATTATTGTTATTCAGATGTAAATGGATATTCTGCACCCCATCATGATGCGTGCCAAGTCATATTTGATATTTTAGGTAATTTTGAAAATGAAAAATTCCTCTATACCCCCTCTGACGACCCGGCAATGATTTCTGTTGACGAATTATTGTTATTCGGATGGAAACCAATATTTTGCACCCGACTATAATGCGTGCCGAGTCATATTTGATTTTGAGGTAATTTTGAAAATGAAAAATCCCTCTGTACCCCCTCTGACGACCCGACAATGATTTCAGTTGATGAATTATTGTTATTCGGATGGAAATCAATATTTTGCACCCTACTATGATGCGTGCCAAGTCATATTTGATTTTTGAAGTAATTTTGAAAATGAAAAATCCTTCTATACCTCCTCTGACTACCCGGCAATGATTTCTGTTGACGATTTATTGTTACTCAGATGGAAATAGATATTCTGCACCCCACCATGTTGCGTGCCAAGTCATATTTGATATTTTAGGTAATTTTGAAAATGAAAAAATACTCTATACCCCCTCTGACGACCCGACAATGATTTCTGTGGACGAATTATTGTTATTCAGATGGAAATCAATATTTTGCACCCTACTATGATGCGTGCCAAGTCATATTTGATTTTTGAAGTAATTTTGAAAATGTAAAATCCCTCTATACTCCCTCTAACGACCCGACAATGATTTCTGTTGACGAATTATTGTTATTCGGATGAAAATGAATATATTGCACCCTACTATGATGCCTGCCTAGTCATATTTGATTTTTGAAGTCATTTTAAAAATGAAAAATCCCTCTATACCCCCTCTGACGACCCGACAATGATTTTTGTTGACGAATTATTTTCATTCAGATGGACATGGATACTTTGCACCTCACCATGATGCGTGCCAACTCATATTCGATTTTTGAAGTAATTTTGAAAATGAACAATTCCTCTATACCCCCTCTGACGACCCGATGATGATTTCTGTTGACGAATCATTGTTATTCAGATGGACATGAATACTTTGTACCCCACCATGATGCGTGCCAACTCATATTTGATTTTTGAAGTCATTTTGAAAATGAAAAATCCCTCTATACCCCTCTGACGAACCGACAATGATTTCTGTTGACGAATTATTGTTATTCAGATGTAAATGGATATTCTGCACACCATCATGAACGAATTATTGTTATTCAGATGGACGTAGATATTTTGCACCATACTATGATGCGTGCCAAGTCATATTTTATTTTGAGGTAATTTTGAAAATGAAAAACCCATACCCCCTCTGACGACCCGACAATGATTTCTGTTTTCGAATAATGTTTACTCAGATGGACATGGATATTTGGCACCCTACTATGATGCGTGCCAAGTCATATTAGATTTTTGAAGTGATTTTGAAAATGTAAAATCCCTCTGTACACCCTCTTACGACCCGACAATGATTTCTGTTGACGAATTATTGTTATTCAGATGGACATGGATATTTTGCACCCTACTATGATGCGTGCCAAGTCATATTTGATTTTTGATGTAATTTTTAAAATGAAAAATCCCTCTATACCTCCTCTGACAACCCGGCAATGATAACTGTTGAAGAATTATTGTTTTTCAGATGGAAACAGATATTCTGCACCCCACCATGTTGCGTGCCAAGTCATATTTGATATTTTAGGTGATTTTGAAAATGAAAAATTCCTCTATACCCCCTCTGACGACCCGACAATGATATCTGTTGACGAATTATTGTTATTCGGATGGAAATCAATATTTTGCACCCTACTATGATGCGTGCCAAGTCATATTTGATTTTTGAAGTCATTTTATAAATGAAAAATCCCTCTATATCCCCTCTGACGACACGACAATGATTTCTGTTGACGAATTAACGTTATTCAGATGGAAATTAATAGTCTGCACCCCACCATGTTACGTGCCATGTCATATTTAATTTTTGAAGTCATTTTGATAATGAGAAATCCCTCTATACCCCCTCTGACGACCCGACAATGATTTCTGTTGACGAATTATTGTTATTCCCATGGAAATGGATATTCTGCAAACCACCATGGTGCTTACCAAGTCATATTTGATTTTTGAAGCCATTTTGATAATGAGAAATCCTTCTATACCCCCTCTGACGGCCCGACAATGATTTCTGTTGACGAACTGTTATTCAGATGGAAATGGATATTATGCAACCCACCATGATGCGTGCCAAGTCATATTTGATTTTTGAAGTAATTTTGAAATTGAAAAATCCCTCTATACCCCCTCTGACGACCCGACAATGATATCCGTTGACGAATAATTGTTATTCAGATGTAAATGGATATTCTGCTCCCAATCATGATGCGTGCCAACTCATATTAGATTTTTGAAGTGATTTTGAAAATGTAAAATCCCTCTGTACACCCTCTTACGACCCGACAATGACTTCTGTTGATGAATTATTGGTATTCAGATGGAAATGAATATTCTGCGCCCCACCATGTTGCGTGCCAAGCCATATTTGATTTTTGAAGTAATTTTGAAAATGAAAAATCCCTCTGTACCCCCTCTGACGACCCGACAATGATTTCAGTTGACGAATTATTGTTGTTAGGATATAAATTAATATTTTGCACCCTAATATGATGCGTGCCAAGTCATATTTGATTTTTGAAGTAATTTTGAAAATGAAAAATCCCTCTATACCTCCTCTGACAACCCGGCAATGATTTCCGTTGACGAATTATTGTTATTCAGATAAAAATAGACATTCTGCACCCCACCATGTTGCGTGCCAAGTCATATTTGATATTTTAGGTAATTTTGAGAATGAGAAATCCCTCTGTACCCCCTCTGACGAACCGACAATGATTTCGGTTGACGATTTATTGTTATTAGGATGGTAATGAATATTTTGCACCCTACTATGATGCGTGCAAAGTCATATTTGATTTTTGAAGTAATTTTGAAAATGAAAAATCCCTCTATACCCCCTCTGACGACCCGACAATGATTTCCGTTGACGAATTATTGTTATTCAGATGTAAGTGGATAATCTGCACCCCATCATGATGCATGCCAAGTCATATTAGATTTTTGAAGTAATTTTGAAAATGAAAAATCCCTCTATACCCCTCTGACGAACCGACAATGATTTCTGTTGACGAATTATTGTTATTCAGATGGAAATAGATATTCTGCACCCTACCATGTAGCAGTCCAAGTCATATTTGATTTTTGAAGTAATTTTGAAAATGAAAAATCCCTCTTCTACCCCTATGACGACACGACAATGATTTTTGTTGACGAATTATTTTCATTCAGATGGACATGGATACTTTGCACCTCACCATGATGCGTGCCAACTCATATTTGATATTTTAGGTAATTTTGAAAATGAGAAATCCCTCTGTACCCCCTCTGACGACCCGACAATGATTTCGGTTGACGATTTATTGTTATTAGGATGGTAATGAATATTTTGCACCCTACTATGATGCGTGCAAAGTCATATTTGATTTTTGAAGTAATTTTGAAAATGAACAATTCCTCTATACCCCCTCTGACGACCCGATGATGATTTCTGTTGACGAATCATTGTTATTCAGATGGACATGAATACTTTGTACCCCACCATGATGCGTGCCAACTCATATTTGATTTTTGAAGTCATTTTGAAAATGAAAAATCCCTCTATACCCCTCTGACGAACCGACAATGATTTCTGTTAACGAATTAATGTTACTCAGATGGACATAGATATTTTGCGCCCTACTATGATGCGAGCCAAGTCATATTTTATTTTGAGGTAATTTTGAAAATGAAAAATCCTATACCGCCTCTAACGACCCGACAATGATTTCTGTTGACGAATTATTGTTATTCAGATGGAAATGGATATTCTGCACCCCACCATGTAGCAGTCCAAGTCATATTTGATTTTTGAAGTAATTTTGAAAATGAAAAATCACTCTATACCCCCTCTGACGACCGGACAATGACTTCTGATATCAAATAATGTTTATTCAGAAGGACATGGATATTTGGCACCCTACTATGATGCGTGCCAAGTCTTATTTGATTTTTAGGTAATTTTGAAAATGAAAAATCCCTCTTTTACCCCTATGACGACATGACAATGATTTCTGTTGACGAATTATTGTTATTCAGATGTAAATGGATATTCTGCACCCCATCATGATGCGTGCCAAGTCATATTTGATATTTTAGGTAATTTTGAAAATGAAAAATTCCTCTATACCCCCTCTGACGACCCGGCAATGATTTCTGTTGACGAATTATTGTTATTCGGATGGAAACCAATATTTTGCACCCGACTATAATGCGTGCCGAGTCATATTTGATTTTGAGGTAATTTTGAAAATGAAAAATCACTCTATACCCCCTCTGACGACCGGACAATGACTTCTGATATCAAATAATGTTTATTCAGAAGGACATGGATATTTGGCACCCTACTATGATGCGTGCCAAGTCTTATTTGATTTTTAGGTAATTTTGAAAATGAAAAATCCCTCTTTTACCCCTATGACGACATGACAATGATTTCTGTTGACGAATTATTGTTATTCAGATGTAAATGGATATTCTGCACCCCATCATGATGCGTGCCAAGTCATATTTGATATTTTAGGTAATTTTGAAAATGAAAAATTCCTCTATACCCCCTCTGACGACCCGGCAATGATTTCTGTTGACGAATTATTGTTATTCGGATGGAAACCAATATTTTGCACCCGACTATAATGCGTGCAAAGTCATATTTGATTTTTGAAGTAATTTTGAAAATGAAAAATCCCTCTATACCCCCTCTGACGACCCGACAATGATTTCCGTTGACGAATTATTGTTATTCAGATGTAAGTGGATAATCTGCACCCCATCATGATGCATGCCAAGTCATATTAGATTTTTGAAGTAATTTTGAAAATGAAAAATCCCTCTATACCCCTCTGACGAACCGACAATGATTTCTGTTAACGAATTAATGTTACTCAGATGGACATAGATATTTTGCGCCCTACTATGATGCGAGCCAAGTCATATTTTATTTTGAGGTAATTTTGAAAATGAAAAATCCTATTCCCCCTCTAACGACCCAACAATGATTTCTGTTGACGAATTATTGTTATTCAGATGGAAATAGATATTCTGCACCCTACCATGTAGCAGTCCAAGTCATATTTGATTTTTGAAGTAATTTTGAAAATGAAAAATCCCTCTTCTACCCCTATGACGACACGACAATGATTTTTGTTGACGAATTATTGTTATTCAGATGTAAATGGATATTCTGCACCCCATCATGATGCGTGCCAAGTCATATTTGATATTTTAGGTAATTTTGAAAATAAAAAATTCCTCTATACCCCCTCTGACGACCCGACAATGATTTCCGTTGACGAATTATTGTTATTCGGATGGAAACCAATATTTTGCACCCGAATATGATGCGTGCCGAGTCATATTTGATTTTGAGGTAATTTTGAAAATGAAAAATCCCTCTGTACCCCCTCTGACGACCCGACAATGATTTCTGTTGACGAATTATTGTTATACAGATGGAAATGGATATTCTGCACCCCACCAGGTTGCGTGCCAAGTCATATTTGATATTTTAGGTAACTTTGAAAATGAAAAATTCCTCTATACCCCCTCTGACGACCCGACAATGATTTCTGTTGACGAGTTATTGTTATTCGGATGGAAATCAATATTTTGCACTCTACTATGATGCGTGCCAAGTCATATTTGATTTTTAAGTAATTTTGAAAATGAAAAATCCTTCTATACCTCCTCTGACAACCCGGCAATGATTTCTGTTGACGAAATATTGTTATTCAGATGGAAATAGATATTCTGCACCCCACCATGTTGCGTGCCAAGTCATATTTGATATTTTAGGTAATTTTGAAAATGAAAAATTACTCTATACCCCCTCTGACGACCCGACAATGATTTCTGTTGACGAATTATTGTTATTCGGATGGAAATCAATATTTTGCACCCTACTATGATGCGTGCCTAGTCATATTTGATATTTGAAGTCATTTTAAAAATGAAAAATCCCTCTATACCCCCTCTGACGACCCGACAATGATTTTCGTTGACGAATTATTTTCATTCAGATGGACATGGATACTTTGCACCTCACAATGATGCGTGCCAACTCATATTCGATTTTTGAAGTAATTTTGAAAATGAACAATTCCTCTATACCCCCTCTGATGACCCGATAATGATTTCTGTTGACGAATCATTGTTATTCAGATGGACATGAATACTTTGTATCCCACTATGATGCGTGCCAACTCATATTTGATTTTTGAAGTAATTTTGAAAATGAAAAATCCCTCTATACCCCTCTGACGAACCGGTGATGATTTCTGTTAACGAATTATTGTTATTCAGATGGACGTAGATATTTTGCACCATACTATGATGCGTGCCAAGTCATATTTTATTTTGAGGTAATTTCGAAAATGAAAAACCTATACCCCCTCTGACTACCCGACAATGATTTCTGTTATCGAATAATGTTTACTCAGATGGACATGGATATTTGGCACCCTACTATGATGCGTGCCAAGTCATATTAGATTTTTGAAGTGATTTTGAAAATGTAAAATCCCTCTGTACACCCTCTTACGACCCGACAATGATTTCTGTTGACGAATTATTGTTATTCAGATGGACATGGATATTTTGCACCCTACTATGATGCGTGCCGAGTCATATTTGATTTTGACGTAATTTTGAAAATGAAAAATCCCTCTATACCTCCTCTGACAACCCGGCAATGATATCTGTTGAAGAATTATTGTTTTTCAGATGGAAATAGATATTCTGCACCCCACCATGTTGCGTGCCAAGTCATATTTGATATTTAAGGTGATTTTGAAAATGAAAAATTCCTCTATACTCCCTCTAACGACCCGACAATGATATCTGTTGACGAATTATTGTTATTCGGATGGAAATCAATATTTTGCACCCTACTATGATGCGTGCCAAGTCATATTTGATTTTTGAAGTCATTTTGAAAATGAACAATTCCTCTATACCCCCTCTGACGGCCCGACAATGATTTCTGTTGACGAACTGTTATTCAGATGGAAATGGATATTATGCAACCCACCATGATGCGTGCCAAGTCATATTTGATTTTTGAAGTAATTTTGAAATTGAAAAATCCCTCTATACCCCCTCTGACGACCCGACAATGATATCCGTTGACGAATAATTGTTATTCAGATGTAAATGGATATTCTGCTCCCCATCATGATGCGTGCCAACTCATATTAGATTTTTGAAGTGATTTTGAAAATGTAAAATCCCTCTGTACACCCTCTTACGACCCGACAATGACTTCTGTTGATGAATTATTGGTATTCAGATGGAAATGAATATTCTGCGCCCCACCATGTTGCGTGCCAAGCCATATTTGATTTTTGAAGTAATTTTGAAAATGAAAAATCCCTCTGTACCCCCTCTGACGACCCGACAATGATTTCAGTTGACGAATTATTGTTGTTAGGATATAAATTAATATTTTTCACCCTAATATGATGCGTGCCAAGTCATATTTGATTTTTGAAGTAATTTTGAAAATGAAAAATCCCTCTATACCTCCTCTGACAACCCGGCAATGATATCTGTTGAAGAATTATTGTTTTTCAGATGGAAATAGATATTCTGCACCCCACCATGTTGCGTGCCAAGTCATATTTGATATTTAAGGTGATTTTGAAAATGAAAAATTCCTCTATACTCCCTCTAACGACCCGACAATGATTTCTGTTGACGAATTAATGTTATTCAGATGGAAATTAATAGTCTGCACCCCACCATGTTGCGTGCCATGTCATATTTAATTTTTGAAGTCATTTTGATAATGAGAAATCCCTCTATACCCCCTCTGACGATCCGACAATGATTTCTGTTGACGAACTATTGTTATTCAGATGGGAATGGGTATTCTGCACCCCACCATGATGCGTGCCAAGTCATATTAGATTTTTGAAGCCATTTTGATAATGAGAAATCCTTCTATACACCCTCTGACGACCCGACAATGATTTCTGTTGACGAATTATTGATATTAGGATGGAAATGAATATATTGCTCCCTACTATGATGCATGCCAAGTCATATTTAGTTTTTTGAAGTAATTTTGAAAATGAAAAATCCCTCTATACCCCCTCTGACGACCCGACAATGATTTTCGTTGACGAATTATTTTTATTCAGATGGACATGAATACTTTGCACCTCACCATGTTGCGTGCCAAGTCATATTTGATATTTTAAGTAATTTTGAAAATGAAAAATCCCTCTATACCTCCTCTGACAACCCGGCAATGATTTCTGTTGACGAATTATTGTTATTCAGATAAAAATAGACATTCTGCACCCCACCATGTTGCGTGCCAAGTCATATTTGATATTTTAGGTAATTTTGAAAATGAGAAATCCCTCTGTACCCCCTCTGACGACCCGACAATGATTTCGGTTGACGATTAATTGTTATTAGGATGGTAATGAATATTTTGCACCCTACTATGATGCGTGCAAAGTCATATTAGATTTTTGAAGTAATTTTGAAAATGAAAAATCCCTCTATACCCCTCTGACGAACCGACAATGATTTCTGTTAACGAATTAATGTTACTCAGATGGACATAGATATTTTGCGCCCTACTATGATGCGAGCCAAGTCATATTTTATTTTGAGGTAATTTTGAAAATGAAAAATCCTATACCCCCTCTAACGACCCGACAATGATTTCTGTTGACGAATTATTGTTATTCAGATGGAAATAGATATTCTGCACCCTACCATGTAGCAGTCCAAGTCATATTTGATTTTTGAAGTAATTTTGAAAATGAAAAATCACTCTATACCCCCTCTGACGACCGGACAATGACTTCTGTTATCGAATAATGTTTATTCATAAGGACATGGATATTTGGCACCCTACTATGATGCGTGCCAAGTCTTATTTGATTTTGAGGTAATTTTGAAAATGAAAAATCCCTCTTTTACCCCTATGACGACACGACAATGATTTCTGTTGACGAATTATTGTTATTCAGATGTAAATGGATATTCTGCACCCATCATGTTGCGTGCCAAGTCATATTTGATATTTTAAGTAATTTTGAAAATGAAAAATCCCTCTATACCCCCTCTGACGACCCGACAATGATTTCCGTTGACGAATTATTGTTATTCAGATGTAAGTGGATATTCTGCACCCCATCATGATGCGTGCCAAGTCATATTAGATTTTTGAAGTAATTTTGAAAATGAAAAATCCCTCTATACCCCTCTGACGAACCGACAATGATTTCTGTTAACGAATTAATGTTATTCAGATGGACATAGATATTTTGCGCCCTACTATGATGCGAGCCAAGTCATATTTTATTTTGAGGTAATTTTGAAAATGAAATATCCTATACCCCCTCTAACGACCCGACAATGATTTCTGTTGACGAATTATTGTTATTCAGATGGAAATAGATATTCTGCACCCCACCATGTAGCAGTCCAAGTCATATTTGATTTTTGAAGTAATTTTGAAAATGAAAAATCACTCTATACCCCCTCTGACGACCGGACTATGACTTCTGTTATCGAATAATGTTCATTCAGAAGGACATGGATATTTGGTACCCTACTATGATGCGTGCCAAGTCTTATTTGATTTTGAGGTAATTTTGAAAATGAAAAATCCCTCTTTTACCCCTATGACGACACGACAATGATTTCTGTTGACGAATTATTGTTATTCAGATGTAAATGGATATTCTGCACCCCATCATGATGCGTGCCAAGTCATATTTGATATTTTAGGTAATTTTGAAAATGAAAAATTCCTCTATACCCCCTCTGACGACCCGACAATGATTTCTGTTGACGAATTATTGTTATTCGGATGGAAACCAATATTTTGCACCCGACTATGATGCGTGCCGAGTCATATTTGATTTTGAGGTAATTTTGAAAATGAAAAATCCCTCTGTACCCCCTCTGACGACCTGACAATGATTTCAATTGACGAATTATTGTTATTAGGATGGAAATGAATATTTTGCACTCTACTATGATGCGTGCCAAGTCATATTTGATTTTTAAAGTAATTTTGAAAATGAGAAATCCCTCTATACCTCCTCTGACGACCCGGCAATGATTTCTGTTGAAGAATTATTGTTATTCAGATGGAAATGGATATTCTGCACCCCACCATGTTGCGTGCCAAGTCATATTAGATATTTTAGGTAATTTTGAAATTGAAAAATTCCTCTATACCCCCTCTGACGACCCGACAATGATTTCTGTTGACAAATTATTGTTATTCGGATGGATATCAATATTTTGCACCCTACTATGATGCGTGCCAAGTCATATTTGATTTTTGAAGTAATTTTGAAAATGAAAAATCCCTCTGTACCCCCTCTGACGACCCGACAATGATTTCAGTTGACGAATTATTGTTGTTAGGATATAAATTAATATTTTGCACCCTAATATGATGCGTGCCAAGTCATATTTGATTTTTGAAGTAATTTTGAAAATGAAAAATCCCTCTATACCTCCTCTGACAACCCGGCAATGATTTCCGTTGACGAATTATTGTTATTCAGATAAAAATAGACATTCTGCACCCCACCATGTTGCGTGCCAAGTCATATTTGATATTTTAGGTAATTTTGAGAATGAGAAATCCCTCTGTACCCCCTCTGACGAACCGACAATGATTTCGGTTGACGATTTATTGTTATTAGGATGGTAATGAATATTTTGCACCCTACTATGATGCGTGCAAAGTCATATTTGATTTTTGAAGTAATTTTGAAAATGAAAAATCCCTCTATACCCCCTCTGACGACCCGACAATGATTTCCGTTGACGAATTATTGTTATTCAGATGTAAGTGGATAATATGCACCCCATCATGATGCATGCCAAGTCATATTAGATTTTTGAAGTAATTTTGAAAATGAAAAATCCCTCTATACCCCTCTGACGAACCGACAATGATTTCTGTTGACGAATTATTGTTATTCAGATGGAAATAGATATTCTGCACCCTACCATGTAGCAGTCCAAGTCATATTTGATTTTTGAAGTAATTTTGAAAATGAAAAATCCCTCTTCTACCCCTATGACGACACGACAATGATTTTTGTTGACGAATTATTGTTATTCAGATGTAAATGGATATTCTGCACCCCATCATGATGCGTGCCAAGTCATATTTGATATTTTAGGTAATTTTGAAAATGAGAAATCCCTCTGTACCCCCTCTGACGACCCGACAATGATTTCGGTTGACGATTTATTGTTATTAGGATGGTAATGAATATTTTGCACCCTACTATGATGCGTGCAAAGTCATATTTGATTTTTGAAGTAATTTTGAAAATGAACAATTCCTCTATACCCCCTCTGACGACCCGATGATGATTTCTGTTGACGAATCATTGTTATTCAGATGGACATGAATACTTTGTACCCCACCATGATGCGTGCCAACTCATATTTGATTTTTGAAGTCATTTTGAAAATGAAAAATCCCTCTATACCACTCTGACGAACCGACAATGATTTCTGTTAACGAATTAATGTTACTCAGATGGACATAGATATTTTGCGCCCTACTATGATGCGAGCCAAGTCATATTTTATTTTGAGGTAATTTTGAAAATGAAAAATCCTATACCGCCTCTAACGACCCGACAATGATTTCTGTTGACGAATTATTGTTATTCAGATGGAAATGGATATTCTGCACCCCACCATGTAGCAGTCCAAGTCATATTTGATTTTTGAAGTAATTTTGAAAATGAAAAATCACTCTATACCCCCTCTGACGACCGGACAATGACTTCTGATATCAAATAATGTTTATTCAGAAGGACATGGATATTTGGCACCCTACTATGATGCGTGCCAAGTCTTATTTGATTTTTAGGTAATTTTGAAAATGAAAAATCCCTCTTTTACCCCTATGACGACATGACAATGATTTCTGTTGACGAATTATTGTTATTCAGATGTAAATGGATATTCTGCACCCCATCATGATGCGTGCCAAGTCATATTTGATATTTTAGGTAATTTTGAAAATGAAAAATTCCTCTATACCCCCTCTGACGACCCGGCAATGATTTCTGTTGACGAATTATTGTTATTCGGATGGAAACCAATATTTTGCACCCGACTATAATGCGTGCCGAGTCATATTTGATTTTGAGGTAATTTTGAAAATGAAAAATCACTCTATACCCCCTCTGACGACACGACAATGATTTCTGTTGACGAATTAACGTTATTCAGATGGAAATTAATAGTCTGCACCCCACCATGTTACGTGCCATGTCATATTTAATTTTTGAAGTCATTTTGATAATGAGAAATCCCTCTATACCCCCTCTGACGACCCGACAATGATTTCTGTTGACGAATTATTGTTATTCCTATGGAAATGGATATTCTACAAACCACCATGGTGCTTACCAAGTCATATTTGATTTTTGAAGCCATTTTGATAATGAGAAATCCTTCTATACCCCCTCTGACGGCCCGACAATGATTTCTGTTGAAGAACTGTTATTCAGATGGAAATGGATATTATGCAACCCACCATGATGCGTGCCAAGTCATATTTGATTTTTGAAGTAATTTTGAAATTGAAAAATCCCTCTATACCCCCTCTGACGACCCGACAATGATATCCGTTGACGAATAATTGTTATTCAGATGTAAATGGATATTCTGCTCCCCATCATGATGCGTGCCAACTCATATTAGATTTTTGAAGTGATTTTGAAAATGTAAAATCCCTCTGTACACCCTCTTACGACCCGACAATGACTTCTGTTGATGAATTATTGGTATTCAGATGGAAATGAATATTCTGCGCCCCACCATGTTGCGTGCCAAGCCATATTTGATTTTTGAAGTAATTTTGAAAATGAAAAATCCCTCTGTACCCCCTCTGACGACCCGACAATGATTTCAGTTGACGAATTATTGTTGTTAGGATATAAATTAATATTTTGCACCCTAATATGATGCGTGCCAAGTCATATTTGATTTTTGAAGTAATTTTGAAAATGAAAAATCCCTCTATACCTCCTCTGACAACCCGGCAATGATTTCCGTTGACGAATTATTGTTATTCAGATAAAAATAGACATTCTGCACCCCACCATGTTGCGTGCCAAGTCATATTTGATATTTTAGGTAATTTTGAAAATGAGAAATCCCTCTGTACCCCCTCTGACGACCCGACAATGATTTCGGTTGACGATTTATTGTTATTAGGATGGTAATGAATATTTTGCACCCTACTATGATGCGTGCAAAGTCTTATTTGGTTTTTGAAGTAATTTTGAAAATGAAAAATCCCTCTATACCCCCTCTGACGACCCGACAATGATTTCTGTTGACGAATTATTGTTACTCAGATGGAAATGGATATTATGCAACCCACCATGATGCGTGCCAACTCATATTAGATTTTTGAAGTGATTTTGAAAATGTAAAATCACTCTGTAACCCCTCTGACGACCCGACAATGATTTCAGTTGACGAATTATTGTTATTAGGATATAAATTAATATTTTGCACCCTAATATGATGCGTGCCAAGTCATATTTGATTTTTGAAGTAATTTTGAAAATGAAAAATCCCTCTATACCTCCTCTGACAACCCGGCAATGATTTCTGTTGACGAATTATTGTTATTCAGATAAAAATAGACATTCTGCACCCCACCATGTTGCGTGCCAAGTCATATTTGATATTTTAGGTAATTTTGAAAATGAGAAATCCCTCTGTACCCCCTCTGACGACCCGACAATGATTTCGGTTGACAATTTATTGTTATTAGGATGGTAATGAATATTTTGCACCCTACTATGATGCGTGCAAAGTCATATTTGATTTTTAAAGTAATTTTGAAAATGAAAAATCCCTCTATACCCCCTCTGACGACCCGACAATGATTTCCGTTGCCGAATTATTGTTATTCAGATGTAAGTGGATAATCTGCACCCCATCATGATGCATGCCAAGTCATATTAGATTTTTGAAGTAATTTTGAAAATGAAAAATCCCTCTATACCCCTCTGACGAACCGACAATGATTTCTGTTAACGAATTAATGTTACTCAGATGGACATAGATATTTTGCGCCCTAATATGATGCGAGCCAAGTCATATTTTATTTTGAGGTAATTTTGAAAATAAAAAATCCTATACCGCCTCTAACGACCCGACAATGATTTCTGTTGACGAATTATTGTTATTCAGATGGAAATGGATATTCTGCACCCCACCATGTAGCAGTCCAAGTCATATTTGATTTTTGAAGTAATTTTGAAAATGAAAAATCACTCTATACCCCCTCTGACGACCGGACAATGACTTCTGATATCAAATAATGTTTATTCAGAAGGACATGGATATTTGGCACCCTACTATGATGCGTGCCAAGTCTTATTTGATTTTTAGGTAATTTTGAAAATGAAAAATCCCTCTTTTACCCCTATGACGACATGACAATGATTTCTGTTGACGAATTATTGTTATTCAGATGTAAATGGATATTCTGCACCCCATCATGATGCGTGCCAAGTCATATTTGATATTTTAGGTAATTTTGAAAATGAAAAATTCCTCTATACCCCCTCTGACGACCCGACAATGATTTCTGTTGACGAATTATTGTTATTCGGATGGAAACCAATATTTTGCACACGACTATGATGCGTGCCGAGTCATTTTTGATTTTGAGGTAATTTTGAAAATGAAAAATCCCTCTGTACCCCCTCTGACGACCCGGCAATGATTTCTGTTGACGAATTATTGTTATTCGGATGGAAACCAATATTTTGCACCCGACTATAATGCGTGCCGAGTCATATTTGATTTTGAGGTAATTTTGAAAATGAAAAATCCCTCTGTACCCCCTCTGACGACCCGACAATGATTTCAGTTGATGAATTATTGTTATACGGATGGAAATCAATATTTTGCACCCTACTATGATGCGTGCCAAGTCATATTTGATTTTTGAAGTAATTTTGAAAATGAAAAATCCTTCTATACCTCCTCTGACTACCCGGCAATGATTTCTGTTGACGATTTATTGTTACTCAGATGGAAATAGATATTCTGCACCCCACCATGTTGCGTGCCAAGTCATATTTGATATTTTAGGTAATTTTGAAAATGAAAAAATACTCTATACCCCCTCTGACGACCCGACAATGATTTCTGTGGACGAATTATTGTTATTCAGATGGAAATCAATATTTTGCACCCTACTATGATGCGTGCCAAGTCATATTTGATTTTTGAAGTAATTTTGAAAATGTAAAATCCCTCTATACTCCCTCTAACGACCCGACAATGATTTCTGTTGACGAATTATTGTTATTCGGATGAAAATGAATATATTGCACCCTACTATGATGCCTGCCTAGTCATATTTGATTTTTGAAGTCATTTTAAAAATGAAAAATCCCTCTATACCCCCTCTGACGACCCGACAATGATTTTTGTTGACGAATTATTTTCATTCAGATGGACATGGATACTTTGCACCTCACCATGATGCGTGCCAACTCATATTCGATTTTTGAAGTAATTTTGAAAATGAACAATTCCTCTATACCCCCTCTGACGACCCGATGATGATTTCTGTTGACGAATCATTGTTATTCAGATGGACATGAATACTTTGTACCCCACCATGATGCGTGCCAACTCATATTTGATTTTTGAAGTCATTTTGAAAATGAAAAATCCCTCTATACCCCTCTGACGAACCGACAATGATTTCTGTTGACGAATTATTGTTATTCAGATGTAAATGGATATTCTGCACACCATCATGAACGAATTATTGTTATTCAGATGGACGTAGATATTTTGCACCATACTATGATGCGTGCCAAGTCATATTTTATTTTGAGGTAATTTTGAAAATGAAAAACCCATACCCCCTCTGACGACCCGACAATGATTTCTGTTTTCGAATAATGTTTACTCAGATGGACATGGATATTTGGCACCCTACTATGATGCGTGCCAAGTCATATTAGATATTTGAAGTGATTTTGAAAATGTAAAATCCCTCTGTACACCCTCTTACGACCCGACAATGATTTCTGTTGACGAATTATTGTTATTCAGATGGACATGGATATTTTGCACCCTACTATGATGCGTGCCAAGTCATATTTGATTTTTGATGTAATTTTTAAAATGAATAATCCCTCTATACCTCCTCTGACAACCCGGCAATGATAACTGTTGAAGAATTATTGTTTTTCAGATGGAAACAGATATTCTGCACCCCACCATGTTGCGTGCCAAGTCATATTTGATATTTTAGGTGATTTTGAAAATGAAAAATTCCTCTATACCCCCTCTGACGACCCGACAATGATATCTGTTGACGAATTATTGTTATTCGGATGGAAATCAATATTTTGCACCCTACTATGATGCGTGCCAAGTCATATTTGATTTTTGAAGTCATTTTATAAATGAAAAATCCCTCTATATCCCCTCTGACGACACGACAATGATTTCTGTTGACGAATTAACGTTATTCAGATGGAAATTAATAGTCTGCACCCCACCATGTTACGTGCCATGTCATATTTAATTTTTGAAGTCATTTTGATAATGAGAAATCCCTCTATACCCCCTCTGACGACCCGACAATGATTTCTGTTGACGAATTATTGTTATTCCTATGGAAATGGATATTCTGCAAACCACCATGGTGCTTACCAAGTCATATTTGATTTTTGAAGCCATTTTGATAATGAGAAATCCTTCTATACCCCCTCTGACGGCCCGACAATGATTTCTGTTGACGAACTGTTATTCAGATGGAAATGGATATTATGCAACCCACCATGATGCGTGCCAAGTCATATTTGATTTTTGAAGTAATTTTGAAATTGAAAAATCCCTCTATACCCCCTCTGACGACCCGACAATGATATCCGTTGACGAATAATTGTTATTCAGATGTAAATGGATATTCTGCTCCCCATCATGATGCGTGCCAACTCATATTAGATTTTTGAAGTGATTTTGAAAATGTAAAATCCCTCTGTACACCCTCTTACGACCCGACAATGACTTCTGTTGATGAATTATTGGTATTCAGATGGAAATGAATATTCTGCGCCCCACCATGCTGCGTGCCAAGCCATATTTGATTTTTGAAGTAATTTTGAAAATGAAAAATCCCTCTGTACCCCCTCTGACGACCCGACAATGATTTCAGTTGACGAATTATTGTTGTTAGGATATAAATTAATATTTTGCACCCTAATATGATGCGTGCCAAGTCATATTTGATTTTTGAAGTAATTTTGAAAATGAAAAATCCCTCTATACCTCCTCTGACAACCCGGCAATGATTTCCGTTGACGAATTATTGTTATTCAGATAAAAATAGACATTCTGCACCCCACCATGTTGCGTGCCAAGTCATATTTGATATTTTAGGTAATTTTGAGAATGAGAAATCCCTCTGTACCCCCTCTGACGAACCGACAATGATTTCGGTTGACGATTTATTGTTATTAGGATGGTAATGAATATTTTGCACCCTACTATGATGCGTGCAAAGTCATATTTGATTTTTGAAGTAATTTTGAAAATGAAAAATCCCTCTATACCCCCTCTGACGACCCGACAATGATTTCCGTTGACGAATTATTGTTATTCAGATGTAAGTGGATAATCTGCACCCCATCATGATGCATGCCAAGTCATATTAGATTTTTGAAGTAATTTTGAAAATGAAAAATCCCTCTATACCCCTCTGACGAACCGACAATGATTTCTGTTAACGAATTAATGTTACTCAGATGGACATAGATATTTTGCGCCCTACTATGATGCGAGCCAAGTCATATTTTATTTTGAGGTAATTTTGAAAATGAAAAATCCTATTCCCCCTCTAACGACCCGACAATGATTTCTGTTGACGAATTATTGTTATTCAGATGGAAATAGATATTCTGCACCCTACCATGTAGCAGTCCAAGTCATATTTGATTTTTGAAGTAATTTTGAAAATGAAAAATCCCTCTTCTACCCCTATGACGACACGACAATGATTTTTGTTGACGAATTATTGCTATTCAGATGTAAATGGATATTCTGCACCCCATCATGATGCGTGCCAAGTCATATTTGATATTTTAGGTAATTTTGAAAATGAGAAATCCCTCTGTACCCCCTCTGACGACCCGACAATGATTTCGGTTGACGATTTATTGTTATTAGGATGGTAATGAATATTTTGCACCCTACTATGATGCGTGCAAAGTCATATTTGATTTTTGAAGTAATTTTGAAAATGAACAATTCCTCTATACCCCCTCTGACGACCCGATGATGATTTCTGTTGACGAATCATTGTTATTCAGATGGACATGAATACTTTGTACCCCACCATGATGCGTGCCAACTCATATTTGATTTTTGAAGTCATTTTGAAAATGAAAAATCCCTCTATACCCCTCTGACGAACCGACAATGATTTCTGTTAACGAATTAATGTTACTCAGATGGACATAGATATTTTGCGCCCTACTATGATGCGAGCCAAGTCATATTTTATTTTGAGGTAATTTTGAAAATGAAAAATCCTATACCGCCTCTAACGACCCGACAATGATTTCTGTTGACGAATTATTGTTATTCAGATGGAAATGGATATTCTGCACCCCACCATGTAGCAGTCCAAGTCATATTTGATTTTTGAAGTAATTTTGAAAATGAAAAATCACTCTATACCCCCTCTGACGACCGGACAATGACTTCTGATATAAAATAATGTTTATTCAGAAGGACATGGATATTTGGCACCCTACTATGATGCGTGCCAAGTCTTATTTGATTTTTAGGTAATTTTGAAAATGAAAAATCCCTCTTTTACCCCTATGACGACATGACAATGATTTCTGTTGACGAATTATTGTTATTCAGATGTAAATGGATATTCTGCACCCCATCATGATGCGTGCCAAGTCATATTTGATATTTTAGGTAATTTTGAAAATGAAAAATTCCTCTATACCCCCTCTGACGACCCGGCAATGATTTCTGTTGACGAATTATTGTTATTCGGATGGAAACCAATATTTTGCACCCGACTATAATGCGTGCCGAGTCATATTTGATTTTGAGGTAATTTTGAAAATGAAAAATCACTCTATACCCCCTCTGACGACCGGACAATGACTTCTGATATCAAATAATGTTTATTCAGAAGGACATGGATATTTGGCACCCTACTATGATGCGTGCCAAGTCTTATTTGATTTTTAGGTAATTTTGAAAATGAAAAATCCCTCTTTTACCCCTATGACGACATGACAATGATTTCTGTTGACGAATTATTGTTATTCAGATGTAAATGGATATTCTGCACCCCATCATGATGCGTGCCAAGTCATATTTGATATTTTAGGTAATTTTGAAAATGAAAAATTCCTCTATACCCCCTCTGACGACCCGGCAATGATTTCTGTTGACGAATTATTGTTATTCGGATGGAAACCAATATTTTGCACCCGACTATAATGCGTGCAAAGTCATATTTGATTTTTGAAGTAATTTTGAAAATGAAAAATCCCTCTATACCCCCTCTGACGACCCGACAATGATTTCCGTTGACGAATTATTGTTATTCAGATGTAAGTGGATAATCTGCACCCCATCATGATGCATGCCAAGTCATATTAGATTTTTGAAGTAATTTTGAAAATTAAAAATCCCTCTATACCCCTCTGACGAACCGACAATGATTTCTGTTAACGAATTAATGTTACTCAGATGGACATAGATATTTTGCGCCCTACTATGATGCGAGCCAAGTCATATTTTATTTTGAGGTAATTTTGAAAATGAAAAATCCTATTCCCCCTCTAACGACCCAACAATGATTTCTGTTGACGAATTATTGTTATTCAGATGGAAATAGATATTCTGCACCCTACCATGTAGCAGTCCAAGTCATATTTGATTTTTGAAGTAATTTTGAAAATGAAAAATCCCTCTTCTACCCCTATGACGACACGACAATGATTTTTGTTGACGAATTATTGTTATTCAGATGTAAATGGATATTCTGCACCCCATCATGATGCGTGCCAAGTCATATTTGATATTTTAGGTAATTTTGAAAATAAAAAATTCCTCTATACCCCCTCTGACGACCCGACAATGATTTCCGTTGACGAATTATTGTTATTCGGATGGAAACCAATATTTTGCACCCGAATATGATGCGTGCCGAGTCATATTTGATTTTGAGGTAATTTTGAAAATGAAAAATCCCTCTGTACCCCCTCTGACGACCCGACAATGATTTCTGTTGACGAATTATTGTTATACAGATGGAAATGGATATTCTGCACCCCACCAGGTTGCGTGCCAAGTCATATTTGATATTTTAGGTAACTTTGAAAATGAAAAATTCCTCTATACCCCCTCTGACGACCCGACAATGATTTCTGTTGACGAGTTATTGTTATTCGGATGGAAATCAATATTTTGCACTCTACTATGATGCGTGCCAAGTCATATTTGATTTTTGAAGTAATTTTGAAAATGAAAAATCCTTCTATACCTCCTCTGACAACCCGGCAATGATTTCTGTTGACAAAATATTGTTATTCAGATGGAAATAGATATTCTGCACCCCACCATGTTGCGTGCCAAGTCATATTTGATATTTTAGGTAATTTTGAAAATGAAAAATTACTCTATACCCCCTCTGACGACCCGACAATGATTTCTGTTGACGAATTATTGTTATTCGGATGGAAATCAATATTTTGCACCCTACTATGATGCGTGCCTAGTCATATTTGATATTTGAAGTCATTTTAAAAATGAAAAATCCCTCTATACCCCCTCTGACGACCCGACAATGATTTTCGTTGACGAATTATTTTCATTCATATGGACATGGATACTTTGCACCTCACAATGATGCGTGCCAACTCATATTCGATTTTTGAAGTAATTTTGAAAATGAACAATTCCTCTATACCCCCTCTGATGACCCGATAATGATTTCTGTTGACGAATCATTGTTATTCAGATGGACATGAATACTTTGTACCCCACTATGATGCGTGCCAACTCATATTTGATTTTTGAAGTAATTTTGAAAATGAAAAATCCCTCTATACCCCTCTGACGAACCGGTGATGATTTCTGTTAACGAATTATTGTTATTCAGATGGACGTAGATATTTTGCACCATACTATGATGCGTGCCAAGTCATATTTTATTTTGAGGTAATTTCGAAAATGAAAAACCTATACCCCCTCTGACTACCCGACAATGATTTCTGTTATCGAATAATGTTTACTCAGATGGACATGGATATTTGGCACCCTACTATGATGCGTGCCAAGTCATATTAGATTTTTGAAGTGATTTTGAAAATGTAAAATCCCTCTGTACACCCTCTTACGACCCGACAATGATTTCTGTTGACGAATTATTGTTATTCAGATGGACATGGATATTTTGCACCCTACTATGATGCGTGCCGAGTCATATTTGATTTTGAGGTAATTTTGAAAATGAAAAATCCCTCTATACCTCCTCTGACAACCCGGCAATGATATCTGTTGAAGAATTATTGTTTTTCAGATGGAAATAGATATTCTGCACCCCACCATGTTGCGTGCCAAGTCATATTTGATATTTAAGGTGATTTTGAAAATGAAAAATTCCTCTATACTCCCTCTAACGACCCGACAATGATATCTGTTGACGAATTATTGTTATTCGGATGGAAATCAATATTTTGCACCCTACTATGATGCGTGCCAAGTCATATTTGATTTTTGAAGTCATTTTGAAAATGAACAATTCCTCTATACCTCCTCTGACAACCCGACAATGATTTCTGTTGACGAATTATTGTTATTCAGATGGAAATGGATATTCTGCACCCCACCATGTAGCAGTCCAAGTCATATTTGATTTTTGAAGTAATTTTGAAAATGAAAAATCACTCTATACCCCCTCTGACGACCGGACAATGACTTCTGATATCAAATAATGTTTATTCAGAAGGACATGGATATTTGGCACCCTACTATGATGCGTGCCAAGTCTTATTTGATTTTTAGGTAATTTTGAAAATGAAAAATCCCTCTTTTACCCCTATGACGACATGACAATGATTTCTGTTGACGAATTATTGTTATTCAGATGTAAATGGATATTCTGCACCCCATCATGATGCGTGCCAAGTCATATTTGATATTTTAGGTAATTTTGAAAATGAAAAATTCCTCTATACCCCCTCTGACGACCCGGCAATGATTTCTGTTGACGAATTATTGTTATTCGGATGGAAACCAATATTTTGCACCCGACTATAATGCGTGCCGAGTCATATTTGATTTTGAGGTAATTTTGAAAATGAAAAATCCCTCTGTACCCCCTCTGACGACCCGACAATGATTTCAGTTGATGAATTATTGTTATTCGGATGGAAATCAATATTTTGCACCCTACTATGATGCGTGCCAAGTCATATTTGATTTTTGAAGTAATTTTGAAAATGAAAAATCCTTCTATACCTCCTCTGACTACCCGGCAATGATTTCTGTTGACGATTTATTGTTACTCAGATGGAAATAGATATTCTGCACCCCACCATGTTGCGTGCCAAGTCATATTTGATATTTTAGGTAATTTTGAAAATGAAAAAATACTCTATACCCCCTCTGACGACCCGACAATGATTTCTGTGGACGAATTATTGTTATTCAGATGGAAATCAATATTTTGCACCCTACTATGATGCGTGCCAAGTCATATTTGATATTTGAAGTAATTTTGAAAATGTAAAATCCCTCTATACTTCCTCTAACGACCCGACAATGATTTCTGTTGACGAATTATTGTTATTCGGATGAAAATGAATATATTGCACCCTACTATGATGCCTGCCTAGTCATATTTGATTTTTGAAGTCATTTTAAAAATGAAAAATCCCTCTATACCCCCTCTGACGACCCGACAATGATTTTTGTTGACGAATTATTTTCATTCAGATGGACATGGATACTTTGCACCTCACCATGATGCGTGCCAACTCATATTCGATTTTTGAAGTAATTTTGAAAATGAACAATTCCTCTATACCCCCTCTGACGACCCGATGATGATTTCTGTTGACGAATCATTGTTATTCAGATGGACATGAATACTTTGTACCCCACCATGATGCGTGCCAACTCATATTTGATTTTTGAAGTCATTTTGAAAATGAAAAATCCCTCTATACCCCTCTGACGAACCGACAATGATTTCTGTTGACGAATTATTGTTATTCAGATGTAAATGGATATTCTGCACACCATCATGAACGAATTATTGTTATTCAGATGGACGTAGATATTTTGCACCATACTATGATGCGTGCCAAGTCATATTTTATTTTGAGGTAATTTTGAAAATGAAAAACCCATACCCCCTCTGACGACCCGACAATGATTTCTGTTTTCGAATAATGTTTACTCAGATGGACATGGATATTTGGCACCCTACTATGATGCGTGCCAAGTCATATTAGATTTTTGAAGTGATTTTGAAAATGTAAAATCCCTCTGTACACCCTCTTACGACCCGACAATGATTTCTGTTGACGAATTATTGTTATTCAGATGGACATGGATATTTTGCACCCTACTATGATGCGTGCCAAGTCATATTTGATTTTTGATGTAATTTTTAAAATGAAAAATCCCTCTATACCTCCTCTGACAACCCGGCAATGATAACTGTTGAAGAATTATTGTTTTTCAGATGGAAACAGATATTCTGCACCCCACCATGTTGCGTGCCAAGTCATATTTGATATTTTAGGTGATTTTGAAAATGAAAAATTCCTCTATGCCCCCTCTGACGACCCGACAATGATATCTGTTGACGAATTATTGTTATTCGGATGGAAATCAATATTTTGCACCCTACTATGATGCGTGCCAAGTCATATTTGATTTTTGAAGTCATTTTATAAATGAAAAATCCCTCTATATCCCCTCTGACGACACGACAATGATTTCTGTTGACGAATTAACGTTATTCAGATGGAAATTAATAGTCTGCACCCCACCATGTTACGTGCCATGTCATATTTAATTTTTGAAGTCATTTTGATAATGAGAAATCCCTCTATACCCCCTCTGACGACCCGACAATGATTTCTGTTGACGAATTATTGTTATTCCCATGGAAATGGATATTCTGCAAACCACCATGGTGCTTACCAAGTCATATTTGATTTTTGAAGCCATTTTGATAATGAGAAATCCTTCTATACCCCCTCTGACGGCCCGACAATGATTTCTGTTGACGAACTGTTATTCAGATGGAAATGGATATTATGCAACCCACCATGATGCGTGCCAAGTCATATTTGATTTTTGAAGTAATTTTGAAATTGAAAAATCCCTCTATACCCCCTCTGACGACCCGACAATGATATCCGTTGACGAATAATTGTTATTCAGATGTAAATGGATATTCTGCTCCCAATCATGATGCGTGCCAACTCATATTAGATTTTTGAAGTGATTTTGAAAATGTAAAATCCCTCTGTACACCCTCTTACGACCCGACAATGACTTCTGTTGATGAATTATTGGTATTCAGATGGAAATGAATATTCTGCGCCCCACCATGTTGCGTGCCAAGCCATATTTGATTTTTGAAGTAATTTTGAAAATGAAAAATCCCTCTGTACCCCCTCTGACGACCCGACAATGATTTCAGTTGACGAATTATTGTTGTTAGGATATAAATTAATATTTTGCACCCTAATATGATGCGTGCCAAGTCATATTTGATTTTTGAAGTAATTTTGAAAATGAAAAATCCCTCTATACCTCCTCTGACAACCCGGCAATGATTTCCGTTGACGAATTATTGTTATTCAGATAAAAATAGACATTCTGCACCCCACCATGTTGCGTGCCAAGTCATATTTGATATTTTAGGTAATTTTGAGAATGAGAAATCCCTCTGTACCCCCTCTGACGAACCGACAATGATTTCGGTTGACGATTTATTGTTATTAGGATGGTAATGAATATTTTGCACCCTACTATGATGCGTGCAAAGTCATATTTGATTTTTGAAGTAATTTTGAAAATGAAAAATCCCTCTATACCCCCTCTGACGACCCGACAATGATTTCCGTTGACGAATTATTGTTATTCAGATGTAAGTGGATAATCTGCACCCCATCATGATGCATGCCAAGTCATATTAGATTTTTGAAGTAATTTTGAAAATGAAAAATCCCTCTATACCCCTCTGACGAACCGACAATGATTTCTGTTGACGAATTATTGTTATTCAGATGGAAATAGATATTCTGCACCCTACCATGTAGCAGTCCAAGTCATATTTGATTTTTGAAGTAATTTTGAAAATGAAAAATCCCTCTTCTACCCCTATGACGACACGACAATGATTTTTGTTGACGAATTATTTTCATTCAGATGGACATGGATACTTTGCACCTCACCATGATGCGTGCCAACTCATATTTGATATTTTAGGTAATTTTGAAAATGAGAAATCCCTCTGTACCCCCTCTGACGACCCGACAATGATTTCGGTTGACGATTTATTGTTATTAGGATGGTAATGAATATTTTGCACCCTACTATGATGCGTGCAAAGTCATATTTGATTTTTGAAGTAATTTTGAAAATGAACAATTCCTCTATACCCCCTCTGACGACCCGATGATGATTTCTGTTGACGAATCATTGTTATTCAGATGGACATGAATACTTTGTACCCCACCATGATGCGTGCCAACTCATATTTGATTTTTGAAGTCATTTTGAAAATGAAAAATCCCTCTATACCCCTCTGACGAACCGACAATGATTTCTGTTAACGAATTAATGTTACTCAGATGGACATAGATATTTTGCGCCCTACTATGATGCGAGCCAAGTCATATTTTATTTTGAGGTAATTTTGAAAATGAAAAATCCTATACCGCCTCTAACGACCCGACAATGATTTCCGTTGACGAATTATTGTTATTCGGATGGAAACCAATATTTTGCACCCGAATATGATGCGTGCCGAGTCATATTTGATTTTGAGGTAATTTTGAAAATGAAAAATCCCTCTGTACCCCCTCTGACGACCCGACAATGATTTCTGTTGACGAATTATTGTTATACAGATGGAAATGGATATTCTGCACCCCACCAGGTTGCGTGCCAAGTCATATTTGATATTTTAGGTAACTTTGAAAATGAAAAATTCCTCTATACCCCCTCTGACGACCCGACAATGATTTCTGTTGACGAGTTATTGTTATTCGGATGGAAATCAATATTTTGCACTCTACTATGATGCGTGCCAAGTCATATTTGATTTTTGAAGTAATTTTGAAAATGAAAAATCCTTCTATACCTCCTCTGACAACCCGGCAATGATTTCTGTTGACGAAATATTGTTATTCAGATGGAAATAGATATTCTGCACCCCACCATGTTGCGTGCCAAGTCATATTTGATATTTTAGGTAATTTTGAAAATGAAAAATTACTCTATACCCCCTCTGACGACCCGACAATGATTTCTGTTGACGAATTATTGTTATTCGGATGGAAATCAATATTTTGCACCCTACTATGATGCGTGCCTAGTCATATTTGATATTTGAAGTCATTTTAAAAATGAAAAATCCCTCTATACCCCCTCTGACGACCCGACAATGATTTTCGTTGACGAATTATTTTCATTCAGATGGACATGGATACTTTGCACCTCACAATGATGCGTGCCAACTCATATTCGATTTTTGAAGTAATTTTGAAAATGAACAATTCCTCTATACCCCCTCTGATGACCCGATAATGATTTCTGTTGACGAATCATTGTTATTCAGATGGACATGAATACTTTGTACCCCACTATGATGCGTGCCAACTCATATTTGATTTTTGAAGTAATTTTGAAAATGAAAAATCCCTCCATACCCCTCTGACGAACCGGTGATGATTTCTGTTAACGAATTATTGTTATTCAGATGGACGTAGATATTTTGCACCATACTATGATGCGTGCCAAGTCATATTTTATTTTGAGGTAATTTCGAAAATGAAAAACCTATACCCCCTCTGACTACCCGACAATGATTTCTGTTATCGAATAATGTTTACTCAGATGGACATGGATATTTGGCACCCTACTATGATGCGTGCCAAGTCATATTAGATTTTTGAAGTGATTTTGAAAATGTAAATTCCCTCTGTACACCCTCTTACGACCCGACAATGATTTCTGTTGACGAATTATTGTTATTCAGATGGACATGGATATTTTGCACCCTACTATGATGCGTGCCGAGTCATATTTGATTTTGACGTAATTTTGAAAATGAAAAATCCCTCTATACCTCCTCTGACAACCCGGCAATGATATCTGTTGAAGAATTATTGTTTTTCAGATGGAAATAGATATTCTGCACCCCACCATGTTGCGTGCCAAGTCATATTTGATATTTAAGGTGATTTTGAAAATGAAAAATTCCTCTATACTCCCTCTAACGACCCGACAATGATATCTGTTGACGAATTATTGTTATTCGGATGGAAATCAATATTTTGCACCCTACTATGATGCGTGCCAAGTCATATTTGATTTTTGAAGTCATTTTGAAAATGAACAATTCCTCTATACCCCCTCTGACGGCCCGACAATGATTTCTGTTGACGAACTGTTATTCAGATGGAAATGGATATTATGCAACCCACCATGATGCGTGCCAAGTCATATTTGATTTTTGAAGTAATTTTGAAATTGAAAAATCCCTCTATACCCCCTCTGACGACCCGACAATGATATCCGTTGACGAATAATTGTTATTCAGATGTAAATGGATATTCTGCTCCCCATCATGATGCGTGCCAACTCATATTAGATTTTTGAAGTGATTTTGAAAATGTAAAATCCCTCTGTACACCCTCTTACGACCCGACAATGACTTCTGTTGATGAATTATTGGTATTCAGATGGAAATGAATATTCTGCGCCCCACCATGTTGCGTGCCAAGCCATATTTGATTTTTGAAGTAATTTTGAAAATGAAAAATCCCTCTGTACCCCCTCTGACGACCCGACAATGATTTCAGTTGACGAATTATTGTTGTTAGGATATAAATTAATATTTTTCACCCTAATATGATGCGTGCCAAGTCATATTTGATTTTTGAAGTAATTTTGAAAATGAAAAATCCCTCTATACCTCCTCTGACAACCCGGCAATGATATCTGTTGAAGAATTATTGTTTTTCAGATGGAAATAGATATTCTGCACCCCACCATGTTGCGTGCCAAGTCATATTTGATATTTAAGGTGATTTTGAAAATGAAAAATTCCTCTATACTCCCTCTAACGACCCGACAATGATTTCTGTTGACGAATTAATGTTATTCAGATGGAAATTAATAGTCTGCACCCCACCATGTTGCGTGCCATGTCATATTTAATTTTTGAAGTCATTTTGATAATGAGAAATCCCTCTATACCCCCTCTGACGATCCGACAATGATTTCTGTTGACGAACTATTGTTATTCAGATGGGAATGGGTATTCTGCACCCCACCATGATGCGTGCCAAGTCATATTAGATTTTTGAAGCCATTTTGATAATGAGAAATCCTTCTATACACCCTCTGACGACCCGACAATGATTTCTGTTGACGAATTATTGATATTAGGATGGAAATGAATATATTGCTCCCTACTATTATGCATGCCAAGTCATATTTAGTTTTTTGAAGTAATTTTGAAAATGAAAAATCCCTCTATACCCCCTCTGACGACCCGACAATGATTTTCGTTGACGAATTATTTTTATTCAGATGGACATGAATACTTTGCACCTCACCATGTTGCGTGCCAAGTCATATTTGATATTTTAGGTAATTTTGAAAATGAAAAATCCCTCTATACCCCCTCTGACGACCCGACAATGATTTTTGTTGACGAATTATTGTTATTCAGATGTAAATGGATATTCTGCACCCCATCATGATGCGTGCAAAGTCATATTTGATTTTTGAAGTAATTTTGAAAATGAAAAATCCCTCTATACCTCCTCTGACAACCCGGCAATGATTTCTGTTGACGAATTATTGTTATTCAGATAAAAATAGACATTCTGCACCCCACCATGTTGCGTGCCAAGTCATATTTGATATTTTAGGTAATTTTGAAAATGAGAAATCCCTCTGTACCCCCTCTGACGACCCGACAATGATTTCGGTTGACGATTAATTGTTATTAGGATGGTAATGAATATTTTGCACCCTACTATGATGCGTGCAAAGTCATATTAGATTTTTGAAGTAATTTTGAAAATGAAAAATCCCTCTATACCCCTCTGACGAACCGACAATGATTTCTGTTAACGAATTAATGTTACTCAGATGGACATAGATATTTTGCGCCCTACTATGATGCGAGCCAAGTCATATTTTATTTTGAGGTAATTTTGAAAATGAAAAATCCTATACCCCCTCTAACGACCCGACAATGATTTCTGTTGACGAATTATTGTTATTCAGATGGAAATAGATATTCTGCACCCTACCATGTAGCAGTCCAAGTCATATTTGATTTTTGAAGTAATTTTGAAAATGAAAAATCACTCTATACCCCCTCTGACGACCGGACAATGACTTCTGTTATCGAATAATGTTTATTCATAAGGACATGGATATTTGGCACCCTACTATGATGCGTGCCAAGTCTTATTTGATTTTGAGGTAATTTTGAAAATGAAAAATCCCTCTTTTACCCCTATGACGACACGACAATGATTTCTGTTGACGAATTATTGTTATTCAGATGTAAATGGATATTCTGCACCCATCATGTTGCGTGCCAAGTCATATTTTATATTTTAAGTAATTTTGAAAATGAAAAATCCCTCTATACCCCCTCTGACGACCCGACAATGATTTCCGTTGACGAATTATTGTTATTCAGATGTAAGTGGATATTCTGCACCCCATCATGATGCGTGCCAAGTCATATTAGATTTTTGAAGTAATTTTGAAAATGAAAAATCCCTCTATACCCCTCTGACGAACCGACAATGATTTCTGTTAACGAATTAATGTTATTCAGATGGACATAGATATTTTGCGCCCTACTATGATGCGAGCCAAGTCATATTTTATTTTGAGGTAATTTTGAAAATGAAATATCCTATACCCCCTCTAACGACCCGACAATGATTTCTGTTGACGAATTATTGTTATTCAGATGGAAATAGATATTCTGCACCCCACCATGTAGCAGTCCAAGTCATATTTGATTTTTGAAGTAATTTTGAAAATGAAAAATCACTCTATACCCCCTCTGACGACCGGACTATGACTTCTGTTATCGAATAATGTTCATTCAGAAGGACATGGATATTTGGTACCCTACTATGATGCGTGCCAAGTCTTATTTGATTTTGAGGTAATTTTGAAAATGAAAAATCCCTCTTTTACCCCCTCTGACGACCTGACAATGATTTCAATTGACGAATTATTGTTATTAGGATGGAAATGAATATTTTGCACTCTACTATGATGCGTGCCAAGTCATATTTGATTTTTAAAGTAATTTTGAAAATGAGAAATCCCTCTATACCTCCTCTGACGACCCGGCAATGATTTCTGTTGAAGAATTATTGTTATTCGGATGGAAACCAATATTTTGCACCCGACTATGATGCGTGCCGAGTCATATTTGATTTTGAGGTAATTTTGAAAATGAAAAATCCCTCTGTACCCCCTCTGACGACCTGACAATGATTTCAATTGACGAATTATTGTTATTAGGATGGAAATGAATATTTTGCACTCTACTATGATGCGTGCCAAGTCATATTTGATTTTTAAAGTAATTTTGAAAATGAGAAATCCCTCTATACCTCCTCTGACGACCCGGCAATGATTTCTGTTGAAGAATTATTGTTATTCAGATGGAAATGGATATTCTGCACCCCACCATGTTGCGTGCCAAGTCATATTAGATATTTTAGGTAATTTTGAAATTGAAAAATTCCTCTATACCCCCTCTGACGACCCGACAATGATTTCTGTTGACAAATTATTGTTATTCGGATGGATATCAATATTTTGCACCCTACTATGATGCGTGCCAAGTCATATTTGATTTTTGAAGTAATTTTGAAAATGAAAAATCCCTCTGTACCCCCTCTGACGACCCGACAATGATTTCAGTTGACGAATTATTGTTGTTAGGATATAAATTAATATTTTGCACCCTAATATGATGCGTGCCAAGTCATATTTGATTTTTGAAGTAATTTTGAAAATGAAAAATCCCTCTATACCTCCTCTGACAACCCGGCAATGATTTCCGTTGACGAATTATTGTTATTCAGATAAAAATAGACATTCTGCACCCCACCATGTTGCGTGCCAAGTCATATTTGATATTTTAGGTAATTTTGAGAATGAGAAATCCCTCTGTACCCCCTCTGACGAACCGACAATGATTTCGGTTGACGATTTATTGTTATTAGGATGGTAATGAATATTTTGCACCCTACTATGATGCGTGCAAAGTCATATTTGATTTTTGAAGTAATTTTGAAAATGAAAAATCCCTCTATACCCCCTCTGACGACCCGACAATGATTTCCGTTGACGAATTATTGTTATTCAGATGTAAGTGGATAATATGCACCCCATCATGATGCATGCCAAGTCATATTAGATTTTTGAAGTAATTTTGAAAATGAAAAATCCCTCTATACCCCTCTGACGAACCGACAATGATTTCTGTTGACGAATTATTGTTATTCAGATGGAAATAGATATTCTGCACCCTACCATGTAGCAGTCCAAGTCATATTTGATTTTTGAAGTAATTTTGAAAATGAAAAATCCCTCTTCTACCCCTATGACGACACGACAATGATTTTTGTTGACGAATTATTGTTATTCAGATGTAAATGGATATTCTGCACCCCATCATGATGCGTGCCAAGTCATATTTGATATTTTAGGTAATTTTGAAAATGAGAAATCCCTCTGTACCCCCTCTGACGACCCGACAATGATTTCGGTTGACGATTTATTGTTATTAGGATGGTAATGAATATTTTGCACCCTACTATGATGCGTGCAAAGTCATATTTGATTTTTGAAGTAATTTTGAAAATGAACAATTCCTCTATACCCCCTCTGACGACCCGATGATGATTTCTGTTGACGAATCATTGTTATTCAGATGGACATGAATACTTTGTACCCCACCATGATGCGTGCCAACTCATATTTGATTTTTGAAGTCATTTTGAAAATGAAAAATCCCTCTATACCACTCTGACGAACCGACAATGATTTCTGTTAACGAATTAATGTTACTCAGATGGACATAGATATTTTGCGCCCTACTATGATGCGAGCCAAGTCATATTTTATTTTGAGGTAATTTTGAAAATGAAAAATCCTATACCGCCTCTAACGACCCGACAATGATTTCTGTTGACGAATTATTGTTATTCAGATGGAAATGGATATTCTGCACCCCACCATGTAGCAGTCCAAGTCATATTTGATTTTTGAAGTAATTTTGAAAATGAAAAATCACTCTATACCCCCTCTGACGACCGGACAATGACTTCTGATATCAAATAATGTTTATTCAGAAGGACATGGATATTTGGCACCCTACTATGATGCGTGCCAAGTCTTATTTGATTTTTAGGTAATTTTGAAAATGAAAAATCCCTCTTTTACCCCTATGACGACATGACAATGATTTCTGTTGACGAATTATTGTTATTCAGATGTAAATGGATATTCTGCACCCCATCATGATGCGTGCCAAGTCATATTTGATATTTTAGGTAATTTTGAAAATGAAAAATTCCTCTATACCCCCTCTGACGACCCGGCAATGATTTCTGTTGACGAATTATTGTTATTCGGATGGAAACCAATATTTTGCACCCGACTATAATGCGTGCCGAGTCATATTTGATTTTGAGGTAATTTTGAAAATGAAAAATCACTCTATACCCCCTCTGACGACCGGACAATGACTTCTGATATCAAATAATGTTTATTCAGAAGGACATGGATATTTGGCACCCTACTATGATGCGTGCCAAGTCTTATTTGATTTTTAGGTAATTTTGAAAATGAAAAATCCCTCTTTTACCCCTATGACGACATGACAATGATTTCTGTTGACGAATTATTGTTATTCAGATGTAAATGGATATTCTGCACCCCATCATGATGCGTGCCAAGTCATATTTGATATTTTAGGTAATTTTGAAAATGAAAAATTCCTCTATACCCCCTCTGACGACCCGGCAATGATTTCTGTTGACGAATTATTGTTATTCGGATGGAAACCAATATTTTGCACCCGACTATAATGCGTGCAAAGTCATATTTGATTTTTGAAGTAATTTTGAAAATGAAAAATCCCTCTATACCCCCTCTGACGACCCGACAATGATTTCCGTTGACGAATTATTGTTATTCAGATGTAAGTGGATAATCTGCACCCCATCATGATGCATGCCAAGTCATATTAGATTTTTGAAGTAATTTTGAAAATGAAAAATCCCTCTATACCCCTCTGACGAACCGACAATGATTTCTGTTAACGAATTAATGTTACTCAGATGGACATAGATATTTTGCGCCCTACTATGATGCGAGCCAAGTCATATTTTATTTTGAGGTAATTTTGAAAATGAAAAATCCTATTCCCCCTCTAACGACCCAACAATGATTTCTGTTGACGAATTATTGTTATTCAGATGGAAATAGATATTCTGCACCCTACCATGTAGCAGTCCAAGTCATATTTGATTTTTGAAGTAATTTTGAAAATGAAAAATCCCTCTTCTACCCCTATGACGACACGACAATGATTTTTGTTGACGAATTATTGTTATTCAGATGTAAATGGATATTCTGCACCCCATCATGATGCGTGCCAAGTCATATTTGATATTTTAGGTAATTTTGAAAATAAAAAATTCCTCTATACCCCCTCTGACGACCCGACAATGATTTCCGTTGACGAATTATTGTTATTCGGATGGAAACCAATATTTTGCACACGAATATGATGCGTGCCGAGTCATATTTGATTTTGAGGTAATTTTGAAAATGAAAAATCCCTCTGTACCCCCTCTGACGACCCGACAATGATTTCTGTTGACGAATTATTGTTATACAGATGGAAATGGATATTCTGCACCCCACCAGGTTGCGTGCCAAGTCATATTTGATATTTTAGGTAACTTTGAAAATGAAAAATTCCTCTATACCCCCTCTGACGACCCGACAATGATTTCTGTTGACGAGTTATTGTTATTCGGATGGAAATCAATATTTTGCACTCTACTATGATGCGTGCCAAGTCATATTTGATTTTTGAAGTAATTTTGAAAATGAAAAATCCTTCTATACCTCCTCTGACAACCCGGCAATGATTTCTGTTGACGAAATATTGTTATTCAGATGGAAATAGATATTCTGCACCCCACCATGTTGCGTGCCAAGTCATATTTGATATTTTAGGTAATTTTGAAAATGAAAAATTACTCTATACCCCCTCTGACGACCCGACAATGATTTCTGTTGACGAATTATTGTTATTCGGATGGAAATCAATATTTTGCACCCTACTATGATGCGTGCCTAGTCATATTTGATATTTGAAGTCATTTTAAAAATGAAAAATCCCTCTATACCCCCTCTGACGACCCGACAATGATTTTCGTTGACGAATTATTTTCATTCAGATGGACATGGATACTTTGCACCTCACAATGATGCGTGCCAACTCATATTCGATTTTTGAAGTAATTTTGAAAATGAACAATTCCTCTATACCCCCTCTGATGACCCGATAATGATTTCTGTTGACGAATCATTGTTATTCAGATGGACATGAATACTTTGTACCCCACTATGATGCGTGCCAACTCATATTTGATTTTTGAAGTAATTTTGAAAATGAAAAATCCCTCTATACCCCTCTGACGAACCGGTGATGATTTCTGTTAACGAATTATTGTTATTCAGATGGACGTAGATATTTTGCACCATACTATGATGCGTGCCAAGTCATATTTTATTTTGAGGTAATTTCGAAAATGAAAAACCTATACCCCCTCTGACTACCCGACAATGATTTCTGTTATCGAATAATGTTTACTCAGATGGACATGGATATTTGGCACCCTACTATGATGCGTGCCAAGTCATATTAGATTTTTGAAGTGATTTTGAAAATGTAAAATCCCTCTGTACACCCTCTTACGACCCGACAATGATTTCTGTTGACGAATTATTGTTATTCAGATGGACATGGATATTTTGCACCCTACTATGATGCGTGCCGAGTCATATTTGATTTTGACGTAATTTTGAAAATGAAAAATCCCTCTATACCTCCTCTGACAACCCGGCAATGATATCTGTTGAAGAATTATTGTTTTTCAGATGGAAATAGATATTCTGCACCCCACCATGTTGCGTGCCAAGTCATATTTGATATTTAAGGTGATTTTGAAAATGAAAAATTCCTCTATACTCCCTCTAACGACCCGACAATGATATCTGTTGACGAATTATTGTTATTCGGATGGAAATCAATATTTTGCACCCTACTATGATGCGTGCCAAGTCATATTTGATTTTTGAAGTCATTTTGAAAATGAACAATTCCTCTATACCCCCTCTGACGGCCCGACAATGATTTCTGTTGACGAACTGTTATTCAGATGGAAATGGATATTATGCAACCCACCATGATGCGTGCCAAGTCATATTTGATTTTTGAAGTAATTTTGAAATTGAAAAATCCCTCTATACCCCCTCTGACGACCCGACAATGATATCCGTTGACGAATAATTGTTATTCAGATGTAAATGGATATTCTGCTCCCCATCATGATGCGTGCCAACTCATATTAGATTTTTGAAGTGATTTTGAAAATGTAAAATCCCTCTGTACACCCTCTTACGACCCGACAATGACTTCTGTTGATGAATTATTGGTATTCAGATGGAAATGAATATTCTGCGCCCCACCATGTTGCGTGCCAAGCCATATTTGATTTTTGAAGTAATTTTGAAAATGAAAAATCCCTCTGTACCACCTCTGACGACCCGACAATGATTTCAGTTGACGAATTATTGTTGTTAGGATATAAATTAATATTTTTCACCCTAATATGATGCGTGCCAAGTCATATTTGATTTTTGAAGTAATTTTGAAAATGAAAAATCCCTCTATACCTCCTCTGACAACCCGGCAATGATATCTGTTGAAGAATTATTGTTTTTCAGATGGAAATAGATATTCTGCACCCCACCATGTTGCGTGCCAAGTCATATTTGATATTTAAGGTGATTTTGAAAATGAAAAATTCCTCTATACTCCCTCTAACGCCGACAATGATTTCTGTTGACGAATTAATGTTATTCAGATGGAAATTAATAGTCTGCACCCCACCATGTTGCGTGCCATGTCATATTTAATTTTTGAAGTCATTTTGATAATGAGAAATCCCTCTATACCCCCTCTGACGATCCGACAATGATTTCTGTTGACGAACTATTGTTATTCAGATGGGAATGGGTATTCTGCACCCCACCATGATGCGTGCCAAGTCATATTAGATTTTTGAAGCCATTTTGATAATGAGAAATCCTTCTATACACCCTCTGACGACCCGACAATGATTTCTGTTGACGAATTATTGATATTAGGATGGAAATGAATATATTGCTCCCTACTATGATGCATGCCAAGTCATATTTAGTTTTTTGAAGTAATTTTGAAAATGAAAAATCCCTCTATACCCCCTCTGACGACCCGACAATGATTTCCGTTGACGAATTATTTTTATTCAGATGGACATGAATACTTTGCACCTCACCATGTTGCGTGCCAAGTCATATTTGATATTTTAGGTAATTTTGAAAATGAAAAATCCCTCTATACCCCCTCTGACGACCCGACAATGATTTTTGTTGACGAATTATTGTTATTCAGATGTAAATGGATATTCTGCACCCCATCATGATGCGTGCAAAGTCATATTTGATTTTTGAAGTAATTTTGAAAATGAAAAATCCCTCTATACCTCCTCTGACAACCCGGCAATGATTTCTGTTGACGAATTATTGTTATTCAGATAAAAATAGACATTCTGCACCCCACCATGTTGCGTGCCAAGTCATATTTGATATTTTAGGTAATTTTGAAAATGAGAAATCCCTCTGTACCCCCTCTGACGACCCGACAATGATTTCGGTTGACGATTAATTGTTATTAGGATGGTAATGAATATTTTGCACCCTACTATGATGCGTGCAAAGTCATATTAGATTTTTGAAGTAATTTTGAAAATGAAAAATCCCTCTATACCCCTCTGACGAACCGACAATGATTTCTGTTAACGAATTAATGTTACTCAGATGGACATAGATATTTTGCGCCCTACTATGATGCGAGCCAAGTCATATTTTATTTTGAGGTAATTTTGAAAATGAAAAATCCTATACCCCCTCTAACGACCCGACAATGATTTCTGTTGACGAATTATTGTTATTCAGATGGAAATAGATATTCTGCACCCTACCATGTAGCAGTCCAAGTCATATTTGATTTTTGAAGTAATTTTGAAAATGAAAAATCACTCTATACCCCCTCTGACGACCGGACAATGACTTCTGTTATCGAATAATGTTTATTCATAAGGACATGGATATTTGGCACCCTACTATGATGCGTGCCAAGTCTTATTTGATTTTGAGGTAATTTTGAAAATGAAAAATCCCTCTTTTACCCCTATGACGACACGACAATGATTTCTGTTGACGAATTATTGTTATTCAGATGTAAATGGATATTCTGCACCCATCATGTTGCGTGCCAAGTCATATTTGATATTTTAAGTAATTTTGAAAATGAAAAATCCCTCTATACCCCCTCTGACGACCCGACAATGATTTCCGTTGACGAATTATTGTTATTCAGATGTAAGTGGATATTCTGCACCCCATCATGATGCGTGCCAAGTCATATTAGATTTTTGAAGTAATTTTGAAAATGAAAAATCCCTCTATACCCCTCTGACGAACCGACAATGATTTCTGTTAACGAATTAATGTTATTCAGATGGACATAGATATTTTGCGCCCTACTATGATGCGAGCCAAGTCATATTTTATTTTGAGGTAATTTTGAAAATGAAATATCCTATACCCCCTCTAACGACCCGACAATGATTTCTGTTGACGAATTATTGTTATTCAGATGGAAATAGATATTCTGCACCCCACCATGTAGCAGTCCAAGTCATATTTGATTTTTGAAGTAATTTTGAAAATGAAAAATCACTCTATACCCCCTCTGACGACCGGACTATGACTTCTGTTATCGAATAATGTTCATTCAGAAGGACATGGATATTTGGTACCCTACTATGATGCGTGCCAAGTCTTATTTGATTTTGAGGTAATTTTGAAAATGAAAAATCCCTCTTTTACCCCTATGACGACACGACAATGATTTCTGTTGACGAATTATTGTTATTCAGATGTAAATGGATATTCTGCACCCCATCATGATGCGTGCCAAGTCATATTTGATATTTTAGGTAATTTTGAAAATGAAAAATTCCTCTATACCCCCTCTGACGACCCGACAATGATTTCTGTTGACGAATTATTGTTATTCGGATGGAAACCAATATTTTGCACCCGACTATGATGCGTGCCGAGTCATATTTGATTTTGAGGTAATTTTGAAAATGAAAAATCCCTCTGTACCCCCTCTGACGAACTGACAATGATTTCAATTGACGAATTATTGTTATTAGGATGGAAATGAATATTTTGCACTCTACTATGATGCGTGCCAAGTCATATTTGATTTTTAAAGTAATTTTGAAAATGAGAAATCCCTCTATACCTCCTCTGACGACCCGGCAATGATTTCTGTTGAAGAATTATTGTTATTCAGATGGAAATGGATATTCTGCACCCCACCATGTTGCGTGCCAAGTCATATTAGATATTTTAGGTAATTTTGAAATTGAAAAATTCCTCTATACCCCCTCTGACGACCCGACAATGATTTCTGTTGACAAATTATTGTTATTCGGATGGATATCAATATTTTGCACCCTACTATGATGCGTGCCAAGTCATATTTGATTTTTGAAGTAATTTTGAAAATGAAAAATCCCTCTATACCTCCTCTGACAACCCGGCAATGATTTCTGTTGACGAATTATTGTTATTCAGATAGAGATAGATATTCTGCACCCCACCATGTTGCGTGCCAAGTCATATTTGATATTTTAGGTAATTTTGAAAATGAAAAATTACTCTATACCCCCTCTGACGACCCGACAATGATTTCTGTTGACGAATTATTGTTATTCGGATAGAAATCAATATTTTGCACCCTACTATGATGCGTGCCAAGTCATATTTGATTTTTGAAATAATTTTGAAAATGTAAAATCCCTCTATACTCCCTCTAACGACCCGACAATGATTTCTGTTGACAAATTATTGTTATTCGGATGAAAATGAATATATTGCACCCTACTATGATGCGTGCCAAGTCATATTTGATTTTTGAAGTCATTTTAAAAATGAAAAATCCCTCTATACCCCCTCTGACGACCCGACAATGATTTCTGTTGACGAATTATTATTATTCAGATGGACATGAATACTTTGTACCCCACCATGATGCGTGCCAACTCATATTTGATTTTTGAAGTAATTTTGAAAATGAAAAATCCCTCTATACCCCTCTGACGAACCGACAATGATTTCTGTTAACGAATTATTGTTATTCAGATAGACGTAGATATTTTGCACCATACTATGATGCGTGCCAAGTCATATTTAATTTTGAGGTAATTTTGAAAATGAAAAACCTATACCCCCTCTGACGACCCGACAATGATTTCTGTTATCGAATAATGTTTACTCAGATGGACATGGATATTTGGCACCCTACTATGATGCATGCCAAGTCATATTTGATGTTTGAGGTAACTTTGAAAATGAACAATCCCTCTATACCCCCTTTGACGACCCGACAATGATTTCTGTTGATGAATTATTGTTATTCAGATGGACATTGATATTTTGCACCCTACTTTGATGCATGCCAAGTCATATTTGATATTTTAGGAAACTTTGAAAATGAAAAATTCCTCTATACCCCCTCTGACAACCCGACAATGATTTCAGTTGACGAATTATTGTTATTAGGATATAAATTAATATTTTGCACCCTAATATGATGCGTGCCAAGTCATATTTGATTTTTGAAGTAATTTTGAAAATGAAAAATCCCTCTATACCTCCTCTGACAACCCGGCAATGATTTCTGTTGACGAATTATTGTTATTCAGATAAAAATAGACATTCTGCACCCCACCATGTTGCGTGCCAAGTCATATTTGATATTTTAGGTAATTTTGAAAATGAGAAATCCCTCTGTACCCCCTCTGACGACCCGACAATGATTTCGGTTGACGATTTATTGTTATTAGGATGGTAATGAATATTTTGCACCCTACTATGATGCGTGCAAAGTCATATTTGATTTTTGAAGTAATTTTGAAAATGAAAAATCCCTCTATACCCCCTCTGACGAACCGACAATGATTTCTGCTAACGAATTAATGTTACTCAGATGGACGTAGATATTTTGCGCCCTACTATGATGCGAGCCAAGTCATATTTTATTTTGAGGTAATTTTGAAAATGAAAAATCCTATACCCCCTCTAACGACCCGACAATGATTTCTGTTGACGAATTATTGTTATTCAGATGGAAATAGATATTCTGCACCCTACCATGTAGCAGTCCAAGTCATATTTGATTTTTGAAGTAATTTTGAAAATGAAAAATCACTCTATACCCCCTCTGACGACCGGACAATGACTTCTGTTATCGAATAATGTTTATTCATAAGGACATGGATATTTGGCACCCTACTATGATGCGTGCCAAGTCTTATTTGATTTTGAGGTAATTTTGAAAATGAAAAATCCCTCTTTTACCCCTATGACGACACGACAATGATTTCTGTTGACGAATTATTGTTATTCAGATGTAAATGGATATTCTGCACCCATCATGTTGCGTGCCAAGTCATATTTGATATTTCAGGTAATTTGGAAAATGAAAAATTCCTCTATACCCCCTCTGACGACCCGACGATGATTTCTGTTGACGAATTATTGTTATTCGGATGGAAATCAATATTTTGCACCCTACTATGATGCGTGCCGAGTCATATTTGATTTTGAGGTAATTTTGAAAATGAAAAATCCTATACCCCCTCTAACGACCCGACAATGATTTCTGTTGACGAATTATTGTTAGTCAGATGGAAATGGATATTCTGCAACCCACCATGTAGTAGTCCAAGTCATATTTGATTTTTGAAGTAATTTTGAAAATGAAAAATCCCTCTATACCCCTCTGACGAACCGACAATGATTTCTGTTAACGAATTAATGTTATTCAGATGGACATAGATATTTTGCGCCCTACTATGATGCGAGCCAAGTCATATTTTATTTTGAGGTAATTTTGAAAATGAAAAATCCTATACCGCCTCTTACGACCCGACAATGATTTCTGTTGACGAATTATTGTTATTCATTTCCATCTGAATAATTCTGATATTCTGCACCCCACCATGTAGCAGTCCAAGTCATATTTGATTTTTGAAGTAATTTTGAAAATGAAAAATCCCTCTTCTACCCCTATGACGACACGACAATGATTTTTGTTGATGAATTATGGTTATTCAGATGTAAATGGATATTCTGCACCCCATCATGATGCGTGCCAAGTCATATTTGATATTTTAGGTAATTTTGAAAATAAAAAATTCCTCTATACCCCCTCTGACGACCCGACAATGATTTCCGTTGACGAATTATTGTTATTCGGATGGAAACCAATATTTTGCATCCGAATATGATGCGTGCCGAGTCATATTTGATTTTGAGGTAATTTTGAAAATGAAAAATTCCTCTATACTCCCTCTAACGACCCGACAATGATTTCCGTTGACGAATTATTTTTACTCGGATGGAAATCAATATTTTGCACCCTACTATGATGCGTGCCAAGTCATATTTGATTTTTGAAGTAATTTTGAAAATGAAAAATCCTTCTATACCTCCTCTGACAACCCGGCAATGATTTCTGTTGACGAAATATTGTTATTCAGATGGAAATAAATATTCTGCACCCCACCATGTTGCGTGCCAAGTCATATTTGATATTTTAGGTAATTTTGAAAATGAAAAATTACTCTATACCCCCCTGACGACCCGACAATGATTTCTGTTGACGAATTATTGTTATTCGGATGGAAATCAATATTTTGCACCCTACTATGATGCGTGCCTAGTCATATTTGATATTTGAAGTCATTTTAAAAATGAAAAATCCCTCTATACCCCCTCTGACGACCCGACAATGATTTTCGTTGACGAATTATTTTCATTCAGATGGACATGGATACTTTGCACCTCACCATGATGCGTGCCAACTCATATTCGATTTTTGAAGTAATTTTTAAAATGAACAATTCCTCTATACCCCCTCTGATGACCCGATAATGATTTCTGTTGACGAATCATTGTTATTCAGATGGACATGAATACTTTGTACCCCACCATGATGCGTGCCAACTCATATTTGATTTTTGAAGTAATTTTGAAAATGAAAAATCCCTCTATACCCCTCTGACGAACCGATGATGATTTCTGTTAACGAATTATTGTTATTCAGATGGACGTAGATATTTTGCACCATACTATGATGCGTGTCAAGTCATATTTTATTTTGAGGTAATTTTGAAAATGAAAAACCTATACCCCCTCTGACTACCCGACAATGATTTCTGTTATCGAATAATGTTTACTCAGATGGACATGGATATTTGGCACCCTACTATGATGCGTGCCAAGTCATATTAGATTTTTGAAGTGATTTTGGAAATGTAAAATCCCTCTGTACACCCTCTTACGACCCGACAATGATTTCTGTTGACGAATTATTGTTATTCAGATGGACATGGATATTTTGCACCCTACTATGATGCGTGCCGAGTCATATTTGATTTTGAGGTAATTTTGAAAATGAAAAATCCCTCTATACCTCCTCTGACAACCCGGCAATGATATCTGTTGAAGAATTATTGTTTTTCAGATGGAAATAGATATTCTGCACCCCACCATGTTGCGTGCCAAGTCATATTTGATATTTAAGGTGATTTTGAAAATGAAAAATTCCTCTATACTCCCTCTAACGACCCGACAATGATTTCTGTTGACGAATTATTGTTATTCAGATGAAAATGAATATTTTGCACCCTACTATTATGCGTGCCAAGTCATATTTGATTTTTGAAGTCATTTAATAAATGAAAAATCCCTCTATATCCCCTCTGACGACACGACAATGATTTCTGTTGACGAATTAATGTTATTCAGATGGAAATTAATAGTCTGCACCCCACCATGTTGCGTGCCATGTCATATTTAATTTTTGAAGTCATTTTGATAATGAGAAATCCCTCTATACCCCCTCTGACGACCCGACAATGATTTCTGTTGACGAACTATTGTTATTCAGATGGGAATGGGTATTCTGCACCCCACCATGATGCGTGCCAAGTCATATTAGATTTTTGAAGTAATTTTGAGAATGAGAAATCCCTCCATACCCCCTCTGAGGACACGACAATGATTTCTGTTGACGAATTATTGTTATTCATATGGAAATGGATATTCTGCAAACCACCATGGTGCTTACCAAGTCATATTTAATTTTTGAAGCCATTTTGATAATGAGAAATCCTTCTATACCCCCTCTGACGACCCGACAATGATTTCTGTTAACGAATTAATATTATTCAGATGGACATAGATATTTTGCGCCCTACTATGATGCGAGCCAAGTCATATTTTATTTTGAGGTAATTTTGAAAATGAAATATCCTATACCCCCTCTAACGACCCGACAATGATTTCTGTTGACGAATTATTGTTATTCAGATGGAAATAGATATTCTGCACCCCACCATGTAGCAGTCCAAGTCATATTTGGTTTTTGAAGTAACTTTGAAAATGAAAAATCACTCTATACCCCCTCTGACGACCGGACTATGACTTCTGTTATCGAATAATGTTCATTCAGAAGGACATGGATATTTGGCACCCTACTATGATGCGTGCCAAGTCTTATTTGATTTTGAGGTAATTTTGAATATGAGAAATCCCTCTTTTACCCCTATGACGACACGACAATGATTTCTGTTGACGAATTATTTTTATTCAGATGGACATGAATACTTTGCACCTCACCATGTTGCGTGCCAAGTCATATTTGATATTTTAGGTAATTTTGAAAATGAAAAATCCCTCTGTACCCCCTCTGACGAACCGACAATGATTTCGGTTGACGATTTATTGTTATTAGGATGGTAATGAATATTTTGCACCCTACTATGATGCGTGCAAAGTCATATTTGATTTTTGAAGTAATTTTGAAAATGAAAAATCCCTCTATACCCCCTCTGACGACCCGACAATGACTTCCGTTGACGAATTATTGTTATTCAGATGTAAGTGGATATTCTGCACCCCATCATGATGCGTGCCAAGTCATATTAGATTTTTGAAGTAATTTTGAAAATGAAAAATCCCTCTATACCCCTCTGACGAACCGACAATGATTTCTGTTAACGAATTAATATTATTCAGATGGACATAGATATTTTGCGCCCTACTATGATGCGAGCCAAGTCATATTTTATTTTGAGGTAATTTTGAAAATGAAATATCCTATACCCCCTCTAACGACCCGACAATGATTTCTGTTGACGAATTATTGTTATTCAGATGGAAATAGATATTCTGCACCCCACCATGTAGCAGTCCAAGTCATATTTGATTTTTGAAGTAATTTTGAAAATGAAAAATCACTCTATACCCCCTCTGACGACCGGACTATGACTTCTGTTATCGAATAATGTTCATTCAGAAGGACATGGATATTTGGCACCCTACTATGATGCGTGCCAAGTCTTATTTGATTTTGAGGTAATTTTGAAAATGAAAAATCCCTCTTTTACCCCTATGACGACACGACAATGATTTCTGTTGACGAATTATTGTTATTCAGATGTAAATGGATATTCTGCACCCCATCATGATGCGTGCCAAGTCATATTTGATATTTTAGGTAATTTTGAAAATGAAAAATTCCTCTATACCGCCTCTGACGACCCGACAATGAATTCTGTTGACGAATTATTGTTATTCGGATGGAAACCAATATTTTGCACCCGACTATGATGCGTGCCGAGTCATATTTGATTTTGAGGTAATTTTGAAAATGAAAAATCCCTCTGTACCCCCTCTGACGACCCGACAATGATTTCAATTGACGAATTATTGTTATTAGGATGGAAATGAATATTTTGCACTCTACTATGATGCGTGCCAAGTCATATTTGATTTTTAAAGTAATTTTGAAAATGAGAAATCCCTCTATACCTCCTCTGACGACCCGGCAATGATTTCTGTTGAAGAATTATTGTTATTCAGATGGAAATGGATATTCTGCACCCCACCATGTTGCGTGCCAAGTCATATTAGATATTTTAGGTAATTTTGAAATTGAAAAATTCCTCTATGCCCCCTCTTACGACCCGACAATGATTTCTGTTGACAAATTATTCTTATTCGGATGGAAATCAATATTTTGCACACTACTATGTTGCGTGCCAAGTCATACTTGATTTTTGAAGTAATTTTGAAAATGAAAAATCCCTCTATACCTCCTCTGACAACCCGGCAATGATTTCTGTTATCGAATAATGTTTACTCAGATGGACATGGATATTTGGCACCCTACTATGATGCATGCCAAGTCATATTAGATTTTTGAAGTGATTTTGAAAATGTAAAATCCCTTTGTACACCCTCTTACGACCCGACAATGATTTCTGTTGACGAAGTATTGTTATTCAAAAGGAAAAGGATGTTTTGCGCCCTAGTATGATGCGTGCCGAGTCATATTTGATTTTGAGGTAATTTTGAAAATGAGAAATCCGTCTGTACCCCCTGTGACGACCCGACAATGATTTCAGTTGAAGAATTATTGTTATTAGGATGGAAATGAATATTTTGCACCCTACTATGATGCGTGCCAAGTCATATTTGATTTTTGAAGTAATTTTGAAAATGAAAAATCCCTCTATACCTTCTCTGACAACCCGGCAATGATATCTGTTGACGAATTATTGTTTTTCAGATGGAAATAGATATTCTGCACCCCACCATGTTGCGTGCCAGGTCATATTTGATATTTTAGGTGATTTTGAAAATGAAAAATTTCTCTATACCCCCTCTGACGACCCGACAATGATTTCTGTTTACGAATTATTGTTATTCCGATGGAAATCAATATTTTGCACCCTACTATGATGCGTGCCATGTCATATTTGATTTTTGAAGTAATTTTGAAAATGTAAAATCCCTCTATACTCCCTCTAACGACCCGACAATGATTTCTGTTGACGAATTATTGTTATTCAGATGAAAATTGATATATTGCACACTACTATTATGCGTGCCAAGTCATATTTGATTTTTGATGTCATTTTATAAATGAAAAATCCCTCTATATCCCCTCTGACGACACGACAATGATTTCTGTCGACGAATTAATGTTATTGAGATGGAAATTAATAGTCTGCACCCCACAATGTTGCGTGCCATGTCATATTTAATTTTTGAAGTCATTTTGATAATGAGAAATCCTTCTATACCCCCTCTGACGAACCGACAATGATTTCCGTTGACGAATTGTTATTCAGATGGGAATGGATATTCTGCACCCCACTATGATGCGTGCCAAGGCATATTTGATTTTGAGGTAATTTTGAAAATGAAAATTCGTTCTATACCCCCTCCGACGACCCGACAATGATTTCTGTTGACGAATTATTGTTACTTAGATGGAAATGGATATTATGCAACCCACCATGATGCGTGCCAAGTCATATTTGATTTTTGAAGTAATTTTGAAATTGAAAAATCCCTCTATACCCCCTCTGACGCCCCGACAATGATTTCTGTTGACGAATTAATGTTATTCAGATGGACATTGATATTTTGCACACTACTTTGATGCATGCCAAGTCATATTTGATATTTTAGGAAACTTTGAAAATGAAAAATTCCTCTATACCCCCTCTGACGACCCGACAATGATTTCTGTTGACGAATTATTGTTATTAGGATATAAATTAATATTTTGCACCCTAAAATGATGCGTGCCAAGTCATATTTGATTTTTGAAGTAATTTTGAAAATGAAAAATCCCTCTATACCTCCTCTGACAACCCGGCAATGATTTCTGTTGACGAATTATTGTTATTCAGATGAAAATGAACATTCTGCACCCCACCATGTTGCGTGCCAAGCCATATTTGATTTTTGAAGTAATTTTGAAAATGTAAAATCCCTCTATACTCCCTCTAACGACCCGACAATGATTTCTGTTGACGAATTATTATTATTAGGAAATAAATTAATATTTTGCACCCTAATATCATGCGAGCCAAGTCATATTTGATTTTTGAAGTAATTTTGAAAATGTAAAATCCCTCTATACTCCCTCTAACGACCCGACAATGATTTCTGTTGACGAATTATTGTTATTCAGATGGAAATGAATATATTGCACCCTACTATGATGCGTGCCAAGTCATATTTGATTTTTAAAGTAATTTTGAAAATGAGAAATCCCTCTATACCTCCTCTAACGACCCGACAATGATTTCTGATGACGAATTATTGTTATTCAGATGGAAATAGATATTCTGCACCCCACCATGTAGCAGTCCAAGTCATATTTGATTTTTGAAGTAATTTTGAAAATGAAAAATCACTCTATACCCCCTCTGACGACCGGACTATGACTTCTGTTATCGAATAATGTTCATTCAGAAGGACAAGGATATTTGGTACCCTACTATGATGCGTGCCAAGTCATATTTGATTTTTAAAGTAATTTTGAAAATGAGAAATCCCTCTATACCTCCTCTAACGACCCGACAATGATTTCTGATGACGAATTATTGTTATTCAGATGGAAATAGATATTCTGCACCCCACCATGTTGCGTGCCAAGCCATATTTGATTTTTGAAGTAATTTTGAAAATGAAAAATCCCTCTGTACCCCCTCTGACAACCCGACAATGATTTCAGTTGACGAATTATTGTTATAAGGATATAAATTAATATTTTGCACCCTAATATGATGCGTGCCAAGTCATATTTGATTTTTGAAGTAATTTTGAAAATGAAAAATCCCTCTTTTACCCCTATGACGACACGACAATGATTTCTGTTGACGAATTATTGTTATTCAGATGTAAATGGATATTCTGCACCCCACCATGTAGCAGTCCAAGTCATATTTGATTTTTGAAGTAATTTTGAAAATGAAAAATCACTCTATACCCCCTCTGACGACCGGACTATGACTTCTGTTATCGAATAATGTTCATTCAGAAGGACAAGGATATTTGGTACCCTACTATGATGCGTGCCAAGTCATATTTGATTTTTAAAGTAATTTTGAAAATGAGAAATCCCTCTATACCTCCTCTAACGACCCGACAATGATTTCTGATGACGAATTATTGTTATTCAGATGGAAATAGATATTCTGCACCCCACCATGTTGCGTGCCAAGCCATATTTGATTTTTGAAGTAATTTTGAAAATGAAAAATCCCTCTGTACCCCCTCTGACAACCCGACAATGATTTCAGTTGACGAATTATTGTTATAAGGATATAAATTAATATTTTGCACCCTAATATCATGCGAGCCAAGTCATATTTGATTTTTGAAGTAATTTTGAAAATGTAAAATCCCTCTATACTCCCTCTGACAACCCGACAATGATTTCAGTTGACGAATTATTGTTATAAGGATATAAATTAATATTTTGCACCCTAATATGATGCGTGCCAAGTCATATTTGATTTTTGAAGTAATTTTGAAAATGAAAAATCCCTCTTTTACCCCTATGACGACACGACAATGATTTCTGATGACGAATTATTGTTATTCAGATGGAAATAGATATTCTGCACCCCACCATGTAGCAGTCCAAGTCATATTTGATTTTTGAAGTAATTTTGAAAATGAAAAATCACTCTATACCCCCTCTGACGACCGGACTATGACTTCTGTTATCGAATAATGTTCATTCAGAAGGACAAGGATATTTGGTACCCTACTATGATGCGTGCCAAGTCATATTTGATTTTTAAAGTAATTTTGAAAATGAGAAATCCCTCTATACCTCCTCTAACGACCCGACAATGATTTCTGATGACGAATTATTGTTATTCAGATGGAAATAGATATTCTGCACCCCACCATGTTGCGTGCCAAGCCATATTTGATTTTTGAAGTAATTTTGAAAATGAAAAATCCCTCTGTACCCCCTCTGACAACCCGACAATGATTTCAGTTGACGAATTATTGTTATAAGGATATAAATTAATATTTTGCACCCTAATATGATGCGTGCCAAGTCATATTTGATTTTTGAAGTAATTTTGAAAATGAAAAATCCCTCTTTTACCCCTATGACGACACGACAATGATTTCTGTTGACGAATTATTGTTATTCAGATGTAAATGGATATTCTGCACCCCACCATGTAGCAGTCCAAGTCATATTTGATTTTTGAAGTAATTTTGAAAATGAAAAATCACTCTATACCCCCTCTGACGACCGGACTATGACTTCTGTTATCGAATAATGTTCATTCAGAAGGACAAGGATATTTGGTACCCTACTATGATGCGTGCCAAGTCATATTTGATTTTTAAAGTAATTTTGAAAATGAGAAATCCCTCTATACCTCCTCTAACGACCCGACAATGATTTCTGATGACGAATTATTGTTATTCAGATGGAAATAGATATTCTGCACCCCACCATGTTGCGTGCCAAGCCATATTTGATTTTTGAAGTAATTTTGAAAATGAAAAATCCCTCTGTACCCCCTCTGACAACCCGACAATGATTTCAGTTGACGAATTATTGTTATAAGGATATAAATTAATATTTTGCACCCTAATATCATGCGAGCCAAGTCATATTTGATTTTTGAAGTAATTTTGAAAATGTAAAATCCCTCTATACTCCCTCTGACAACCCGACAATGATTTCAGTTGACGAATTATTGTTATAAGGATATAAATTAATATTTTGCACCCTAATATGATGCGTGCCAAGTCATATTTGATTTTTGAAGTAATTTTGAAAATGAAAAATCCCTCTTTTACCCCTATGACGACACGACAATGATTTCTGATGACGAATTATTGTTATTCAGATGGAAATAGATATTCTGCACCCCACCATGTAGCAGTCCAAGTCATATTTGATTTTTGAAGTAATTTTGAAAATGAAAAATCACTCTATACCCCCTCTGACGACCGGACTATGACTTCTGTTATCGAATAATGTTCATTCAGAAGGACAAGGATATTTGGTACCCTACTATGATGCGTGCCAAGTCATATTTGATTTTTAAAGTAATTTTGAAAATGAGAAATCCCTCTATACCTCCTCTAACGACCCGACAATGATTTCTGATGACGAATTATTGTTATTCAGATGGAAATAGATATTCTGCACCCCACCATGTTGCGTGCCAAGCCATATTTGATTTTTGAAGTAATTTTGAAAATGAATAATCCCTCTGTACCCCCTCTGACAACCCGACAATGATTTCAGTTGACGAATTATTGTTATAAGGATATAAATTAATATTTTGCACCCTAATATGATGCGTGCCAAGTCATATTTGATTTTTGAAGTAATTTTGAAAATGAAAAATCCCTCTTTTACCCCTATGACGACACGACAATGATTTCTGTTGACGAATTATTGTTATTCAGATGTAAATGGATATTCTGCACCCCATCATGATGCGTGCCAAGTCATATTTGATATTTTAGGTAATTTTGAAAATGAAAAATTCCTCTATACCCCCTCTGACGACCCGACAATGATTTCTGTTGACGAATTATTGTTATTCGGATGGAAACCAATATTTTGCACCCGACTATGATGCGTGCCGAGTCATATTTGATTTTGAGGTAATTTTGAAAATGAAAAATCCCTCTGTACCCCCTCTGACGACCTGACAATGATTTCAATTGACGAATTATTGTTATTAGGATGGAAATGAATATTTTGCACTCTACTATGATGCGTGCCAAGTCATATTTGATTTTTAAAGTAATTTTGAAAATGAGAAATCCCTCTATACCTCCTCTGACGACCCGGCAATGATTTCTGTTGAAGAATTATTGTTATTCAGATGGAAATGGATATTCTGCACCCCACCATGTTGCGTGCCAAGTCATATTAGATATTTTAGGTAATTTTGAAATTGAAAAATTCCTCTATACCCCCTCTGACGACCCGACAATGATTTCTGTTGAAAAATTATTGTTATTCGGATGGATATCAATATTTTGCACCCTACTATGATGCGTGCCAAGTCATATTTGATTTTTGAAGTAATTTTGAAAATGAAAAATCCCTCTATACCTCCTCTGACAACCCGGCAATGATTTCTGTTGACGAATTATTGTTATTCAGATAGAGATAGATATTCTGCACCCCACCATGTTGCGTGCCAAGTCATATTTGATATTTTAGGTAATTTTGAAAATGAAAAATTACTCTATACCCCCTCTGACGACCCGACAATGATTTCTGTTGACGAATTATTGTTATTCGGATAGAAATCAATATTTTGCACCCTACTATGATGCGTGCCAAGTCATATTTGATTTTTGAAATAATTTTGAAAATGTAAAATCCCTCTATACTCCCTCTAACGACCCGACAATGATTTCTGTTGACAAATTATTGTTATTCGGATGAAAATGAATATATTGCACCCTACTATAATGCGTGCCAAGTCATATTTGATTTTTGAAGTCATTTTAAAAATGAAAAATCCCTCTATACCCCCTCTGACGACCCGACAATGATTTCTGTTGACGAATTATTATTATTCAGATGGACATGAATACTTTGTACCCCACCATGATGCGTGCCAACTCATATTTGATTTTTGAAGTAATTTTGAAAATGAAAAATCCCTCTATACCCCTCTGACGAACCGACAATGATTTCTGTTAACGAATTATTGTTATTCAGATAGACGTAGATATTTTGCACCATACTATGATGCGTGCCAAGTCATATTTAATTTTGAGGTAATTTTGAAAATGAAAAACCTATACCCCCTCTGACGACCCGACAATGATTTCTGTTATCGAATAATGTTTACTCAGATGGACATGGATATTTGGCACCCTACTATGATGCATGCCAAGTCATATTAGATTTTTGAAGTGATTTTGAAAATGTAAAATCCCTTTGTACACCCTCTTACGACCCGACAATGATTTCTGTTGACGAATTATTGTTATTCAAAAGGAAAAGGATGTTTTGCGCCCTACTATGATGCGTGCCGAGTCATATTTGATTTTGAGGTAATTTTGAAAATGAGAAATCCGTCTGTACCCCCTGTGACGACCCGACAATGATTTCAGTTGAAGAATTATCGTTATTAGGATGGAAATGAATATTTTGCACCCTACTATGATGCGTGCCAAGACATATTTGATTTTTGAAGTAATTTTGAAAATGAAAAATCCCTCTATACCTATACCTCCTCTGACAACCCGGCAATGATATCTGTTGACGAATTATTGTTTTTCAGATGGAAATAGATATTCTGCACCCCACCATGTTGCGTGCCAGGTCATATTTGATATTTTAGGTGATTTTGAAAATGAAAAATTTCTCTATACCCCCTCTGACGACCCGACAATGATTTCTGTTTACGAATTATTGTTATTCCGATGGAAATCAATATTTTGCACCCTACTATGATGCGTGCTATGTCATATTTGATTTTTGAAGTAATTTTGAAAATGTAAAATCCCTCTATACTCCCTCTAACGACCCGACAATGATTTCTGTTGACGAATTATTGTTATTCAGATGAAAATTAATATATTGCACACTACTATTATGCGTGCCAAGTCATATTAGATTTTTGAAGTCATTTTATAAATGAAAAATCCCTCTATATCCCCTCTGACGACACGACAATGATTTCTGTTGACGAATTAATGTTATTGAGATGGAAATTAATAGTCTGCACCCCACAATGTTGCGTGCCATGTCATATTTAATTTTTGAAGTCATTTTGATAATGAGAAATCCTTCTATACCCCCTCTGACGACCCGACAATGATTTCCGTTGACGAATTGTTATTCAGATGAAAATGGATATTCTGCACCCCACTATGATGCGTGCCAAGGCATATTTGATTTTGAGGTAATTTTGAAAATGAAAATTCGTTCTATACCCCCTCTGACGACCCGACAATGATTTCTGTTGACGAATTATTGTTACTCAGATGGAAATGGATATTATGCAACCCACCATGATGCGTGCCAACTCATATTAGATTTTTGAAGTGATTTTGAAAATGTAAAATCCCTCTGAAACCCCTCTGACGACCCGACAATGATTTCAGTTGACGAATTATTGTTATTAGGATATAAATTAATATTTTGCACCCTAATATGATGCGTGCCAAGTCATATTTGATTTTTGAAGTAATTTTGAAAATGAAAAATCCCTCTATACCTCCTCTGACAACCCGGCAATGATTTCTGTTGACGAATTATTGTTATTCAGATGAAAATAGACATTCTGCACCCCACCATGTTGCGTGCCAAGTCATATTTGATATTTTAGGTAATTTTGAAAATGAGAAATCCCTCTGTACCCCCTCTGACGACCCGACAATGATTTCGGTTGACGATTTATTGTTATTAGGATGGTAATGAATATTTTGCACCCTACTATGATGCGTGCCAAGTCATATTTGATTTTTGAAGTAATTTTGAAAATGAAAAATCCCTCTATACCCCCTCTGACGACCCGACAATGATTTCCGTTGCCGAATTATTGTTATTCAGATGTAAGTGGATAATCTGCACCCCATCATGATGCATGCCAAGTCATATTAGATTTTTGAAGTAATTTTGAAAATGAAAAATCCCTCTATACCCCTCTGACGAACCGACAATGATTTCTGTTAACGAATTAATGTTACTCAGATGGACATAGATATTTTGCGCCCTACTATGATGCGAGCCAAGTCATATTTTATTTTGAGGTAATTTTGAAAATGAAAAATCCTATACCCCCTCTAACGACCCGACAATGATTTCTGTTGACGAATTATTGTTATTCAGATGGAAATAGATATTCTGCACCCTACCATGTAGCAGTCCAAGTCATATTTGATTTTTGAAGTAATTTTGAAAATGAAAAATCACTCTATACCCCCTCTGACGACCGGACAATGACTTCTGTTATCGAATAATGTTTATTCATAAGGACATGGATATTTGGCACCCTACTATGATGCGTGCCAAGTCTTATTTGATTTTGAGGTAATTTTGAAAATGAAAAATCCCTCTTTTACCCCTATGACGACACGACAATGATTTCTGTTGACGAATTATTGTTATTCAGATGTAAATGGATATTCTGCACCCATCATGTTGCGTGCCAAGTCATATTTGATTTTGAGGTAATTTTGAAAATGAAAAATCCTATACCCCCTCTAACGACCCGACAATGATTTCTGTTGACGAATTATTGTTAGTCAGATGGAAATGGATATTCTGCAACCCACCATGTAGTAGTCCAAGTCATATTTGATTTTTGAAGTAATTTTGAAAATGAAAAATCCCTCTATACCCCTCTGACGAACCGACAATGATTTCTGTTAACGAATTAATGTTATTCAGATGGACATAGATATTTTGCGCCCTACTATGATGCGAGCCAAGTCATATTTTATTTTGAGGTAATTTTGAAAATGAAAAATCCTATACCGCCTCTTACGACCCGACAATGATTTCTGTTGACGAATTATTGTTATTCATTTCCATCTGAATAATTCTGATATTCTGCACCCCACCATGTAGCAGTCCAAGTCATATTTGATTTTTGAAGTAATTTTGAAAATGAAAAATCCCTCTTCTACCCCTATGACGACACGACAATGATTTTTGTTGACGAATTATGGTTATTCAGATGTAAATGGATATTCTGCACCCCATCATGATGCGTGCCAAGTCATATTTGATATTTTAGGTAATTTTGAAAATAAAAAATTCCTCTATACCCCCTCTGACGACCCGACAATGATTTCCGTTGACGAATTATTGTTATTCGGATGGAAACCAATATTTTGCACCCGAATATGATGCGTGCCGAGTCATATTTGATTTTGAGGTAATTTTGAAAATGAAAAATCCCTCTGTACCCCCTCTGACGACCCGACAATGATTTCTGTTGACGAATTATTGTTATACAGATGGAAATGGATATTCTGCACCCCACCATGTTGCGTGCCAAGTCATATTTGATATTTTAGGTAACTTTGAAAATGAAAAATCCTATACCCCCTCTGACGACCCGACAATGACTTCCGTTGACGAATTATTTTTACTCGGATGGAAATCAATATTTTGCACCCTACTATGATGCGTGCCAAGTCATATTTGATTTTTGAAGTAATTTTGAAAATGAAAAATCCTTCTATACCTCCTCTGACAACCCGGCAATGATTTCTGTTGACGAAATATTGTTATTCAGATGGAAATAAATATTCTGCACCCCACCATGTTGCGTGCCAAGTCATATTTGATATTTTAGGTAATTTTGAAAATGAAAAATTACTCTATACCCCCTCTGACGACCCGACAATGATTTCTGTTGACGAATTATTGTTATTCGGATGGAAATCAATATTTTGCACCCTACTATGATGCGTGCCTAGTCATATTTGATATTTGAAGTCATTTTAAAAATGAAAAATCCCTCTATACCCCCTCTGACGACCCGACAATGATTTTCGTTGACGAATTATTTTCATTCAGATGGACATGGATACTTTGCACCTCACCATGATGCGTGCCAACTCATATTCGATTTTTGAAGTAATTTTTAAAATGAACAATTCCTCTATACCCCCTCTGATAACCCGATAATGATTTCTGTTGACGAATCATTGTTATTCAGATGGACATGAATACTTTGTACCCCACCATGATGCGTGCCAACTCATATTTGATTTTTGAAGTAATTTTGAAAATGAAAAATCCCTCTATACCCCTCTGACGAACCGATGATGATTTCTGTTAACGAATTATTGTTATTCAGATGGACGTAGATATTTTGCACCATACTATGATGCGTGCCAAGTCATATTTTATTTTGAGGTAATTTTGAAAATGAAAAACCTATACCCCCTCTGACTACCCGACAATGATTTCTGTTATCGAATAATGTTTACTCAGATGGACATGGATATTTGGCACCCTACTATGATGCGTGCCAAGTCATATTAGATTTTTGAAGTGATTTTGGAAATGTAAAATCCCTCTGTACACCCTCTTACGACCCGACAATGATTTCTGTTGACGAATTATTGTTATTCAGATGGACATGGATATTTTGCACCCTACTATGATGCGTACTGAGTCATATTTGATTTTGAGGTAATTTTGAAAATGAAAAATCCCTCTGTACCTCCTCTGACAACCCGGCAATGATATCTGTTGAAGAATTATTGTTTTTCAGATGGAAATAGATATTCTGCACCCCACCATGTTGCGTGCCAAGTCATATTTGATATTTAAGGTGATTTTGAAAATGAAAAATTCCTCTATACTCCCTCTAACGACCCGACAATGATTTCCGTTGACGAATTATTTTTACTCGGATGGAAATCAATATTTTGCACCCTACTATGATGCGTGCCAAGTCATATTTGATTTTTGAAGTAATTTTGAAAATGAAAAATCCTTCTATACCTCCTCTGACAACCCGGCAATGATTTCTGTTGACGAAATATTGTTATTCGGATGGAAATAAATATTCTGCACCCCACCATGTTGCGTGCCAAGTCATATTTGATATTTTAGGTAATTTTGAAAATGAAAAATTACTCTATACCCCTCTGACGACCCGACAATGATTTCTGTTGACGAATTATTGTTATTCGGATGGAAATCAATATTTTGCACCCTACTATGATGCGTGCCTAGTCATATTTGATATTTGAAGTCATTTTAAAAATGAAAAATCCCTCTATACCCCCTCTGACGACCCGACAATGATTTTCGTTGACGAATTATTTTCATTCAGATGGACATGGATACTTTGCACCTCACCATGATGCGTGCCAACTCATATTCGATTTTTGAAGTAATTTTTAAAATGAACAATTCCTCTATACCCCCTCTGATGACCCGATAATGATTTCTGTTGACGAATCATTGTTATTCAGATGGACATGAATACTTTGTACCCCACCATGATGCGTGCAAACTCATATTTGATTTTTGAAGTAATTTTGAAAATGAAAAATCCCTCTATACCCCCTCTGACGACCCGACAATGATTTCTGTTAACGATTTAATATTATTCAGATGGACATAGATATTTTGCGCCCTACTATGATGCGAGCCAAGTCATATTTTATTTTGAGGTAATTTTGAAAATGAAATATCCTATACCCCCTCTAACGACCCGACAATGATTTCTGTTGACGAATTATTGTTATTCAGATGGAAATAGATATTCTGCACCCCACCATGTAGCAGTCCAAGTCATATTTGGTTTTTGAAGTAATTTTGAAAATGAAAAATCACTCTATACCCCCTCTGACGACCGGACTATGACTTCTGTTATCGAATAATGTTCATTCAGATGGACATGGATATTTGGCACCCTACTATGATGCGTGCCAAGTCTTATTTGATTTTGAGGTAATTTTGAAAATGAAAAATCCCTCTTTTACCCCTATGACGACACGACAATGATTTCTGTTGACGAATTATTTTATTCAGATGGACATGAATACTTTGCACCTCACCATGTTGCGTGCCAAGTCATATTTGATATTTTAGGTAATTTTGAAAATGAAAAATCCCTCTGTACCCCCTCTGACGAACCGACAATGATTTCGGTTGACGATTTATTGTTATTAGGATGGTAATGAATATTTTGCACCCTACTATGATGCGTGCAAAGTCATATTTGATTTTTGAAGTAATTTTGAAAACGAAAAATCCCTCTATACCCCCTCTGACGACCCGACAATGATTTCCGTTGACGAATTATTGTTATTCAGATGTAAGTGGATATTCTGCACCCCATCATGATGCGTGCCAAGTCATATTAGATTTTTGAAGTAATTTTGAAAATGAAAAATCCCTCTATACCCCTCTGACGAACCGACAATGATTTCTGTTAACGAATTAATATTATTCAGATGGACATAGATATTTTGCGCCCTACTATGATGCGAGCCAAGTCATATTTTATTTTGAGGTAATTTTGAAAATGAAATATCCTATACCCCCTCTAACGACCCGACAATGATTTCTGTTGACGAATTATTGTTATTCAGATGGAAATAGATATTCTGCACCCCACCATGTAGCAGTCCAAGTCATATTTGATTTTTGAAGTAATTTTGAAAATGAAAAATCACTCTATACCCCCTCTGACGACCGGACTATGACTTCTGTTATCGAATAATGTTCATTCAGAAGGACATGGATATTTGGCACCCTACTATGATGCGTGCCAAGTCTTATTTGATTTTGAGGTAATTTTGAAAATGAAAAATCCCTCTTTTACCCCTATGACGACACGACAATGATTTCTGTTGACGAATTATTGTTATTCAGATGTAAATGGATATTCTGCACCCCATCATGATGCGTGCCAAGTCATATTTGATATTTTAGGTAATTTTGAAAATAAAAAATTCCTCTATACCGCCTCTGACGACCCGACAATGAATTCTGTTGACGAATTATTGTTATTCGGATGGAAACCAATATTTTGCACCCGACTATGATGCGTGCCGAGTCATATTTGATTTTGAGGTAATTTTGAAAATGAAAAATCCCTCTGTACCCCCTCTGACGACCCGACAATGATTTCAATTGACGAATTATTGTTATTAGGATGGAAATGAATATTTTGCACTCTACTATGATGCGTGCCAAGTCATATTTGATTTTTAAAGTAATTTTGAAAATGAGAAATCCCTCTATACCTCCTCTGACGACCCGGCAATGATTTCTGTTGAAGAATTATTGTTATTCAGATGGAAATGGATATTCTGCACCCCACCATGTTGCGTGCCAAGTCATATTAGATATTTTAGGTAATTTTGAAATTGAAAAATTCCTCTATGCCCCCTCTTACGACCCGACAATGATTTCTGTTGACAAATTATTCTTATTCGGATGGAAATCAATATTTTGCACACTACTATGATGCGTGCCAAGTCATACTTGATTTTTGAAGTAATTTTGAAAATGAAAAATCCCTCTATACCTCCTCTGACAACCCGGCAATGATTTCTGTTGACGAATTATTGTTATTCAGATGGAGATAGATATTCTGCACCCCACCATGTTGCGTGCCAAGTCATATTTCATATTTTAGGTAATTTTGAAAATGAAAAATTACTCTATACCCCCTCTGACGACCCGACAATGATTTCTGTTGACAAATTATTGTTATTCGGATGGAAATCAATATTTTGCACCCTACTATGATGCGTGCCAAGTCATATTTGATTTTTGAAATAATTTTGAAAATGTAAAATCCCTCTATACTCCCTCTAACGACCCGACAATGATTTCTGTTGACGAATTATTGTTATTCGGATGAAAATGAATATATTGCACCCTACTATGATGCGTGCCAAGTCATATTTGATTTTTGAAGTCATTTTAAAAATGAAAAATCCCTCTATACCCCCTCTGACGACCCGACAATGATTTTCGTTGACGAATTATTTTTATTCAGATGGACATGAATACTTTGCACCTCACCATGATGCGTGCCAACTCATATTCGATTTTTGAAGTAATTTTGAAATTGAACAATTCCTCTATACCCCCTCTGACGACCCGATAATGATTTCTGATGACGAATTATTATTATTCAGATGGACATGAATACTTTGTACCCCACCATGATGCGTGCCAACTCATATTTGAATTTTGAAGTAATTTTGAAAATGAAAAATCCCTCTATACCCCTCTGACGAACCGACAATGATTTCTGTTATCGAATAATGTTGACTCAGATGGACATGGATATTTGGCACCCTACTATGATGCATGCCAAGTCATATTAGATTTTTGAAGTGATTTTGAAAATGTAAAATCCCTTTGTACACCCTCTTACGACCCGACAATGATTTCTGTTGACGAAGTATTGTTATTCAAAAGGAAAAGGATGTTTTGCGCCCTACTATGATGCGTGCCGAGTCATATTTGATTTTGAGGTAATTTTGAAAATGAGAAATCCGTCTGTACCCCCTGTGACGACCCGACAATGATTTCAGTTGAAGAATTATTATTATTCAGATGGACATGAATACTTTGTACCCCACCATGATGCGTGCCAACTCATATTTGAATTTTGAAGTAATTTTGAAAATGAAAAATCCCTCTATACCCCTCTGACGAACCGACAATGATTTCTGTTATCGAATAATGTTGACTCAGATGGACATGGATATTTGGCACCCTACTATGATGCATGCCAAGTCATATTAGATTTTTGAAGTGCTTTTGAAAATGTAAAATCCCTTTGTACACCCTCTTACGACCCGACAATGATTTCTGTTGACGAAGTATTGTTATTCAAAAGGAAAAGGATGTTTTGCGCCCTACTATGATGCGTGCCGAGTCATATTTGATTTTGAGGTAATTTTGAAAATGAGAAATCCGTCTGTACCCCCTGTGACGACCCGACAATGATTTCAGTTGAAGAATTATTGTTATTAGGATGGAAATGAATATTTTGCACCATACTATGATGCGTGCCAAGTCATATTTGATTTTTGAAGTAATTTTGAAAATGAAAAATCCCTCTATACCTTCTCTGACAACCCGGCAATGATATCTGTTGACGAATTATTGTTTTTCAGATGGAAATAGATATTCTGCACCCCACCATGTTGCGTGCCAGGTCATATTTGATATTTTAGGTGATTTTGAAAATGAAAAATTTCTCTATACCCCCTCTGACGACCCGACAATGATTTCTGTTTACGAATTATTGTTATTCCGATGGAAATCAATATTTTGCACCCTACTATGATGCGTGCCATGTCATATTTGATTTTTGAAGTAATTTTGAAAATGTAAAATCCCTCTATACTCCCTCTAACGACCCGACAATGATTTCTGTTGACGAATTATTGTTATTCAGATGAAAATTGATATATTGCACACTACTATTATGCGTGCCAAGTCATATTTGATTTTTGATGTCATTTTATAAATGAAAAATCCCTCTATATCCCCTCTGACGACACGACAATGATTTCTGTTGACGAATTAATGTTATTGAGATGGAAATTAATAGTCTGCACCCCACAATGTTGCGTGCCATGTCATATTTAATTTTTGAAGTCATTTTGATAATGAGAAATCCTTCTATACCCCCTCTGACGACCCGACAATGATTTCCGTTGACGAATTGTTATTCAGATGGGAATGGATATTCTGCACCCCACTATGATGCGTGCCAAGGCATATTTGATTTTGAGGTAATTTTGAAAATGAAAATTCGTTCTATACCCCCTCCGACGACCCGACAATGATTTCTGTTGACGAATTATTGTTACTTAGATGGAAATGGATATTATGCAACCCACCATGATGCGTGCCAAGTCATATTTGATTTTTGAAGTAATTTTGAAATTGAAAAATCCCTCTATACCCCCTCTGACGCCCCGACAATGATTTCTGTTGACGAATTAATGTTATTCAGATGGACATTGATATTTTGCACACTACTTTGATGCATGCCAAGTCATATTTGATATTTTAGGAAACTTTGAAAATGAAAAATTCCTCTATACCCCCTCTGACGACCCGACAATGATTTCTGTTGACGAATTATTGTTATTAGGATATAAATTAATATTTTGCACCCTAAAATGATGCGTGCCAAGTCATATTTGATTTTTGAAGTAATTTTGAAAATGAAAAATCCCTCTATACCTCCTCTGACAACCCGGCAATGATTTCTGTTGACGAATTATTGTTATTCAGACGAAAATGAACATTCTGCACCCCACCATGTTGCGTGCCAAGCCATATTTGATTTTTGAAGTAATTTTGAAAATGTAAAATCCCTCTATACTCCCTCTAACGACCCGACAATGATTTCTGTTGACGAATTATTATTATTAGGAAATAAATTAATATTTTGCACCCTAATATCATGCGAGCCAAGTCATATTTGATTTTTGAAGTAATTTTGAAAATGTAAAATCCCTCTATACTCCCTCTAACGACCCGACAATGATTTCTGTTGACGAATTATTGTTATTCAGATGGAAATGAATATATTGCACCCTACTATGATGCGTGCCAAGTCATATTTGATTTTTGAAGTAATTTTGAAAATGAAAAATCCCTCTATACCCCCTCTGACGACTCGACAATGATTTCCTTTGACGAATTATTGTTATCAAATTGTAAATGGATATTCTGCTCCCCATCATGATGCGTGCCAAGTCATATTAGATTTTAGAAGTGATTTTGAAAATGTAAAATCCCTCTGTACACCCTCTTACAACCCGACAAAGATTTCTGTTGATGAATTATTGGTATTCAGATGGAAATGAATATTCTGCGCCCCACCATGTTGCGTGCCAAGCCATATTTGATTTTTGAAGTAATTTTGAAAATGAAAAATCCCTTTGTACCCCCTCTGACGACCCGACAATGATTTCAGTTGACGAATTATTGTTATTAGGATATAAATTAATATTCTGCACCCTAATATGATGCGTGCCAAGTCATATTTGATTTTTGAAGTAATTTTGAAAATGAGAAATCCCTCTGTACCCCCTCTGACGACCCGACAATGATTTCGGTTGACGAATTATTGTTATTAGGATGGTAATGAATATTTTGCACCCTACTATGATGCGTGCAAAGTCATATTTGATTTTTGAAGTAATTTTGAAAGTGAAAAATACCTCTATACCCCCAATGACGACCCGACAATGATTTCCGTTGACGAATTATTGGTATTCAGATAGAAATAAATATTCTGCACCCCATCATGATGCGTGCCAAGTCATATTAGATTTTTGAAGTAATTTTGAAAATGAGAAATCCCTCTATACCTCCTCTGACAACCCGACAATGATTTCTGTTGACGAATTACTGTTATTCATATGAAAATAGACATTCTGCACCCCACCGTGTTGCGTGCCAAGTCATATTTGATGTTTTAGGTAATTTTGAATATGAAAAATCCCTCTGTACCCCCTCTGACGACCCGACAATGATTTCGGTTGACGAATTATTGTTATTAGGATGGTAATGAATATTTTGCACCCTACTATGATGCGTGCAAAGTCATATTTGATTTTTGAAGTAATTTTGAAAGTGAAAAATCCCTCTATACCCCCAATGACGACCCGACAATGATTTCCGTTGACGAATTATTGGTATTCAGATAGAAATAAATATTCTGCACCCCATCATGATGCGTGCCAAGTCATATTAGATTTTTGAAGTAATTTTGAAAATGAGAAATCCCTCTATACCTCCTCTGACAACCCGACAATGATTTCTGTTGACGAATTACTGTTATTCATATGAAAATAGACATTCTGCACCCCACCGTGTTGCGTGCCAAGTCATATTTGATGTTTTAGGTAATTTTGAAAATGAAAAATCCCTCTGTACCCCCTCTGACGACCCGACAATGATTTCTGTTGACGAATTATTGATATTCAGATGGACATGGATATTTTGCACCCTACTATGATGCGTGCTGAGTCATATTTTATTTTGAGGTAATTTTGAAAATGAAAAACCCATACCCCCTCTGACGACCCGACAATGATTTCTGTTATCGAATAATGTTTACTCAGATGGACATGGATATTTGGCACCCTACTATGATGCGTGCCAAGTCATATTAGATTTTTGATGTGATTTTGAAAATGTAAAATCCCTCTGTACACCCTCTTACGACCCGACAATGATTTCTGTTGACGAATTATTGTTTTTCAGATGGAAATAGTTATTCTGCACCCCACCATGTTGCGTGCCAAGTCATATTTGATATTTTAGGTGATTTTGAAAATGAAAAATTCCTCTATACCCCCTCTGACGACCCGACAATGATATCTGTTGACGAATTATTGTTATTCGGATGGAAAACAATATTTTGCACCCTACTATGATGCGTGCCAAGTCATATTTGATTTTTGAAGTCATTTTATAAATGAAAAATCCCTCTATATCCCCTCTGACGACACGACAATGATTTCTGATGACGAATTAATGTTATTCAGATGGAAATTAATAGTCTGCACCCAACCATGTTACGTGCCATGTCATATTTATTTTTGAAGTCATTTTGATAATGAGAAATCCCTCTATACCCCCTCTGACGACCCGACAATGATTTCTGTTGACGAATTATTGTTATTCCTATGGAAATGGATATTCTGCAAACCACCATGGTGCTTACCAAGTCATATTTGATTTTTGAAGCCATTTTGAAATTAAGTGGATAATCTGCACCCCATCATGATGCATGCCAAGTCATATTAGATTTTTAAAGTAATTTTGAAAATGAAAAATCCCTCTATACCCCTCTGACGAACCGACAATGATTTCTGTTAACGAATTAATGTTACTCAGATGGACATAGATATTTTGCGCCCTACTATGATGCGAGCCAAGTCATATTTTATTTTGAGGTAATTTTGAAAATGAAAAATCCTATTGTTATTCGGATGAAAATGAACATATTGCATCCTACTATGATGCGTGCCTAGTCATATTTGATTTTTGAAGTCATTTTAAATTGAAAAATCCCTCTATACCCCCTCTGACGACCCGACAATGATTTTTGTTGACAAATTATTGTTATTCGGATGGAAATCAATATTTTGCACCCTACTATGATGCGTGCCAAGTCATATTTGATTTTTGAAGTAATTTTGAAAATGAAAAATCCTTCTATACCTCCTCTGACAACCCGGCAATGATTTCTGTTGACGAAATATTGTTATTCAGATGGAAATAGATATTCTGCACCCCACCATGTTGCGTGCCAAGTCATATTTGATATTTTAGGTAATTTTGAAAATGAAAAATTACTCTATACCCCCTCTGACGACCCGACAATGATTTCTGTTGACGAATTATTGTTATTCGGATGGAAATCAATATTTTGCACCCTACTATGATGCGTGCCTAGTCATATTTGATATTTGAAGTAATTTTGAAAATGAAAAATCCCTCTATACCCCTCTGACGAACCGATGATGATTTCTGTTAACGAATTATTGTTATTCAGATGGACGTAGATATTTTGCACCATACTATGATGCGTGCCAAGTCATATTTTATTTTGAGGTAATTTTGAAAATGAAAAACCTATACCCCCTCTGACTACCCGACAATGATTTCTGTTATCGAATAATGTTTACTCAGATGGACATGGATATTTGGCACCCTACTATGATGCGTGCCAAGTCATATTAGATTTTTGAAGTGATTTTGAAAATGTAAAATCCCTCTGTACACCCTCTTACGACCCGACAATGATTTCTGTTGAAGAATTATTGTTATTCAGATGGACATGGATATTTTGCACCCTACTATGATGCGTGCCGAGTCATATTTGATTTTGAGGTAATTTAGAAAATGAAAAATCCCTCTATACCTCCTCTGACAACCCGGCAATGATATCTGTTGAAGAATTATTGTTTTTCAGATGGAAATAGATATTCTGCACCCCACCATGTTGCGTGCCAAGTCATATTTGATATTTTAGGTGATTTTGAAAATGAAAAATTCCTCTATACCCCCTCTGACGACCCGACAATGATTTCCGTTGACGAATTATTGTTACTCAGATGATAGTGGATATTCTGCACCCCATCATGATGCGTGCCAAGTCATATTAGATTTTTGAAGTAATTTTGAAAATGAAAAATCCCTCTATACCCCTCTGACGAACCGACAATGATTTCTGTTAACGAATTAATGTTATTCAGATGGACATAGATATTTTGCGCCCTACTATGATGCGAGCCAAGTCATATTTTATGTTGAGGTAATTTTGAAAATGAAATATCCTATACCCCCTCTAACGACCCGACAATGATTTCTGTTGACGAATTATTGTTATTCAGATGGAAATAGATAGTCTGCACCCCACCATGTAGCAGTCCAAGTCATATTTGATTTTTGAAGTAATTTTGAAAATGAAAAATCACTCTATACCCCCTCTGACGACCGGACTATGACTTCTGTTATCGAATAATGTTCATTCAGAAGGACATGGATATTTGGCACCCTACTATGATGCGTGCCAAGTCTTATTTGATTTTGAGGTAATTTTGAAAATGAAAAATCCCTCTCTTACCCCTATGACGACACGACAATGATTTCAATTGACGAATTATTGTTATTAGGATGGAAATGAATATTTTGCACTCTACTATGATGCGTGCCAAGTCATATTTGATTTTTAAAGTAATTTTGAAAATGAGAAATCCCTCTATACCTCCTCTGACGACCCGGCAATGATTTCTGTTGAAGAATTATTGTTATTCAGATGGAAATGGATATTCTGCACCGCACCATGTTGCGTGCCAAGTCATATTAGATATTTTAGGTAATTTTGAAATTGAAAAATTCCTCTATACCCCCTCTGACGACCCGACAATGATATCTATTGACGAATTATTGTTATTCGGATGGAAAACAATATTTTGCACCCTACTATGATGCGTGCCAAGTCATATTTGATTTTTGAAGTCATTTTATAAATGAAAAATCCCTCTATATCCCCTCTGACGACACGACAATGATTTCTGATGACGAATTAATGTTATTCAGATGGAAATTAATAGTCTGCACCCCACCATGTTACGTGCCATGTCATATTTAATTTTTGAAGTCATTTTGAAAATGAGAAATCCCTCTATACCCCCTCTGACGACCCGACAATGATTTCTGTTGACGAATTATTGTTATTCCTATGGAAATGGATATTCTGCAAACCACCATGGTGCTTACCAAGTCATATTTGATTTTTGAAGCCATTTTGAAATTAAGTGGATAATCTGCACCCCATCATGATGCATGCCAAGTCATATTAGATTTTTAAAGTAATTTTGAAAATGAAAAATCCCTCTATACCCCTCTGAAGAACCGACAATGATTTCTGTTAACGAATTAATGTTACTCAGATGGACATAGATATTTTGCGCCCTACTATGATGCGAGCCAAGTCATATTTGATTTTTAAAGTAATTTTGAAAATGAGAAATCCCTCTATACCTCCTCTGACGACCCGGCAATGATTTCTGTTGAAGAATTATTGTTATTCAGATGGAAATGGATATTCTGCACCGCACCATGTTGCGTGCCAAGTCATATTAGATATTTTAGGTAATTTTGAAATTGAAAAATTCCTCTATACCCCCTCTGACGACCCGATAATGATTTCTGTTGACGAATTATTGTTATTCGGATGGAAATCAATATTTTGCACCCTACTATGATGCGTGCCAAGTCATATTTGATTTTTGAAGTAATTTTGAAAATGAAAAATCCCTCTATACCTCCTCTGACAACCCGGCAATGATTTCTGTTGACGAATTAGTGTTATTCAGATGGAGATAGATATTCTGCACCCCACCATGTTGCGTGCCAAGTCATATTTGATATTTTAGGTAATTTTGAAAATGAAAAATCCCTCTGTACCCCCTCTGACGACCCGACAATGATTTCTGTTGACGAATTATTGATATTCAGATGGACATGGATATTTTGCACCCTACTATGATGCGTGCTGAGTCATATTTTATTTTGAGGTAATTTTGAAAATGAAAAACCCATACCCCCTCTGACGACCCGACAATGATTTCTGTTATCGAATAATGTTTACTCAGATGGACATGGATATTTGGCACCCTACTATGATGCGTGCCAAGTCATATTAGATTTTTGATGTGATTTTGAAAATGTAAAATCCCTCTGTACACCCTCTTACGACCCGACAATGATTTCTGTTGACGAATTATTGTTTTTCAGATGGAAATAGTTATTCTGCACCCCACCATGTTGCGTGCCAAGTCATATTTGATATTTTAGGTGATTTTGAAAATGAAAAATTCCTCTATACCCCCTCTGACGACCCGACAATGATATCTATTGACGAATTATTGTTATTCGGATGGAAAACAATATTTTGCACCCTACTATGATGCGTGCCAAGTCATATTTGATTTTTGAAGTCATTTTATAAATGAAAAATCCCTCTATATCCCCTCTGACGACACGACAATGATTTCTGATGACGAATTAATGTTATTCAGATGGAAATTAATAGTCTGCACCCCACCATGTTACGTGCCATGTCATATTTAATTTTTGAAGTCATTTTGAAAATGAGAAATCCCTCTATACCCCCTCTGACGACCCGACAATGATTTCTGTTGACGAATTATTGTTATTCCTATGGAAATGGATATTCTGCAAACCACCATGGTGCTTACCAAGTCTTATTTGATTTTTGAAGCCATTTTGAAATTAAGTGGATAATCTGCACCCCATCATGATGCATGCCAAGTCATATTAGATTTTTAAAGTAATTTTGAAAATGAAAAATCCCTCTATACCCCTCTGAAGAACCGACAATGATTTCTGTTAACGAATTAATGTTACTCAGATGGACATAGATATTTTGCGCCCTACTATGATGCGAGCCAAGTCATATTTTATTTTGAGGTAATTTTGAAAATGAAAAATCTTATTGTTATTCGGATGAAAATGAACATATTGCATCCTACTATGATGCGTGCCTAGTCATATTTGATTTTTGAAGTCATTTTAAATTGAAAAATCCCTCTATACCCCCTCTGACGACCCGACAATGATTTTTGTTGACAAATTATTGTTATTCGGATGGAAATCAATATTTTGCACCCTACTATGATGCGTGCCAAGTCATATTTGATTTTTGAAGTAATTTTGAAAATGAAAAATCCTTCTATACCTCCTCTGACAACCCGGCAATGATTTCTGTTGACGAAATATTGTTATTCAGATGGAAATAGATATTCTGCACCCCACCATGTTGCGTGCCAAGTCATATTTGATATTTTAGGTAATTTTGAAAATGAAAAATTACTCTATACCCCCTCTGACGACCCGACAATGATTTCTGTTGACGAATTATTGTTATTCGGATGGAAATCAATATTTTGCACCCTACTATGATGCGTGCCTAGTCATATTTGATATTTGAAGTAATTTTGAAAATGAAAAATCCCTCTATACCCCTCTGACGAACCGATGATGATTTCTGTTAACGAATTATTGTTATTCAGATGGACGTAGATATTTTGCACCATACTATGATGCGTGCCAAGTCATATTTTATTTTGAGGTAATTTTGAAAATGAAAAACCTATACCCCCTCTGACTACCCGACAATGATTTCTGTTATCGAATAATGTTTACTCAGATGGACATGGATATTTGGCACCCTACTATGATGCGTGCCAAGTCATATTAGATTTTTGAAGTGATTTTGAAAATGTAAAATCCCTCTGTACACCCTCTTACGACCCGACAATGATTTCTGTTGAAGAATTATTGTTATTCAGATGGACATGGATATTTTGCACCCTACTATGATGCGTGCCGAGTCATATTTGATTTTGAGGTAATTTTGAAAATGAAAAATCCCTCTATACCTCCTCTGACAACCCGGCAATGATATCTGTTGAAGAATTATTGTTTTTCAGATGGAAATAGATATTCTGCACCCCACCATGTTGCGTGCCAAGTCATATTTGATATTTTAGGTGATTTTGAAAATGAAAAATTCCTCTATACCCCCTCTGACGACCCGACAATGATTTCCGTTGACGAATTATTGTTACTCAGATGATAGTGGATATTCTGCACCCCATCATGATGCGTGCCAAGTCATATTAGATTTTTGAAGTAATTTTGAAAATGAAAAATCCCTCTATACCCCTCTGACGAACCGACAATGATTTCTGTTAACGAATTAATGTTATTCAGATGGACATAGATATTTTGCGCCCTACTATGATGCGAGCCAAGTCATATTTTATGTTGAGGTAATTTTGAAAATGAAATATCCTATACCCCCTCTAACGACCCGACAATGATTTCTGTTGACGAATTATTGTTATTCAGATGGAAATAGATATTCTGCACCCCACCATGTAGCAGTCCAAGTCATATTTGATTTTTGAAGTAATTTTGAAAATGAAAAATCACTCTATACCCCCTCTGACGACCGGACTATGACTTCTGTTATCGAATAATGTTCATTCAGAAGGACATGGATATTTGGCACCCTACTATGATGCGTGCCAAGTCTTATTTGATTTTGAGGTAATTTTGAAAATGAAAAATCCCTCTCTTACCCCTATGACGACACGACAATGATTTCAATTGACGAATTATTGTTATTAGGATGGAAATGAATATTTTGCACTCTACTATGATGCGTGCCAAGTCATATTTGATTTTTAAAGTAATTTTGAAAATGAGAAATCCCTCTATACCTCCTCTGACGACCCGGCAATGATTTCTGTTGAAGAATTATTGTTATTCAGATGGAAATGGATATTCTGCACCGCACCATGTTGCGTGCCAAGTCATATTAGATATTTTAGGTAATTTTGAAAATGATAAATTACTCTATACCCCCTCTGACGACCCGACAATGATTTCTGTTGACGAATTATTGTTATTCGGATGGAAATCAATATTTTGCACCCTACTATGATGCGTGCCAAGTCATATTTGATTTTTGAAATAATTTTGAAAATGTAAAATCCCTCTATACTCCCTCTAACGACCCGACAATGATTTCTGTTGACGAATTATTGTTATTCGGATGAAAATGAATATATTCCACCCTACTATGATGCGTGCCAAGTCATATTTGATTTTTGAAGTCATTTTAAAAATGAAAAATCCCTCTATACCCCCCCTGACGACCCGACAATGATTTCTGTTGACGAATTATTGTTATTCGGATGGAAATCAATATTTTGCACCCTACTATGATGCGTGCCAAGTCATATTTGATTTTTGAAGTAATTTTGAAAATGAAAAATCCCTCTATACCTCCTCTGACAACCCGGCAATGATTTCTGTTGACGAATTAGTGTTATTCAGATGGAGATAGATAGTCTGCACCCCACCATGTTGCGTGCCAAGTCATATTTGATATTTTAGGTAATTTTGAAAATGATAAATTACTCTATACCCCCTCTGACGACCCGACAATGATTTCTGTTGACGAATTATTGTTATTCGGATGGAAATCAATATTTTGCACCCTACTATGATGCGTGCCAAGTCATATTTGATTTTTGAAATAATTTTGAAAATGTAAAATCCCTCTATACTCCCTCTAACGACCCGACAATGATTTCTGTTGACGAATTATTGTTATTCGGATGAAAATGAATATATTCCACCCTACTATGATGCGTGCCAAGTCATATTTGATTTTTGAAGTCATTTTAAAAATGAAAAATCCCTCTATACCCCCTCTGACGACCCGACAATGATTTTCGTTGACGAATTATTTTTATTCAGATGGACATGAATACTTTGCACCTCACCATGATGCGTGCCAACTCATATTCGATTTTTGAAGTAATTTTGAAATTGAACAATTCCTCTATACCCCCTCTGACGACCCGATAATGATTTCTGTTGACGAATTATTATTATTCAGATGGACATGAATACTTTGTACCCCTCCATGATGCGTGCCAACTCATATTTGATTTTTGAAGTAATTTTGAAAATGAAAAATCCCTCTATACCCCTCTGACGAACCGACAATGATTTCTGTTAACGAATTATTGTTATTCAGATGGACGTAGATATTTTGCACCATACTATGATGCGTGCCAAGTCATATTTTATTTTGAGGTAATTTTGAAAATGAAAAACCTATACCCCCTCTGACGAACCGACAATGATTTCTGTTATCGAATAATTGTTATTCAAAAGGAAAAGGATGTTTTGCGCCCTACTATGATGCGTGCCGAGTCATATTGGATTTTGAGGTAATTTTGAAAATGAGAAATCCGTCTGTACCCCCTGTGACGACCCGACAATGATTTCAGTTTAAGAATTATTGTTATTAGGATGGAAATGAATATTTTGCACCCTACTATGATGCGTGCCAAGTCATATTTGATTTTTGAAGTAATTTTGAAAATGAAAAATCCCTCTATACCTCCTCTGACAACCCGGCAATGATATCTGTTGAAGAATTATTGTTTTTCAGATGGAAATAGATATTCTGCACCCCACCATGTTGCGTGCCAGGTCATATTTGATATTTTAGGTGATTTTGAAAATGAAAAATTACTCTATACCCCCTCTGACGACCCGACAATGATTTCTGTTTACGAATTATTGTTATTCCGAAGGAAATCAATATTTTGCACCCTACTATGATGCGTGCCATGTCATATTTGATTTTTGAAGTATTTTTGAAAATGTAAAATCCCTCTATACTCCCTCTAACGACCCGACAATGATTTCTGCTGACGAATTATTGTTATTCAGATGAAAATGAATATATTGCACACTACTATTATGCGTGCCATGTCATATTTAATTTTTGAAGTCATTTTGATAATGAGAAATCCTTCTATACCCCCTCCGACGACCCGACAATGATTTCCGTTGACGAATTGTTATTCAGATGGAAATGGATATTCTGCACCCCACTATGATGCGTGCCAAGGCATACTTGATTTTGAGGTAATTTTGAAAATGAAAATTAGTTCTATACTCCCTCTGACGACCCGACAATGATTTCTGTTGACGAATTATTGTTACTCAGATGGAAATGGATATTATGCAAACCACCATGATGCGTGCCAAGTCATATTTGATTTTTGAAGTAATTTTGAAATTGAAAAATCCCTCTATACCCCCTCTGACGCCCCGACAATGATTTCTGTTGACGAATTAATGTTATTCAGATGGACATTGATATTTTGCACCCTACTATGATGCGTGCCAAGTCATATTTGATTTTTGAAGTAATTTTGAAAATGTAAAATCCCCCTATACTCCCTCTAACGACCCGACAATGATTTCTGTTGACGAATTATTGTTATTAGGAAATAAATTAATATTTTGCACCCTAATATGATGCGAGCCAAGTCATATTTGATTTTTGAAGTAATTTTGAAAATGTAAAATCCCTCTATACTCCCTCTAACGACCCGACAATGATTTCTGTTGACGAATTATTGTTATTCAGATGGAAATGAATATATTGCACCCTACTATGATGCGTGCCAAGTCATATTTGATTTTTGAAGTAATTTTGAAAATGAAAAATCCCTTTATACCCCCTCTGACGACTCGACAATGATTTCCTTTGACGAATTATTGTTATTCAGTTGCAAATGGATATTCTGCTCCCCATCATGATGCGTGCCAAGTCATATTAGATTTTAGAAGTGATTTTGAAAATGTAAAATCCCTCTGTACACCCTCTTACGACCCGACAATGATTTCTGTTGATGAATTATTGGTATTCAGATGGAAATTAATATTCTGCGCCCCACCATGTTGCGTGCCAAGCCATATTTGATTTTTGAAGTAATTTTGAAAATGAAAAATCCCTTTGTACCCCCTCTGACGACCCGACAATGATTTCAGTTGACGAATTATTGTTATTAGGATATAAATTAATATTCTGCACCCTAATATGATGCGTGCCAAGACATATTTGATTTTTGAAGTAATTTTGAAAATGAGAAATCCCTCTATACCTCCTCTGACAACCCGACAATGATTTCTGTTGACGAATTACTGTTATTCATATGAAAATAGACATTCTGCACCCCACCGTGTTGCGTGCCAAGTCATATTTGATGTTTTAGGTAATTTTGAAAATGAAAAATCCCTCTGTACCCCCTCTGACGACCCGACAATGATTTCGGTTGACGAATTATTGTTATTAGGATGTTAATGAATATTTTGCACCCTACTATGATGCGTGCAAAGTCATATTTGATTTCTGAAGTAATTTTGAAAATGAAAAATCCCTTTGTACCCCCTCTGACGACCCGACAATGATTTCCGTTGACGAAGTATTGGTATTCAGATAGAAATAAATATTCTGCACCCCATCATGATGCGTGCCAAGTCATATTAGATTTTTGAAGTTATTTTGAAAATGTAAAATCCCTCTGTACACCCTCTTACAACCCGACAATGATTTCTAATGACGAATTATTGTTATTCAGATGGACATGGATATTTTGCACCCTACTATGAAGTGTGCCGAGTCATATTTGATATTTTGGTAATTTTGAAAATTAAAAATTTCTCTATACACCCTCTGACGACCCGACAATTATTTCTGTTGACGAATTATTGTTATTCGGATGGAAATCAATATTTCGGACCCTACTATGAAGCGTGCCGAGTCATATTTGATATTTTGGTAATTTTGAGAATGAAAAATTCCTCTATACCATCTCTGACGACCCGACAATGATTTCTGTTGACGAATTATTGTTATTCGGATGGAAATTAATATTTTGCACCCTACTATGATGCGTGCCAAGTCATATTTGATTTTTGAAGTAATTTTGAAATTGAAAAATCCCTCTATACCCCCTCTGACGACCCGACAATGATATCCGTTGACGAATAATTGTTATTCATATGTAAATGGATATTCTGCTCCCCATCATGATGCGTGCCAAGTCATATTAGATTTTTTAAGTGATTTTGAAAATGTAAAATCCCTCTGTACACCCTCTTACGACCCGACAATGATTTCTGTTGATGAATTATTAGTATTCAGATGGAAATGAATATTCTGCGCCCCACCATGTTGCGTGCCAAGCCATATTTGATTTTTGAAGTAATTTTGAAAATGAAAAATCCCTCTGTACCCCCTCTGACGACCCGACAATGATTTCAGTTGACGAATTATTGTTATTCAGATGAAAATAGACATTCTGCACCCCACCATGTTGCGTGCCAAGTCATATTTGATATTTTAGGTAATTTTGAAAATGAAAAATCCCTCTATACCTCCTCTGACAACCCGGCAATGATTTCTGTTGACGAATTATTGTTATTCAGATGAAAATAGACATTCTGCACCCCACCATGTTGCGTGCCAAGTCATATTTGATATTTTAGGTAGTTTTGAAAATGAAAAATCCCTCTGTACCCCCTCTGACGACCCGACAATGATTTCGGTTGACGATTTATTGTTATTAGGATGGTAATGAATATTTTGCACCCTACTATGATGCGTGCAAAGTCATATTTGATTTTTGAAGTAATTTTGAAAATGTAAAATCCCTCTGTACACCCTCTTACGACCCGACAATGATTTCTGTTGATGAATTATTGGTATTCAGATGGTAATGAATATTCTGCGCCCCACCATGTTGCGTGCCAAGTCATATTTGATATTTAAGGTGATTTTGAAAATGAAAAATTCCTCTATACTCCCTCTAACGACCCGACAATGATTTCTGTTGACGAATTATTGTTATTCAGATGAAAATGAATATTTTGCACCCTACTATTATGCGTGCCAAGTCATATTTGATTTTTGAAGTCATTTTATAAATGAAAAATCCCTCTATATCCCCTCTGACGACACGACAATGAATTCTGTTGACGAATTAATGTTATTCAGATGGAAATTAATAGTCTGCACCCCACCATGTTGCGTGCCATGTCATATTTAATTTTTGAAGTCATTTTGATAATGAGAAATCCCTCTATACCCCCTCTGACGACCCGACAATGATTTCTGTTGACGAACTATTGTTATTCAGATGGGAATGGGTATTCTGCACCCCACCATGATGCGTGCCAAGTCATATTAGATTTTTGAAGTAATTTTGAGAATGAGAAATCCCTCCATACCCCCTCTGAGGACACGACAATGATTTCTGTTGACGAATTATTGTTATTCATATGGAAATGGATATTCTGCAAACCACCATGGTGCTTACCATGTCATATTTGATTTTTGAAGCCATTTTGATAATGAGAAATCCTTCTATACCCCCTCTGACGACCCGACAATGATTTCTGTTGACGAATTATTGATATTAGGATGGGAATGAATATATTGCTCCCTACTATGATGCATGCCAAGTCATATTTAATTTTTTGAAGTAATTTTGAAAATGAAAAATCCCTCTATACCCCCTCTGACGACCCGACAATGATTTTAGTTGACGAATTATTTTTATTCAGATGGACATGAATACTTTGCACCTCACCATGTTGCGTGCCAAGTCATATTTGATATTTTAGGTAATTTTGAAAATGAAAAATCCCTCTGTACCCCCTCTGACGAACCGACAATGATTTCGGTTGACGATTTATTGTTATTAGGATGGTAATGAATATTTTGCACCCTACTATGATGCGTGCAAAGTCATATTTGATTTTTGAAGTAATTTTGAAAATGAAAAATCCCTCTATACCCCCTCTGACGACCCGACAATGATTTCCGTTGACGAATTATTGTTATTCAGATGTGAGTGGATATTCTGCACCCCATCATGATGCGTGCCAAGTCATATTAGATTTTTGAAGTTATTTTGAAAATGAAAAATCCCTCTATACCCCTCTGACGAACCGACAATGATTTCTGTTAACGAATTAATATTATTCAGATGGACATAGATATTTTGCGCCCTACTATGATGCGAGCCAAGTCATATTTTATTTTGAGGTAATTTTGAAAATGAAATATCCTATACCCCCTCTAACGACCCGACAATGATTTCTGTTGACGAATTATTGTTATTCAGATGGAAATAGATATTCTGCACCCCACCATGTAGCAGTCCAAGTCATATTTGATTTTTGAAGTAATTTTGAAATTGAAAAATCACTCTATACCCCCTCTGACGACCGGACTATGACTTCTGTTATCGAATAATGTTCATTCAGAAGGACATGGATATTTGGCACCCTACTATGATGCGTGCCAAGTCTTATTTGATTTTGAGGTAATTTTGAAAATGAAAAATCCCTCTTTTACCCCTATGACGACACGACAATGATTTCTGTTGACGAATTATTGTTATTCAGATGTAAATGGATATTCTGCACCCCATCATGATGCGTGCCAAGTCATATTTGATATTTTAGGTATTTTTGAAAATGAAAAATTCCTCTATACCGCCTCTGACGACCCGACAATGAATTCTGTTGACGAATTATTGTTATTCGGATGGAAACCAATATTTTGCACCCGACTATGATGCGTGCCGAGTCATATTTGATTTTGAGGTAATTTTGAAAATGAAAAATCCCTCTGTACCCCCTCTGACGACCCGACAATGATTTCGATTAACGAATTATTGTTATTAGGATGGAAATGAATATTTTGCACTCTACTATGATGCGTGCCAAGTCATATTTGATTTTTAAAGTAATTTTGAAAATGAGAAATCCCTCTATACCTCCTCTGACGACCCGGCAATGATTTCTGTTGAAGAATTATTGTTATTCAGATGGAAATGGATATTCTGCACCCCACCATGTTGCGTGCCAAGTCATATTAGATATTTTAGGTAATTTTGAAATTGAAAAATTCCTCTATGCCCCCTCTTACGACCCGACAATGATTTCTGTTGACAAATTATTCTTATTCGGATGGAAATCAATATTTTGCACACTACTATGATGCGTGCCAAGTCATACTTGATTTTTGAAGTAATTTTGAAAATGAAAAATCCCTCTATACCTCCTCTGACAACCCGGCAATGATTTCTGTTGACGAATTATTGTTATTCAGATGGAGATAGATATTCTGCACCCCACCATGTTGCGTGCCAAGTCATATTTGATATTTTAGGTAATTTTGAAAATGAAAAATTACTCTATACCCCCTCTGACGACCCGACAATGATTTCTGTTGACGAATTATTGTTATTCGGATGGAAATCAATATTTTGCACCCTACTATGATGCGTGCCAAGTCATATTTGATTTTTGAAATAATTTTGAAAATGTAAAATCCCTCTATACTCCCTCTAACGACCCGACAATGATTTCTGTTGACGAATTATTGTTATTCGGATGAAAATGAATATATTGCACCCTACTATGATGCGTGCCAAGTCATATTTGATTTTTGAAGTCATTTTAAAAATGAAAAATCCCTCTATACCCCCTCTGACGACCCGACAATGATTTTCGTTGACGAATTATTTTTATTCAGATGGACATGAATACTTTGCACCTCACCATGATGCGTGCCAACTCATATTCGATTTTTGAAGTAATTTTGAAATTGAACAATTCCTCTATACCCCCTCTGACGACCCGATAATGATTTCTGATGACGAATTATTATTATTCAGATGGACATGAATACTTTGTACCCCACCATGATGCGTGCCAACTCATATTTGAATTTTGAAGTAATTTTGAAAATGAAAAATCCCTCTATACCCCTCTGACGAACCGACAATGATTTCTGTTATCGAATAATGTTTACTCAGATGGACATGGATATTTGGCACCCTACTATGATGCATGCCAAGTCATATTAGATTTTTGAAGTGATTTTGAAAATGTAAAATCCCTTTGTACACCCTCTTACGACCCGACAATGATTTCTGTTGACGAAGTATTGTTATTCAAAAGGAAAAGGATGTTTTGCGCCCTACTATGATGCGTGCCGAGTCATATTTGATTTTGAGGTAATTTTGAAAATGAGAAATCCGTCTGTACCCCCTGTGACGACCCGACAATGATTTCAGTTGAAGAATTATTGTTATTAGGATGGAAATGAATATTTTGCACCCTACTATGATGCGTGCCAAGTCATATTTGATTTTTGAAGTAATTTTGAAAATGAAAAATCCCTCTATACCTTCTCTGACAACCCGGCAATGATATCTGTTGACGAATTATTGTTTTTCAGATGGAAATAGATATTCTGCACCCCACCATGTTGCGTGCCAGGTCATATTTGATATTTTAGGTGATTTTGAAAATGAAAAATTTCTCTATACCCCCTCTGACGACCCGACAATTATTTCTGTTTACGAATTATTGTTATTCCGATGGAAATCAATATTTTGCACCCTACTATGATGCGTGCCATGTCATATTTGATTTTTGAAGTAATTTTGAAAATGTAAAATCCCTCTATACTCCCTCTAACGACCCGACAATGATTTCTGTTGACGAATTATTGTTATTCAGATGAAAATTGATATATTGCACACTACTATTATGCGTGCCAAGTCATATTTGATTTTTGATGTCATTTTATAAATGAAAAATCCCTCTATATCCCCTCTGACGACACGACAATGATTTCTGTTGACGAATTAATGTTATTGAGATGGAAATTAATAGTCTGCACCCCACAATGTTGCGTGCCATGTCATATTTAATTTTTGAAGTCATTTTCATAATGAGAAATCCTTCTATACCCCCTCTGACGACCCGACAATGATTTCCGTTGACGAATTGTTATTCAGATGGGAATGGATATTCTGCACCCCACTATGATGCGTGCCAAGGCATATTTGATTTTGAGGTAATTTTGAAAATGAAAATTCGTTCTATACCCCCTCCGACGACCCGACAATGATTTCTGTTGACGAATTATTGTTACTTAGATGGAAATGGATAGTATGCAACCCACCATGATGCGTGCCAAGTCATATTTGATTTTTGAAGTAATTTTGAAATTGAAAAATCCCTCTATACCCCCTCTGACGCCCCGACAATGATTTCTGTTGACGAATTAATGTTATTCAGATGGACATTGATATTTTGCACACTACTTTGATGCATGCCAAGTCATATTTGATATTTTAGGAAACTTTGAAAATGAAAAATTCCTCTATACCCCCTCTGACGACCCGACAATGATTTCTGTTGACGAATTATTGTTATTAGGATATAAATTAATATTTTGCACCCTAAAGTGATGCGTGCCAAGTCATATTTGATTTTTGAAGTAATTTTGAAAATGAAAAATCCCTCTATACCTCCTCTGACAACCCGGCAATGATTTCTGTTGACGAATTATTGTTATTCAGATGAAAATGAACATTCTGCACCCCACCATGTTGCGTGCCAAGCCATATTTGATTTTTGAAGTAATTTTGAAAATGTAAAATCCCTCTATACTCCCTCTAACGACCCGACAATGATTTCTGTTGACGAATTATTATTATTAGGAAATAAATTAATATTTTGCACCCTAATATCATGCGAGCCAAGTCATATTTGATTTTTGAAGTAATTTTGAAAATGTAAAATCCCTCTATACTCCCTCTAACGACCCGACAATGATTTCTGTTGACGAATTATTGTTATTCAGATGGAAATGAATATATTGCACCCTACTATGATGCGTGCCAAGTCATATTTGATTTTTGAAGTAATTTTGAAAATGAAAAATCCCTCTATACCCCCTCTGACGACTCGACAATGATTTCCTTTGACGAATTATTGTTATCTAATTGTAAATGGATATTCTGCTCCCCATCATGATGCGTGCCAAGTCATATTAGATTTTAGAAGTGATTTTGAAAATGTAAAATCCCTCTGTACACCCTCTTACAACCCGACAAAGATTTCTGTTGATGAATTATTGGTATTCAGATGGAAATGAATATTCTGCGCCCCACCATGTTGCGTGCCAAGCCATATTTGATTTTTGAAGTAATTTTGAAAATGAAAAATCCCTTTGTACCCCCTCTGACGACCCGACAATGATTTCAGTTGACGAATTATTGTTATTAGGATATAAATTAATATTCTGCACCCTAATATGATGCGTGCCAAGTCATATTTGATTTTTGAAGTAATTTTGAAAATGAGAAATCCCTCTGTACCCCCTCTGACGACCCGACAATGATTTCGGTTGACGAATTATTGTTATTAGGATGGTAATGAATATTTTGCACCCTACCATGATGCGTGCAAAGTCATATTTGATTTTTGAAGTAATTTTGAAAGTGAAAAATCCCTCTATACCCCCAATGACGACCCGACAATGATTTCCGTTGACGAATTATTGGTATTCAGATAGAAATAAATATTCTGCACCCCATCATGATGCGTGCCAAGTCATATTAGATTTTTGAAGTAATTTTGAAAATGAGAAATCCCTCTATACCTCCTCTGACAACCCGACAATGATTTCTGTTGACGAATTACTGTTATTCATATGAAAATAGACATTCTGCACCCCACCGTGTTGCGTGCCAAGTCATATTTGATGTTTTAGGTAATTTTGAAAATGAAAAATCCCTCTGTACCCCCTCTGACGACCCGACAATGATTTCTGTTGACGAATTATTGTTATTCAGATGGACATGGATATTTTGCACCCTACTATGATGCGTGCTGAGTCATATTTTATTTTGAGGTAATTTTGAAAATGAAAAACCCATACCCCCTCTGACGACCCGACAATGATTTCTGTTATCGAATAATGTTTACTCAGATGGACATGGATATTTGGCACCCTACTATGATGCGTGCCAAGTCATATTAGATTTTTGAAGTGATTTTGAAAATGTAAAATCCCTCTGTACACCCTCTTACGACCCGACAATGATTTCTGTTGACGAATTATTGTTTTTCAGATGGAAATAGTTATTCTGCACCCCACCATGTTGCGTGCCAAGTCATATTTGATATTTTGGGTGATTTTGAAAATGAAAAATTCCTCTATACCCCCTCTGACGACCCGACAATGATATCTGTTGACGAATTATTGTTATTCGGATGGAAAACAATATTTTGCACCCTACTATGATGCGTGCCAAGTCATATTTGATTTTTGAAGTAATTTTATAAATGAAAAATCCCTCTATATCCCCTCTGACGACACGACAATGATTTCTGATGACGAATTAATGTTATTCAGATGGAAATTAATAGTCTGCACCCAACCATGTTACGTGCCATGTCATATATAATTTTTGAAGTCATTTTGATAATGAGAAATCCCTCTATACCCCCTCTGACGACCCGACAATGATTTCTGTTGACGAATTATTGTTATTCCTATGGAAATGGATATTCTGCAAACCACCATGGTGCTTACCAAGTCATATTTGATTTTTGAAGCCATTTTGAAATTAAGTGGATAATCTGCACCCCATCATGATGCATGCCAAGTCATATTAGATTTTTAAAGTAATTTTGAAAATGAAAAATCCCTCTATACCCCTCTGACGAACCGACAATGATTTCTGTTAACGAATTAATGTTACTCAGATGGACATAGATATTTTGCGCCCTACTATGATGCGAGCCAAGTCATATTTTATTTTGAGGTAATTTTGAAAATGAAAAATCCTATACCCCCTCTAACGACCCGACAATGATTTCTGTTGACGAATTATTGTTATTCAGATGGAAATAGATATTCTGCACCCTACCATGTAGCAGTCCAAGTCATATTTGATTTTTGAAGTAATTTTGAAAATGAAAAATCACTCTATACCCCCTCTGACGACCGGACAATGACTTCTGTTATCGAATAATGTTTATTCATAAGGACATGGATATTTGGCACCCTACTATGATGCGTGCCAAGTCTTATTTGATTTTGAGGTAATTTTGAAAATGAAAAATCCCTCTTTTACCCCTATGACGACACGACAATGATTTCTGTTGACGAATTATTGTTATTCAGATGTAAATGGATATTCTGCACCCATCATGTTGCGTGCCAAGTCATATTTGATATTTCAGGTAATTTGGAAGATGAAAAATTCCTCTATACCCCCTCTGACGACCCGACGATGATTTCTGTTGACGAATTATTGTTATTCGGATGGAAATCAATATTTTGCACCCTACTATGATGCGTGCCGAGTCATATTTGATTTTGAGGTAATTTTGAAAATGAAAAATCCTATACCCCCTCTAACGACCCGACAATGATTTCTGTTGACGAATTATTGTTATTCAGATGGAAATGGATATTCTGCACCCCACCATGTAGTAGTCCAAGTCATATTTGATTTTTGAAGTAATTTTGAAAATGAAAAATCCCTCTATACCCCTCTGACGAACCGACAATGATTTCTGTTAACGAATTAATGTTATTCAGATGGACATAGATATTTTGCGCCCTACTATGATGCGAGCCAAGTCATATTTTATTTTGAGGTAATTTTGAAAATGAAAAATCCTATACCGCCTCTAACGACCCGACAATGATTTCTGTTGACAAATTATTGTTATTCGGATGAAAATGAACATATTGCATCCTACTATGATGCGTGCCTAGTCATATTTGATTTTTGAAGTCATTTTAAATTGAAAAATCCCTCTATACCCCCTCTGACGACCCGACAATGATTTTTGTTGACGAATTATTGTTATTCAGATGTAAATGGATATTCTGCACCCCACCATGTTGCGTGCCAAGTCATATTTGATATTTTAGGTAACTTTGAAAATGAAAAATTCCTCTATACCCCCTCTGACGACCCGACAATGATTTCTGTTGACGAATTATTATTATTCGGATGGAAATCAATATTTTGCACCCTACTATGATGCGTGCCAAGTCATATTTGATTTTTGAAGTAATTTTGAAAATGAAAAATCCTTCTATACCTCCTCTGACAACCCGGCAATGATTTCTGTTGACGAAATATTGTTATTCAGATGGAAATAGATATTCTGCACCCCACCATGTTGCGTGCCAAGTCATATTTGATATTTTAGGTAATTTTGAAAATGAAAAATTTCTCTATACCCCCTCTGACGACCCGACAATGATTTCTGTTGACGAATTATTGTTATTCGGATGGAAATCAATATTTTGCACCCTACTATGATGCGTGCCTAGTCATATTTGATATTTGAAGTAATTTTGAAAATGAAAAATCCCTCTATACCCCTCTGACGAACCGATGATGATTTCTGTTAACGAATTATTGTTATTCAGATGGACGTAGATATTTTGCACCATACTATGATGCGTGCCAAGTCATATTTTATTTTGAGGTAATTTTGAAAATAAAAAACCTATACCCCCTCTGACTACCCGACAATGATTTCTGTTATCGAATAATGTTTACTCAGATGGACATGGATATTTGGCACCCTACTATGATGCGTGCCAAGTCATATTAGATTTTTGAAGTGATTTTGAAAATGTAAAATCCCTCTGTACACCCTCTTACGACCTGACAATGATTTCTGTTGAAGAATTATTGTTATTCAGATGGACATGGATATTTTGCACCCTACTATGATGCGTGCCGAGTCATATTTGATTTTGAGGTAATTTTGAAAATGAAAAATCCCTCTATACCTCCTCTGACAACCCGGCAATGATATCTGTTGAAGAATTATTGTTTTTCAGATGGAAATAGATATTCTGCACCCCACCATGTTGCGTGCCAAGTCATATTTGATATTTTAGGTGATTTTGAAAATGAAAAATTCCTCTATACCCCCTCTGACGACCCGACAATGATTTCCGTTGACGAATTATTGTTATTCAGATGTAAGTGGATATTCTGCACCCCATCATGATGCGTGCCAAGTCATATTAGATTTTTGAAGTAATTTTGAAAATGAAAAATCCCTCTATACCCCTCTGACGAACCGACAATGATTTCTGTTAACGAATTAATGTTATTCAGATGGACATAGATATTTTGCGCCCTACTATGATGCGAGCCAAGTCATATTTTATGTTGAGGTAATTTTGAAAATGAAATATCCTATACCCCCTCTAACGACCCGACAATGATTTCTGTTGACGAATTATTGTTATTCAGATGGAAATAGATATTCTGCACCCCACCATGTAGCAGTTCAAGTCATATTTGATTTTTGAAGTAATTTTGAAAATGAAAAATCACTCTATACCCCCTCTGACGACCGGACTATGACTTCTGTTATCGAATAATGTTCATTCAGAAGGACATGGATATTTGGCACCCTACTATGATGCGTGCCAAGTCTTATTTGATTTTGAGGTAATTTTGAAAATGAAAAATCCCTCTCTTACCCCTATGACGACACGACAATGATTTCAATTGACGAATTATTGTTATTAGGATGGAAATGAATATTTTGCACTCTACTATGATGCGTGCCAAGTCATATTTGATTTTTAAAGTAATTTTGAAAATGAGAAATCCCTCTATACCTCCTCTGACGACCCGGCAATGATTTCTGTTGAAGAATTATTGTTATTCAGATGGAAATGGATATTCTGCACCGCACCATGTTGCGTGCCAAGTCATATTAGATATTTTAGGTAATTTTGAAATTGAAAAATTCCTCTATACCCCCTCTGACGACCCGACAATGATTTCTGTTGACGAATTATTGTTATTCGGATGGAAATCAATATTTTGCACCCTACTATGATGCGTGCCAAGTCATATTTGATTTTTGAAGTAATTTTGAAAATGAAAAATCCCTCTATACCTCCTCTGACAACCCGGCAATGATTTCTGTTGACGAATTAGTGTTATTCAGATGGAGATAGATATTCTGCACCCCACCATGTTGCGTGCCAAGTCATATTTGATATTTTAGGTAATTTTGAAAATGATAAATTACTCTATACCCCCTCTGACGACCCGACAATGATTTCTGTTGACGAATTATTGTTATTCAGATGTAAGTGGATATTCTGCACCCCATCATGATGCGTGCCAAGTCATATTAGATTTTTGAAGTAATTATGAAAATGAAAAATCCCTCTATACCCCTCTGACGAACCGACAATGATTTCTGTTAACGAATTAATGTTATTCAGATGGACATAGATATTTTGCGCCCTACTATGATGCGAGCCAAGTCATATTTTATGTTGAGGTAATTTTGAAAATGAAATATCCTATACCCCCTCTAACGACCCGACAATGATTTCTGTTGACGAATTATTGTTATTCAGATGGAAATAGATATTCTGCACCCCACCATGTAGCAGTCCAAGTCATATTTGATTTTTGAAGTAATTTTGAAAATGAAAAATCACTCTATACCCCCTCTGACGACCGGACTATGACTTCTGTTATCGAATAATGTTCATTCAGAAGGACATGGATATTTGGCACCCTACTATGATGCGTGCCAAGTCTTATTTGATTTTGAGGTAATTTTGAAAATGAAAAATCCCTCTCTTACCCCTATGACGACACGACAATGATTTCAATTGACGAATTATTGTTATTAGGATGGAAATGAATATTTTGCACTCTACTATGATGCGTGCCAAGTCATATTTGATTTTTAAAGTAATTTTGAAAATGAGAAATCCCTCTATACCTCCTCTGACGACCCGGCAATGATTTCTGTTGAAGAATTATTGTTATTCAGATGGAAATGGATATTCTGCACCGCACCATGTTGCGTGCCAAGTCATATTAGATATTTTAGGTAATTTTGAAATTGAAAAATTCCTCTATACCCCCTCTGACGACCCGACAATGATTTCTGTTGACGAATTATTGTTATTCGGATGGAAATCAATATTTTGCACCCTACTATGATGCGTGTCAAGTCATATTTGATTTTTGAAGTAATTTTGAAAATGAAAAATCCCTCTAAACCTCCTCTGACAACCCGGCAATGATTTCTGTTGACGAATTAGTGTTATTCAGATGGAGATAGATATTCTGCACCCCACCATGTTGCGTGCCAAGTCATATTTGATATTTTAGGTAATTTTGAAAATGATAAATTACTCTATACCCCCTCTGACGACCCGACAATGATTTCTGTTGACGAATTATTGTTATTCGGATGGAAATCAATATTTTGCACCCTACTATGATGCGTGCCAAGTCATATTTGATTTTTGAAATAATTTTGAAAATGTAAAATCCCTCTATACTCCCTCTAACGACCCGACAATGATTTCTGTTGACGAATTATTGTTATTCGGATGAAAATGAATATATTCCACCCTACTATGATGCGTGCCAAGTCATATTTGATTTTTGAAGTCATTTTAAAAATGAAAAATCCCTCTATACCCCCTCTGACGACCCGACAATGATTTTCGTTGACGAATTATTTTTATTCAGATGGACATGAATACTTTGCACCTCACCATGATGCGTGCCAACTCATATTCGATTTTTGAAGTAATTTTGAAATTGAACAATTCCTCTATACCCCTCTGACGGCCCGATAATGATTTCTGTTGACGAATTATTGTTATTCAGATGGAAATCAATATTTTGCACCCTACTATGATGCGTGCCAAGTCATATTTGATTTTTGAAATAATTTTGAAAATGTAAAATCCCTCTATACTCCCTCTAACGACCCGACAATGATTTCTGTTGACGAATTATTGTTATTCGGATGAAAATGAATATATTCCACCCTACTATGATGCGTGCCAAGTCATATTTGATTTTTGAAGTCATTTTAAAAATGAAAAATCCCTCTATACCCCCTCTGACGACCCGACAATGATTTTCGTTGACGAATTATTTTTATTCAGATGGACATGAATACTTTGTACCCCACCATGATGCGTGCCAACTCATATTTGATTTTTGAAGTAATTTTGAAAATGAAAAATCCCTCTATACCCCTCTGACGAACCGACAATGATTTCTGTTAACGAATTATTGTTATTCAGATGGACGTAGATATTTTGCACCATACTATGATGCGTGCCAAGTCATATTTTATTTTGAGGTAATTTTGAAAATGAAAAACCTATACCCCCTCTGACGAACCGACAATGATTTCTGTTATCGAATAATTGTTATTCAAAAGGAAAAGGATGTTTTGCGCCCTACTATGATGCGTGCCGAGTCATATTGGATTTTGAGGTAATTTTGAAAATGAGAAATCCGTCTGTACCCCCTGTGACGACCCGACAATGATTTCAGTTTAAGAATTATTGTTATTAGGATGGAAATGAATATTTTGCACCCTACTATGATGCGTGCCAAGTCATATTTGATTTTTGAAGTAATTTTGAAAATGAAAAATCCCTCTATACCTCCTCTGACAACCCGGCAATGATATCTGTTGAAGAATTATTGTTTTTCAGATGGAAATAGATATTCTGCACCCCACCATGTTGCGTGCCAGGTCATATTTGATATTTTAGGTGATTTTGAAAATGAAAAATTACTCTATACCCCCTCTGACGACCCGACAATGATTTCTGTTTACGAATTATTGTTATTCCGAAGGAAATCAATATTTTGCACCCTACTATGATGCGTGCCATGTCATATTTGATTTTTGAAGTATTTTTGAAAATGTAAAATCCCTCTATACTCCCTCTAACGACCCGACAATGATTTCTGCTGACGAATTATTGTTATTCAGATGAAAATGAATATATTGCACACTACTATTATGCGTGCCATGTCATATTTAATTTTTGAAGTCATTTTGATAATGAGAAATCCTTCTATACCCCCTCTGACGACCCGACAATGATTTCCGTTGACGAATTGTTATTCAGATGGAAATGGATATTCTGCACCCCACTATGATGCGTGCCAAGGCATACTTGATTTTGAGGTAATTTTGAAAATGAAAATTAGTTCTATACCCCCTCTGACGACCCGACAATGATTTCTGTTGACGAATTATTGTTACTCAGATGGAAATGGATATTATGCAAACCACCATGATGCGTGCCAAGTCATATTTGATTTTTGAAGTAATTTTGAAATTGAAAAATCCCTCTATACCCCCTCTGACGCCCCGACAATGATTTCTGTTGACGAATTAATGTTATTCAGATGGACATTGATATTTTGCACCCTACTATGATGCGTGCCAAGTCATATTTGATTTTTGAAGTAATTTTGAAAATGTAAACTCCCCCTATACTCCCTCTAACGACCCGACAATGATTTCTGTTGACGAATTATTGTTATTAGGAAATAAATTAATATTTTGCACCCTAATATGATGCGAGCCAAGTCATATTTGATTTTTGAAGTAATTTTGAAAATGTAAAATCCCTCTATACTCCCTCTAACGACCCGACAATGATTTCTGTTGACGAATTATTGTTATTCAGATGGAAATTAATATTTTGCACCCTAATATGATGCGAGCCAAGTCATATTTGATTTTTGAAGTAATTTTGAAAATGTAAAATCCCTCTATACTCCCTCTAACGACCCGACAATGATTTCTGTTGACGAATTATTGTTATTCAGATGGAAATGAATATATTGCACCCTACTATGATGCGTGCCAAGTCATATTTGATTTTTAAAGTAATTTTGAAAATGAGAAATCCCTCTATACCTCCTCTGACGACCCGGCAATGATTTCTGTTGAAGAATTATTGTTATTCAGATGGAAATGGATATTCTGCACCGCACCATGTTGCGTGCCAAGTCATATTAGATATTTTAGGTAATTTTGAAATTGAAAAATTCCTCTATACCCCCTCTGACGACCCGACAATGATTTCTGTTGACGAATTATTGTTATTCGGATGGAAATCAATATTTTGCACCCTACTATGATGCGTGTCAAGTCATATTTGATTTTTGAAGTAATTTTGAAAATGAAAAATCCCTCTAAACCTCCTCTGACAACCCGGCAATGATTTCTGTTGACGAATTAGTGTTATTCAGATGGAGATAGATATTCTGCACCCCACCATGTTGCGTGCCAAGTCATATTTGATATTTTAGGTAATTTTGAAAATGATAAATTACTCTATACCCCCTCTGACGACCCGACAATGATTTCTGTTGACGAATTATTGTTATTCGGATGGAAATCAATATTTTGCACCCTACTATGATGCGTGCCAAGTCATATTTGATTTTTGAAATAATTTTGAAAATGTAAAATCCCTCTATACTCCCTCTAACGACCCGACAATGATTTCTGTTGACGAATTATTGTTATTCGGATGAAAATGAATATATTCCACCCTACTATGATGCGTGCCAAGTCATATTTGATTTTTGAAGTCATTTTAAAAATGAAAAATCCCTCTATACCCCCTCTGACGACCCGACAATGATTTTCGTTGACGAATTATTTTTATTCAGATGGACATGAATACTTTGCACCTCACCATGATGCGTGCCAACTCATATTCGATTTTTGAAGTAATTTTGAAATTGAACAATTCCTCTATACCCCCTCTGACGGCCCGATAATGATTTCTGTTGACGAATTATTATTATTCAGATGGACATGAATACTTTGTACCCCACCATGATGCGTGCCAACTCATATTTGATTTTTGAAGTAATTTTGAAAATGAAAAATCCCTCTATACCCCTCTGACGAACCGACAATGATTTCTGTTAACGAATTATTGTTATTCAGATGGACGTAGATATTTTGCACCATACTATGATGCGTGCCAAGTCATATTTTATTTTGAGGTAATTTTGAAAATGAAAAACCTATACCCCCTCTGACGAACCGACAATGATTTCTGTTATCGAATAATTGTTATTCAAAAGGAAAAGGATGTTTTGCGCCCTACTATGATGCGTGCCGAGTCATATTGGATTTTGAGGTAATTTTGAAAATGAGAAATCCGTCTGTACCCCCTGTGACGACCCGACAATGATTTCAGTTTAAGAATTATTGTTATTAGGATGGAAATGAATATTTTGCACCCTACTATGATGCGTGCCAAGTCATATTTGATTTTTGAAGTAATTTTGAAAATGAAAAATCCCTCTATACCTCCTCTGACAACCCGGCAATGATATCTGTTGAAGAATTATTGTTTTTCAGATGGAAATAGATATTCTGCACCCCACCATGTTGCGTGCCAGGTCATATTTGATATTTTAGGTGATTTTGAAAATGAAAAATTACTCTATACCCCCTCTGACGACCCGACAATGATTTCTGTTTACGAATTATTGTTATTCCGAAGGAAATCAATATTTTGCACCCTACTATGATGCGTGCCATGTCATATTTGATTTTTGAAGTATTTTTGAAAATGTAAAATCCCTCTATACTCCCTCTAACGACCCGACAATGATTTCTGCTGACGAATTATTGTTATTCAGATGAAAATGAATATATTGCACACTACTATTATGCGTGCCATGTCATATTTAATTTTTGAAGTCATTTTGATAATGAGAAATCCTTCTATACCCCCTCTGACGACCCGACAATGATTTCCGTTGACGAATTGTTATTCAGATGGAAATGGATATTCTGCACCCCACTATGATGCGTGCCAAGGCATACTTGATTTTGAGGTAATTTTGAAAATGAAAATTAGTTCTATACCCCCTCTGACGACCCGACAATGATTTCTGTTGACGAATTATTGTTACTCAGATGGAAATGGATATTATGCAAACCACCATGATGCGTGCCAAGTCATATTTGATTTTTGAAGTAATTTTGAAATTGAAAAATCCCTCTATACCCCCTCTGACGCCCCGACAATGATTTCTGTTGACGAATTAATGTTATTCAGATGGACATTGATATTTTGCACCCTACTATGATGCGTGCCAAGTCATATTTGATTTTTGAAGTAATTTTGAAAATGTAAACTCCCCCTATACTCCCTCTAACGACCCGACAATGATTTCTGTTGACGAATTATTGTTATTAGGAAATAAATTAATATTTTGCACCCTAATATGATGCGAGCCAAGTCATATTTGATTTTTGAAGTAATTTTGAAAATGTAAAATCCCTCTATACTCCCTCTAACGACCCGACAATGATTTCTGTTGACGAATTATTGTTATTCAGATGGAAATGAATATATTGCACCCTACTATGATGCGTGCCAAGTCATATTTGATTTTTGAAGTAATTTTGAAAATGAAAAATCCCTCTATACCCCCTCTGACGACTCGACAATGATTTCCTTTGACGAATTATTGTTATTCAGTTGTAAATGGATATTCTGCTCCCCATCATGATGCGTGCCAAGTCATATTAGATTTTAGAAGTGATTTTGAAAATGTAAAATCCCTCTGTACACCCTCTTACGACCCGACAATGATTTCTGTTGATGAATTATTGGTATTCAGATGGAAATTAATATTCTGCGCCCCACCATGTTGCGTGCCAAGCCATATTTGATTTTTGAAGTAATTTTGAAAATGAAAAATCCCTTTGTACCCCCTCTGACGACCCGACAATGATTTCAGTTGACGAATTATTGTTATTAGGATATAAATTAATATTCTGCACCCTAATATGATGCGTGCCAAGACATATTTGATTTTTGAAGTAATTTTGAAAATGAGAAATCCCTCTATACCTCCTCTGACAACCCGACAATGATTTCTGTTGACGAATTACTGTTATTCATATGAAAATAGACATTCTGCACCCCACCGTGTTGCGTGCCAAGTCATATTTGATGTTTTAGGTAATTTTGAAAATGAAAAATCCCTCTGTACCCCCTCTGACGACCCGACAATGATTTCGGTTGACGAATTATTGTTATTAGGATGGTAATGAATATTTTGCACCCTACTATGATGCGTGCAAAGTCATATTTGATTTCTGAAGTAATTTTGAAAATGAAAAATCCCTTTGTACCCCCTCTGACGACCCGACAATGATTTCCGTTGACGAATTATTGGTATTCAGATAGAAATAAATATTCTGCACCCCATCATGATGCGTGCCAAGTCATATTAGATTTTTGAAGTAATTTTGAAAATGTAAAATCCCTCTGTACACCCTCTTACAACCCGACAATGATTTCTAATGACGAATTTTTGTTATTCAGATGGACATGGATATTTTGCACCCTACTATGAAGTGTGCCGAGTCATATTTGATATTTTGGTAATTTTGAAAATTTCTCTATACACCCTCTGACGACCCGACAATTATTTCTGTTGACGAATTATTGTTATTCGGATGGAAATCAATATTTCGGACCCTACTATGAAGCGTGCCGAGTCATATTTGATATTTTGGTAATTTTGAGAATGAAAAATTCCTCTATACCATCTCTGACGACCCGACAATGATTTCTGTTGACGAATTATTGTTATTCGGATGGAAATCAATATTTTGCACCCTACTATGATGCGTGCCAAGTCATATTTGATTTTTGAAGTAATTTTGAAATTGAAAAATCCCTCTATACCCCCTCTGACGACCCGACAATGATATCCGTTGACGAATAATTGTTATTCATATGTAAATGGATATTCTGCTCCCCATCATGATGCGTGCCAAGTCATATTAGATTTTTTAAGTGATTTTGAAAATGTAAAATCCCTCTGTACACCCTCTTACGACCCGACAATGATTTCTGTTGATGAATTATTGGTATTCAGATGGAAATGAATATTCTGCGCCCCACCATGTTGCGTGCCAAGCCATATTTGATTTTTGAAGTAATTTTGAAAATGAAAAATCCCTCTGTACCCCCTCTGACGACCCGACAATGATTTCAGTTGACGAATTATTGTTATTCAGATGAAAATAGACATTCTGCACCCCACCATGTTGCGTGCCAAGTCATATTTGATATTTTAGGTAATTTTGAAAATGAAAAATCCCTCTATACCTCCTCTGACAACCCGGCAATGATTTCTGTTGACGAATTATTGTTATTCAGATGAAAATAGACATTCTGCACCCCACCATGTTGCGTGCCAAGTCATATTTGATATTTTAGGTAGTTTTGAAAATGAAAAATCCCTCTGTACCCCCTCTGACGACCCGACAATGATTTCGGTTGACGATTTATTGTTATTAGGATGGTAATGAATATTTTGCACCCTACTATGATGCGTGCAAAGTCATATTTGATTTTTGAAGTAATTTTGAAAATGTAAAATCCCTCTGTACACCCTCTTACGACCCGACAATGATTTCTGTTGATGAATTATTGGTATTCAGATGGTAATGAATATTCTGCGCCCCACCGTGTTGCGTGCCAAGTCATATTTGATATTTTAGGTAATTTTGAAAATGAAAAATTCCTCTATACCCCCTCTGACGACCCGACAATGATTTCTGTTGACGAATTATTGTTATTCGGATGGAAATCAATATTTTGCACCCTACCATGATGCGTGCCAAGTCATATTTGATTTTTGAAGTAATTTTGAAAATGAAAAATCCCTCTATACCTCCTCTGACAACCCGGCAATGATTTCTGTTGACGAATTATTGTTATTCAGATGGAAATAGATATTCTGCACCCCACCATGTTGCGTGCCAAGTCATATTTGATATTTTAGGTAATTTTGAAAATGAAAAATTACTCCATACCCCCTCGGACGACCCGACAATGATTTCTGTTGACGAATTATTGTTAGTCGGATGGAAATCAATATTTTGCACCCTACTATGATGCGTGCCAAGTCATATTTGATTTTTGAAGTAATTTTGAAAATGTAAAATCCCTCTATACTCCCTCTAACGACCCGACAATGATTACTGCTGAAAAATTATTGTTATACGGATGAAAATGAACATATTGCATCCTACTATGATGCGTACCTAGTCATATTTGATTTTTGAAGTCATTTTTAAATTGAAAAATCCCTCTATACCCCCTCTGACGACCCGACAATGATTTTTGTTGACGAATTATTGTTATTCAGATGTAAATGGATATTCTGCACCCCATCATGATGCGTGCCAAGTCATATTAGATTTTTGAAGTAATTTTGAAAATGAAAAATCCCTCTATACTCCCTCTAACGACCCGACAATGATTTCTGTTGACGAATTATTGTTATTCAGATGAAAATGAATATATTGCACCCTACTATGATGCGTGCCAAGTCATATTTGATTTTTGAAGTAATTTTGAAAATGAAAAATTCCTCTATACCCCCTCTGACGACCCGACAATGATTTCTGTTGACGAATTATTGTTATTCGGATGGAAATCAATATTTTGCACCCTACTATGATGCGTGCCAAGTCATATTTGATTTTTGAAGTAATTTTGAAAATGAAAAATCACTCTATACCTCCTCTGAAGTAAGAGATTTGATCCGGTTCTGGGCCTCCCCCCACTACTATGGCGTCATCAGTGACCTTGGGGTGACCTTCAGGGATGACCTTGGTGCATAGGTGCCTGTGTGGGTCTATGACCTTGGGATGTCCTTGAAACGATTTTTAAATTTTGTAATTTTTGACCTTGATGTAGGTTTTGATGAGGTGTTCAAGGTTTTTGTTTGACCTTTTTTGGGTGACAGAGATTTTTTTTCATACACGGACAAGTACTTTTTCCAAGTACTTATATATTTTTTTTTTTACCTCCAAGACTAAAAACATTTATGTGAACACTTGCTACTATGTATGACTTTCATATTATGTACTAACACATGAAAATCTAGAGAAGGCACACGTCCACATACCACGGAGATCCAGTCAGATATGTGAACTCTGATTCCTCTCCGATACTTACCTTGTAGTGGTGGTGGTAGTAAGCGTGTGTGACGTCATCCGACTATGAGGAGTGCATCTGAAGTAGCCCACGCTCGACGCTTATAATATATACGGACAAGTACTTCTTCCAAGTACTTATATTTTTTTTTATCTTCATGACTACTATTACCTTCATGGGTATGTACGCTTGTTACTGTGCATGACTTTCATGTGTACCAACACATGAAAATCTAGAGAAGGCACACGTCCGCACACCACGGAGATCCAGTCAGATATGTGAACTCTGATTTCTCTCCGCCAGTGTATACCTTACAGTCGTGGTGGGAGGAAGCGTGTGTGACGTCATCCAACTATGAGGAGCGCATCCGAACACGATCCAGTCAGAAGCAACCCAAGCTCGACGCTCTGGGATTGTTTGTGACATGATGTCTGCGATAGTATATTATACAAGTCGGTGGTGGGGGAGTGGTTCACTATCCATTATAAAAGAAGTGGATATTGTGATACAAAATCAGAAGTTATATACCTAGCAGTCGAGTAGTCAGCAAGAGTAGCGAAGTTATTCAGTGCATTCAGAGACAGGAATATCAGTGAGTGTGTTTTTCTATCGAAAATTATTTATATTTTCCTTATATATTTTCATCATGTCAGTTCCAAAGGTGGATTTACAAAAAATCAATTCTGTAATTAAACAAGAGATGGAAGTATTAGAACAAAGAGTAATATCATCTTTGCCACTAAATGAAGCTTATCCAATAAAGAATATGTCAATTTGTTCAACTCGTTTTGGTAAATCCATTTTGTTAACATTACTCGATGTGAGCAATAACACATTGTTCAAAACATGGCTACCAAAACGTGTTTCAGAGCAATTTAGTGACGACGATGTTACTTGCATCAATTCATCTGATGGTAAATATACCGTAGCATATTTGGGTCAGACTCAACAAAGCTTTGCTGGTATGAAAACACGATCGTTGGTTAAATTCGATCTCATTGAGTAATAGTTAATTTTCACATATCATAGGCTAAGTCGAATTATATTATAGGTGTTAATTGTAAGGAAAATATAAAAAGTTTTCATACATTGTTAAACACACTCTTTGGCGGTTGGCATCATCGAAAGTATATGTGAGTTTTATTTATGAATTCTATTATAGCATACTTATTTCAATAATTTTTCTTTGATTTCAGTTTCATTTTCGAGAAAGATGTGGATGCTGTATGCTAGCCAAAACTGGACCGAAGCTGTAGACATCACTTCAGCTGTTGAACGATTGACTTCTGAATTGGATGCTTTGAGTGATGATGCTCACCATGCCACCAACTATGACCTGAGCGTGTGTTATGATGAAGAGCAGATCCAGTTATGTTTGCGTGACGCTGAGAACTATCAGAAAGGTGTGGATCTTTGTGAGAAATATACAGATGGTTCTTTGGATCTAGATCAACTCTGCGATGCAATGGTTGAATGTGAGCTGAGAAGATTTCTCTACCGTCTCTTGCCATACCTACCTAATGGAATCATCCAAAAGTACCAACTGGATAACGATGGTAATGAAATCGAAAATGGTCAAGAAAATCATGACGATGAAGAAGAAGTTATATTAGATTGTTTGTATATACCTAAGACTAATTGAATTGTAAGCTAGTGATATCTGAATAAAAAACATAAAATAGTGCATACATGTTTTATTTACCTATTCCTCTTTTACAAGAATAAAGAAAGAAAAAAATCAATACAAAATAATGGAAAACGTGTGTGTCTTCAATATCTGCTGTGAACTGATCCGTCCAATGCATTGTATGTCAAAAATGTATCATGTAGAATGAGTGCATATACTTTGGTGTTGGCTGGGAAGTTGACTTTCCTAGTTTCAAACTCGAGCTTAATATCAATAGTTGATGATTTTGTGGCATTCGGCTGATGTGAACAATCGATGATGAATAGTGGATTTTGTCGAAATTCCCCAATGTCCATGAGAGGTTCACTCATATCTTTATCATAATAACTTCGTTGAAAGTTCTCATAGGCATAATATGCTGAAGTATCAAGTTTCTTATCGAAATCCAAATTCCAACGTTCATATGGGTATACTTCAGAGTTCAAGTACACACGAATGTTATTGATATCAGCAGTTGTGAATTTGGTGATGTCCTTTGCCCTGTCTTCAGACGTGGTAGTGCTTTGGAATCCAATGATGATATAACGAGGTGTTTCAAGGGCATTGGTTGTCTTGATAGCCCATATGTCTGAAGATGTGCCACGTAGTGATGGAAGTTCATAGAGATCCCACATGCGATAAGCCAACTTGATTTTAGCATTCAGACCACTTTTGTTGATTCTATTCAAAAGTTTTAGCTTGTGCTTATCTTCTGGCACTATGTGTCTTATTTTCCACTCAATTTTATTAATTTCCAAATCAGCATCAACCTCACCAATATATGAGTTCTTGAAAGATCGAGCGATTATTAAGATCATTTCTTGTTTGGCATTCAAGATACTTTTGATGTAATCTTCAGCGAAACCCATCAAATACTTTAGTGGTAATTTGCCACTGAATACATGACTGGTTGTATCCAAGATATCCTGTTTAGTTTCCGAAAGTCCCCATCCAGTGGTTAATAATGTATTAGCATGTGTTTTTCCAAATGAAATCATAGTCTTCATTGTAGATGTTATCTCCGGCTTCCTGACGACAGCAACTTGTTCACCACCCATTTCGTAGCGAATTTCATCAAAAAGGAAAGCGATAGCATTGTTCGAGAGATAACATGATTTCGTTTCATCTTTAGGTGTGAATTTACCCTCTATATAAATGAAACTCTCAGCAATATCGAGTATAACATCTTGATTATTGATTGCAATTCGAATTTCATCTGAATTTCTGAATAATGGTGATCCATATGGTTTGTATGTGTGCTCATGTAAACTTGTGAGGGAATGATCGAGCATCGGCTCATCGAATATATTCAATTTTTCACTATTTGTTTCGAGCACCATTGTTCCTTATTTTCAGTCCAATTGATTTCAAAAATTTGAGATCTCTCACTGACAGAGCGTGGTGTGCTAACTGTTTAGCGTACACTTTTGGAATGAGCCTTTTTCTAGCCGAGCCTTCCTTTTTAGCTGTTTGTGGAAAGTTTTCAATTCCTCGTCGATTCTGTCTATTATAACAAAAACCCATGATAGTTATGAGATTTTTTTCAATTCCAAAATTATGACAATCTCTTCTGCACTTCCAAAATCAATGAGATTATTTTTATGATCCAAAATATGCACTGTGATGTTGTGAATCAACTGACGACTTCTGGACTAATGGGCATATATATAATCTTGTGTGGTTCTTTTGTTAGATTGAATCCAGGCTCCACATCGATATCGAATGAAAAAATAATGTGGGATTCGTCATTATTTATGTATGAACCAGATATAATGTTGCAATCTAAGCGGATGAGTCTTACAGTTGTTATGTTTATCGGTTGTGAGGATTCATGTATCTGATTCGGTTGGAATTTATCAAAATTGAAACCCATCATCTTTGCTATGGAATTCGGATGAGTTAGATCAATTTCATATTTTGATCGCATCTCACATTTGAAAGTATTATTATTGGCATGTAGGTAGAATATATCATCTGCATCGGTATCGTTTTGTTTTCTACCATGAAACAATCTGAACATGATATGTTTCTGAATAACTGCATTGATTTCTTCTATTTCATAGGCACCACATGGTATTTCAATTGTGTATTTCTGAAATATTGGTGAATTAACATCACTGATTCTGAAACTGATTCAGTTATATTATTGACTGTGTTGCATCCATAGAATCCCAAAAGTCCCAATCCATAACGACTGTTTCTGTCCAATTCAATGGGTGGGAAAAAGTCTGCACTCAAGACACTCGTCCCGACAGCTTGTAGTTCGAACTTCCGTGACATGACTGACAAATTTTATGAATAACGCTTTAATTTATTGTTGTCTACAACACATTCAAGACAACTTACGCCTTTTCGGAGATGGTTCATCAATATCCATTTCATTTTTATTAGCACCAATATTCATATCATTTATATTGCAGTAACAACAGAATATTTTCCGTGGTGGAGGACCATCATTCACATCAGAATCTGGAATGCTATTGCCGTTAAGATTGTGGTGGTCAGTACAATATCTATATTTCATTATGTCGACATCATCTTGTAGACTTTTAGGTAACTTTTCCCAAACATAAGCAATCTCATGTGCAGCACATGCGAGTATTACTTCCTTCGGCGTATTTGCAAGCATCACTCGATCCATTCTTGTCAGGGTGCGATATTTTGAATACATCTTAAGTGAAAATCCCATCCCCTTAATAGCCTCTCGAGTCATTGCTGGAGTTGTATCCATTTTGTAATAATTCAGAGAGAAACTTCAAGCACAAGTGACCGCAGAAAACTGTGTTGAACTTCTGCTGGCGATCATAGTTATATAGAATTTTCACTTTCGAACATTTCTGAAAGTATTGAATCAACTCTTTTGGTGGGGGTAGATCTCCAAAACTATCAAAGTATGCAATGTCTTTCCCACATTTGCTGTATGCCACCCAATGTGTTCCCGATCCTCTTATTCCATCTAAATTGACAATGGCGGTCTCGTGGTGTCGTGGACCTCTAGTGGGTAATGTATCACGTATGAAAATACCACGAAAGTATGGAATTTTCATTTTCTTGGCATAATAATTGAGATCGATGTCGGTGAGAGGTCGTCGAGGTAGGGAATCAACTAGTTTTTTGGATTGTATGGTTTCAAGTAGAGTCCGAGTCCTTTACGGTATGGTTTAAGGTATACACCACTACCACTTTTACCCAATGCCACACTTTCCATTTTCTTATTATGGCGATTCGCTTCGATTAGGGCGGTTCTGCTTGCTTTTGCTGAATTCACAGCTCTGGTGATGCCTGCAACAGCACCCGCTAAACTTCCGAGCGCGGACAATCCAGCAAAAATCGGTATCAGTGGTAGAATCCCTCCGACCTTAGGAATTGGAATTATGCGGGGTGTGCGGATTGTTTTCTTTCCACCAGCAGCTTTGAGGTATTTACGTGCCGCATGTAATGCCACTACGGTAGCTTTCTTCAAATTATTCGTTACAAATTGCTCACCCCCAGCTTTTTTCAGTACATTCCGCACTTTATGAACCACCCCAGAACCAAAGGCGATTTTTCTGAGATTATTTTTCTTTTTCTTCGGTTGATTTTTCTTCTTTTTCTTTATAGTAGTACTACAACCCATACCGAAACGTCTCTTTGATTTCATAATATTGGTAACGAGTAGGGCAGCTGCTCTTTCCTTAATACCAGCGTCCTTCGATTTAACCCTATTCCAAGCTGCGTATTCGAGTTCTTTGTCTGCTCTATGTCTCGCTGTGAGATCAGTTAGATGATTCAAATATTGAATATCGTGTTGTTTGCATGCAATATCCAATTTATTGATTCCGGGATCTTTGCGGGCAAAACGTTTTTCCAATTTTGTACCGGGTCCACAGTACTGATATCCTCCGGGTAAATGTAATTCGAACGGAAGTTTGTTTATCAAATTATTAACAAATCCACGTCCGCTCTTTCTGGATACACCGCGAACACATCCGTATCGTTTGATGGTACTCATTTAAATGAAACGTTCACGACATATCATCGCTTACATAGTCTCCAACCACGGTACGATGCGCATTGTAAAGCAGAAAGAAAAGTTTGCTGTAGATAATCTAGATGAAAAATTCGGTTGTGGATTGAATGGACAGAATGTGTTGCGGCATGGTCCGCTACTTCCACCATCTGTTCGAGGACTCATTATTGGACCGTCGAATTGTGGAAAGACGAATGCCATGATCTCTCTTCTGACACATCCACAAGGACTACGATTCACAAACGTTTATCTCTATTCGAAATCACTCAATCAGCCCAAATATCAATTCCTACGAAATGTATTGGAACCCATAAAGGGTTTGGGATTTTATACGTTCAGTAATAATGCAGAAATAGTGGAACCGTCCGATGCCAAACCAAATTCTGTTTTCATTTTCGATGATGTAATATGTGAAAAACAGGACATTATAAGATCATACTTCTGTATGGGACGTCATAAGGATGTTGACTGTTTTTATCTTGCTCAAACATATTCACGAGTGCCCAAACAGTTAGTGCGAGACAATACAAACTTTATTGTAATGTTCAAGCAAGATGAAACGAATCTACATCATATTTATTCTGATCACGTTTCACCCGATGTAACATTCAAACAATTCCAATTGATGTGTGTTAAATGTTGGGAGGATCAATATGGATTTCTGGTCATTGATAAGGATAGAAAAATGCATGAAGGTAGATATCGCATGGGGTTCGATAGTTTTATATATCCATGACACTGTAATCCACATTCAATCGATCGTTGAATTGCATAGAGGTTACTTCAGTGTATTCTCTTGACAAAAACAAAATGAAGACAAAAAATGATTCAGTAGCTGAAAATAAAAACAATGAATTGAATTTGAAACGTCAACTGGTTGAGACAACAGAAGCTGTACGGCAGAAATTCAATTCTATCAAGAGTGGACTTATTGAAAATCGAATGGCGCTTGAAAAACTCTATGATCCCATAATGAAGCCATTAGAGGTTCTATCTTCAGCTGCTACCATCAAATCACAAAAGTCAACGTTTCCAATGAAGCAAGGTAATATTCAGTCTACTCCAACAAAAGTTACGAGTACCCCAATAGGGAAGGATCCATCCTCATATAATAGTGAAATATCATCTGCTGACAGTGAGACAGGTACTATCAAAGAATTCGGAGAAAATGAAATGTCCATATTCGAAACACCGTCATCATCTCGAATAGGTGATTCTGATTTCTCTGATTTTGAAGATAATATTGGAGATGTTTTGAAAAGACATTTGGAAAATGTTAAAACAAAGAATGTTGCATATGATACAATATATGGTATACGTTTAGATCCTACTACACAAAAACTGAAAATGGGTAGTCTCAATGTACGTTTCAGTGATGGGAATATTATATTTTGGAATGACAATAAAACAAAAATCATGAATTCCCAGGTAGTCCGGAGTTATACGACATGATTTTTTTGAAAAATCCACTTGAAGTCAATTTCAATGATGAAATTCGTCATATATATGCTAAAATATTGAGACTAACGAATGCACCATACAAACAACATCAACTAAGACATGGTTTCAAACATACGAATTCTAAAAAATTTCGTGAAGTTATCAAACCAGTACTGAACTTATCACATCATCTGTCGACAAGGAGTAGAACAAAAAAAGGTAAAGGGTTCAATCGGATGCAAAAAGAGTATTATACCAAACCTGCGAATTATGTGTACTGGAATTCACCTGACGAGTTAGTCGATCGTTTACGACTGTTGATATCCTCGAAATCGGCTGGACATACTGGACACGACAATGAAATAATTTCAATAATTGAAGAATTACGTGAGGAAGGTATAATATATTGAAACGTTCAAGAAAATGGTCACTTTGTCCTCATTATATGATGCAGTAACATTGTTGAATTATGTGTACGGAGACGAAGTAGAACAGTTATAGTGAGAGGATGGATAATGAAATAAGTGATCTTAAACGACAAGTTGTCAATGAATTACATACACCGGCGAGACGTAATTTCGCCAGAAGAACCACCACCCTCAAAGGTTTTGCAGATCTATGGCAGATTGATCTTGCCGAATTACAACCCTATGCTAAACATAATAAAGGATATAGATATGTTCTTGTAGTAATTGATTGTTACTCAAAATATCTATGGACAAAACCGATTAAAAATAAAACAGGTGGTGCTGTAACGGATGCAATGGAAGATGTGCTGAAAGAAGCCGACTATTCTCCGAAACATCTACAAAGCGATCAAGGAAAAGAATTTTTCAACAAAACTTTCTCATCTCTAATGGGCAAATATAATATCAATCATTATTCAACATTCAGCACTATGAAGGCGGCCATAGCAGAAAGAGTAATTCGAACAATAAAGACGTGGCTATATAGAGAATTTTCAGCGATGGGACACAACAAGTGGTTAGATGTTCTTCCTATGATAACAAGAAAATATAACCATAAAGTGCATCGTACAACTGGTATTGAACCAATTAATGTTACGCCAACAACAAAACTAAAATTTAAAAGTGCCAAAGTCATCCGTGGAAAACAAAGTCTTTCCAAATTCCGAATGAATGACATTGTACGTATAAGCAAGTACAAAAATATCTTTGAAAAGGGGTACACTGCCAATTTTACAACTGAACTATTCAAAATCATTAAAATTAATAGGACATATCCCACAACGTATATTCTTGAAGATATGAATGGTCAACCGATTAAAGGTGGTTTTTATGAAGAAGAGTTATTAAAAACGAAAAATCCTGACATTTATCTAGTTGAAAAGGTGATGAAGAAGAAAAATAATAAACTGTATGTGAAGTGGTTAGGCCTTCCGAGTGAACACAATTCATGGATTAATAAACGTGACATGGTTTAATATATGTATTAACTTAGATGTTTCGTAAAATAAACTATTAAATGCAATTTTTTTTTATTTCGAGTAGACTCTGTTGAAATTAATTAAAAAAAAAAATATTTTGTAGCGGTAAACGTTGCCCCAGCCAATCGCAACGTTCTGTGTATGCCAAACCAAATTAACTGCATACCCCATTCCCGCTTAGATATTTTCAACTCACAACATTGATAACATTTCATAATCCTCAGAGCTAATCAATATCAGATTGAAATGCGTGATCAAACTCTTTTCGCCACTTATCACGTACAGATGCTGCCGTATCAAAAAGTTTTGTTGACTCCTGAAGCTCCATCTCTGCTTGCATTTTCAAACAATGGGCGGACTGATTTTTGTGTGTGATTTCGAATCGGACTTTATCTGCATCTTCACACATTTTGATCAGTTCAGCCTTTGTTAATGCAATCTTTGCATCGAGCTCCTGAAGAGCCACCTCGTCCAAGCTGCCACTTCGAACATTATCATCGCATTTGACGATGGTGGCTTTCGCTTTTATAATGCGGCATTTCGCTTTCTTCAGCATGTCCCCACAGCGCTGCAGTGGACCGAAAGAATGAAGCGAAACATCTTCCAAATCGCCCATCACATTCAAGAAGGTGTCATCTACCTTCTTCTTACGAGGTTTCCGTACACCCTTCGTTGTTTTCTTAGGGTTAGAAGCAGTAGATGTACCTTTCCTCTTAGATGGTTTTGGTTTCGAATCCACACTAAAAGGAGAGAGAAGTGGAGGGCATATGGGTAGTGACAGTTGTGAAAGGGTTGGATCAACACTTTCTGAAGGTTCCGGTATATCTACCGTCTTCAGATAATCAAGAATGTTATAGTCATCGGTGAAACCTTCTTGGGATGACAAGTGATATACCGGAATATTTTCAAAACCAAACTCATCATTTGTTGTTGGAATACGTGACATTGCACCTTCTTCAACAGAAACATTTGGTAGGGAAGTCATGATTATTTAGCTCGGAGGGAATGTGTGATACCAATGGGATGTGGATAGAAATGGTGCTGATGTTGATGCGACTTCACGTTTTATACGAACAAGCCGACTGGTACATGCGCACATGAATATGACAACAATCTGCCGTAAGAGGAGAAGGGGTAGATTTCCCTTCCAGGAGTTGACTCCACAAATTTCATAGTAATAAGAAGTGTTGAGAAGAGACAGTATTCTTCCAACCGATGTCTTCTCCAGATGTGTATGTAGTTCCATGTCACCGACATAAACTTTGCCCAATTGACAATAAATATTGAAATCATTTTGTTATATAATGCGAAGGTGTGATTTAGAACAAAATGATCCAAGTGAGTCATAGTTCTAATTCACACCTTCGTATTGCATATATTCATAGTGAAAATTATCCACTGTAGATATAATTCCCAATGGAAGTGTGTATTTTTTTTGTAGCCCTGAAGAGGGCTGTTTTGCTCCAAAGAGCCAAGGGGGTTTGGGTGAAGACTGATTAGCTTGAGTCTTCACCAACATTACCAACATTCCTAGCATAGAATGCCCTAGCCCGCTCCTTCGTGTCCTCCCACACGCGATTAAATTCTGTAGCATCTCCGATAAAACTGTCATCATCGGACCCATGCTCTCCTGTTGAGTGCCGCGGAGGCGCTGTGGTATGTGGGATCTCCTGTGCTGTTGTTGAAGACATGTTGAGTTGCTGAATGATACTTTGAGTAGGTTGTCATCGTATTTATAAGGATCGGAGTGGGGATGTGTAACATAGCTTAGTGGTAGTGGTCATTAGGCGCTTGCGCAGGTTCTATTAGAATTTTGGAGGATTTTGTGTTGCCTTCTATCATCTGCACCCGGCCTCCGGCTACCGGAAAATTTAAAAGTAGAAAATTGTAAAGTTATAATTCTACAGCCTTCGGCCTCAAAATAGAAAAAAAAAATTCGACCCGCGAATTAAACCGCAGATTAATCCGCGGTCGCGAATCAACATCGCGGCTGCGGAAAATTTCCGGAAAATTTAAAAGTAGAAAATTGTAAAGTTATAATTCTACAGCCTTCGGCCTTCGGCCTCAAAATAGAAAATTTTTTTTCGACCCACGAACTAAATCGCGGCCACGAATCAAACCCGCGAACGCAACCGCGGTCCAATTCGCGGCCGCGAATTGGGTCGCGGCCGCGGCCACGATGTTGATTCGCGGGTCGAAACCCCAATTTTCTAGCACCCTATTATCATTTTTTTTTCTGCACTGATGAACATTTTTCTTTTTTTTTTTCTACTCAATTAAATCTGACAACCTAACCTACATCCGAATATCTTCCTCCAGTTAAGTGCGCATGCGCGTGTGTACTCTTTTTTTAGCCCTAAAAGAGCTGTTTTGCTTCGAAGAGCCAGGGTATGTCGATCCACACATGTTTATGTGAGACGACGAAAGATCACTAAACATCTACAACTCTTCAAGTTATAGAAACTTTGTACATTTTCACCATTAAGTGGTGCAAATGCATATGTTTGTGTTTTTTGTGTGGCCCTGAAAAGGGCCGATGGGGTGCTCCGGAGAGCTGGGTGTCATCCCGCATAGTTATGCGGGACGACCACGGAAGGGAACTCAGATGACATAGATGACATCGTCATCGTCATCATCCGATGATACCACGATGATGGTGTCATCGTCGGAGTCATCGTCCTCCAGGTGATGCACCTCCGGGTGGTCATCCATGTCGACATCCTCGATGCCGATGAATTCGACATCCTCGACCACTTCGTCATCTTCTAGGTGGTCATCCTCGACCACATCATCCTCGGAGATGTCAGACTCATCCGACCATTCCTCCTGGTGCTCCTCCATTTCATCACCATATTCTGATGATGATGTTGACGGGGACGGGAAATTCCACGTATCCCAGGAGTCGCTGATCTCGGCCACCTGAATTGGCCCTCTGGGAACTCTATCATCATTCCTATCGTGATAGAGAGCCCCTTGGAATATTTGATGTACCTGGACTGGGTACAACGACGGTGGCATCTGCCGAATTATCTCGGCAACGTCTTCAAATCTCTCGCAACGTCTCGGAGCTGTGGTGGAGTCTGGGAGAGGCATCTTAGAAGACTGATACTATAATCTGAGTTTACATTGAATTTATACTAACTCATGAGATAGAAATGGTGGGAGAGAAGGGTAGGGGTTGTATGAGGTGGTGGGAGAGAAGGTGGAGGTTATAGATGGTGGTAGTGGTAGAAATACTCAACATACTTATTGAATAATACAATTGAGATGATTTCCTGAATAATGTTTCAGAGTTGGAATTATATAGGTACTTATTAAATAACACAAGTATCAGAAAATACAATTAAGATTAAGTGAAGAGCAATGCCCCAAACATCGCATTGCCCAGTGTGTACCAAACCAATAAATTTAATGTACACTCCTTTTTTTCACTTCATCTTTTTTTATTATTAATATCTACTTATATTTACAACTTACAATTAAATTAATTTTTAAAACACACTTACAAATAACTAAACCTATATAAAATACCTAATTATCTACTTATTTTCTAAACGTCGGAGGGCTGCCAACATACTCTCCGTCGTAGCCGTCACATGCGTTCTGGCAGTTTCCAACCTGGTGACCCTTTCGGCCTCCAGGATGGCTTCCTGCCGATCTCGCACCATCAGGTCGGCCAGCTGGCGGGCAATTTCTGCCCGCGCTAGTCGACTCCGCTGGCAGTCGCGCTCGGCCTCCTCTACCTCCCCCAGTAGCTGGTCCACGTACGTCTTCAGCGTGGGAGCGATAGGCTCCAAGGCGACGTGTGTGATCGGCTCCCTTGCCCTTGAAGGTCCAGCGACGGGATCCATGGTGGCAACTACCTCCACGATCGGGGCTGGTGGAGGGACAGCTGGCGGTGGTGCCACTACATCCACGCTAACGACTTGCACTTTAGCAGGTGGTGGGACAGGAGTCACAACAGGGACCGCAGCTCTTGAGGATGATGGCCATCCTCCTTGGTAAGGGTTGGTTTTATCGCATTTCTTACGGTATGCTTTGCCCCAATTGCTTCTTCGATGACGATTTCAAGCCGCTACCACTTGCTCGTGGTGTAAGCTCGAACTCGTCCTCGCTATCCTCAATGATTTCCAACGATTTCACCTTTGACGGTTTTCCTCGTTTGGGGGCACCATCGTCAATGGTATCGCCATATCGTTTTCGTACACCACCACCTTGCTCCTGTGAAGCCATCGGCGTCAGTGGCTCCGGGATATCCGCGTCCTGCCTGATCGTCTCCATGACATCTTTGAAGAAGGCATCATCATCGATGTCCTGGTGTCCTGATGGAGGTGGCGGAGACGGTCCTCTACGTCTGACTTCTTCCTCGACCCTAACGTTAGTTAGGGCTGCTGCTACCATGAGAAAGTTGGCCGCTGGTGTTGAAGGATCCATTGCTATACATTGAAAAAATAATTATGCATGAATATAAGATTGTGTACTTACCGATGAAAATTGGATTCTGGAGACTGGAGACTGGAGACTGGAAACTGCTGCTGGTGCTGGAGATGTTGACTTTGAGAACTCGAAGTCAACTGAAGAATATTCAGAGGGAACTCTCCTTTTAAACAATTGCCCCACCTTCCACTCTACCTCTCATGCGCAATGGTTGAATTGCGCATGACACACCCCTCTCATGATCCCACCCAAATTAAATCCCGCCCTCTGTCATAACCCCGCCCTCCGTCGAAACCCCGCCCTCCGTCGAAACCCCGCCCTCCGTCGAAACCCTTCCCTCCGTCATAACCCCGCCCTTATTCCAACTCCGCTAAGTATTACAAAAGATACATGTCCTTAGTGGAGTCAGTTGAAACAAAGAAGTTTGGCATGCATAACAATGGTGGGTTGGAGTATCAGCATACTCGACAGTCACATGTGAATGGTGATTATCATACAATCCACCATTGTCATTCATACCACAGTACCGTACATAACACATACGGCAGACGAAGAATTGGCCTTCATCACCAGCATCAATTGCAACGAAGGCCAATGTGCAACAATACAAATTGGTTGCAAAATTGTTCAACGTCTCCGACATGTTGATTGGTATGGTACGACTTATGATGGAGTCGAATTCGCTGACAGAATCCGCCTCAATCCCTTCATCGACGTCATCTTCTGCATTGCCCTCGTCGACGGCCTCATCTTCAGCGGCATCCATCTCCACCGGGTCCTCCGGCTCCACTAGCTCCACCTGGTCCTCGAACACCAGCTGATCCACCATTTCGTCCAGCTCATGGACCGCTGGTCCATCCACAATTTCCACCTCTAGGTCGTCGTCCCAGTACTCCTCGAAGTTGTTAATGTCCATGTGGGACAGGCTGGCTAGGACTTCCATATAACTATCCATCACAATACAATAGAATATTCGAACTATGAAATTCGAATGAAGTATTCAGTGACCAGTTCTTCTTTTATATGTTTCATTCAGAGTATGGGGGTTACCACCACCACAATTCTTCTGCATAAGAGTAGAGAGCGTTCGAGTCTCCCAAGCAGTATTAGCGAGAACATCATTGTACGTGAATGTGTAAGTAGCATGATAGTATTGAAATAAAAATAACTTTAGTTTGACTAAATTTATTCTATATATTTTTATGATAATACAAATTCATTTTTCAAACAGCTGGGTGTGGATCACTGCCTGGAGCCCAAAGTTTTGGTCTATGTGTGAGCCAAATATCAGGATGTTTCTTCTCCAATTCGAATAACCTCTCATGTTTCTTCTCCAATACAACTAACCTCTTCTCAATATCGTCATATTTTTGCATCATTGTAGATGTTATATCCAATGCATTATCCGAATCCTTTTTCAGAATATCGCATTTGTGATTGAATTCACTTGTCAACTCTGTAATGTTTCGTGTCATTGTAGCTGTAGCATCCCATACTTTGATATCCACATCACTTTTTAGATTACTGTACTTGCGATCCAGTTCATCTGTCACCTCCTCTATTTTTTCGTTAAAAGCTTGACGGGCATCAGGTACAATTTGAGCCGTTGTGGCAAGTATGGCAGCCTGCAAGGCTTTGAGGACAAGTGCCTTCGACTCATTGATTTGTTCATTGAGATATAACTGAGTTACACAATCTCTCTCATCTATCGGTTCACCAACATTTTTCAGTCTTTTACCTTGCATATCATATTGGTCATCAGGTGAAAGCTTGAATCCTATACCTTGAGGACCCTGAGAACCTTGAAGAACTCGAACTTTAACAGTACCACATTTTCGTCTACGACCAAATTTATCAATAGCTTTGGACATCTTTCTCCCACCTCGATATCTTTCATACTGATGATTTCAAAACAACCATTTCTATATATCTCTGAGTAGGTATTTTATTCACTTAAATGAAACAATGGGACATCAGAATAATGTGTTTATTTAAAAATATATATATTTGGTAACAGGAAAACAAGACATTTACTAAAATTGACTAGTATAATTCGACTTTTATCCATTGAGCTTAATCACATCAAGAATACAAATAAATAATTATGGCGGTGGTGGTGAATTTTCCATTTAGAATGATATTTCATTTGTTCAATTCAGCTGTTAATAAATGAAGTAATTGATCTAACGGACTTTCTTGAGAAAAAGATTGAATAATATTGGAAACCCAACGAATATTCTCTTCTGGATCATTCTGGTAGAATTCTATATCGCTATGACTCCAAGGAAGAGTTTGTGTCGTATTGGGAATGATGAACCGTTTATCATCATGGTATGACAATGCAACTTTGTTTTTCAATTCAGTATACATGTCATGTAATATGCTTCTAAACGAGTTCATCTTCCTGAATATTAAACCACCCTGTTCGACAATTTTCTTATAATCTTCACATGTTAATTCATTCTTTATAACGGATCTTTTGACTCCTTTTGCTTTCTTAAATTCACTACCCACAGACTGAACATAATATGCTTTGGCACCGGTACCATAAAAGCTAATTATGGGATCATTCGGAAATTCGTCTTTGAAATTACCCAGAATTGATTTTGTAATAGGAATATTGAATTGATTTCCTACTTTGTAATTGGAAGTATCAAATTCACCTATATTGTTGATAATGAAATCATAAAAATTATCGGTATTTACTTTCAAAATTAAAGAATCCGTGTCAGTGTAGAGTAAGGTGGCATTTTCTGCGTAATGACGTTTAATACAACCATAGAAAAAGTTGTACATGACTGTTTTGGATAATTCTAGAATACAAAATCCCAAATATAGTGGTTTATCGTATAATACATTAACTTTTCCCAATTGAATTGCAACAAAATTTTCGGAAAATATTGAACAGCTTTTGTAATTTGGACGTGAAATTAGGGCACTAGCACCCATTTTCCTCTTGATACTTTCCCAATGCGTAACCAGTCTAACATCAATTCTGTTATCAACGTTTTCCATTGTTTTCCCATAAACCGCATTGTTCATGAGTTTATAGAAATCTTTTTCAGCTTTGTTGTTAGATCGATTTCGCATTTCAGTATTCAAATCAATATAAGGTTTCATCCAACATGACTGCTTGAATCTCAACACTCTATGTGTGTTCATGACAATAAGACCATTGGCCACAGCCTGCTGTAAATTTTTATAATGTATAATATATTTTCTTTTGTCATTTAAATTTGGAATTAATTTAGGAATTTTTGATTTGGAATGTGGAGGTATTAAACTTTCAACGAGAAAAGGGAGATCAGCATGTTTGTCATGTAATTCTTGGGGATAATGAACATCTACTTCAAGAACATAACCATATGGACTATCAGATGCTACACCCATTACGTCCAAATTGATAATTTCATTGGGAGTTAGCCAAGCAAAATCGTTGGTGGGTAATGGTTGTGACATACTGTGACCATATAGGTTAGTGGCATCTAAATATGATATGAACGATGAAGGTTCATCGGGGTTATAATCGGGTAAAAATTTATTATTAGCAATATGCTTCCTTTCACTACACTGACTTATTCCGCCACGTATTCCTTTCTTGAAAAAATGAATCATGTCAATGTCAGTCAATAATTCCAATTCTATATTTGTATACTTTAGCATTGCATCCCATGATAATCCGGGTGCTGTATAATACTGCGCCGGATCTAATTTATATTTATCTAAACATATCTTTCTAAAGTTTTCAAATATGTCACATAATAGAAGCACATCGGACTTCAAATATAAATCCGAGTATTCTCCTAAACTCTGACATTCGAATAAATGCCAAACAAGTTTTGCTCTCATATAATCCTTATCTGATATATGCTCTTCGTTAAGATTGTCATAAAATTGATTTTTAGTGGGAATAGTTGGATAATTCAACTTGTCAATATGGTCAACAAAGTTATATGGAAAAACACCTTTCTTTCTCATCAAATTGAATTTGTCAATTTGTGGAAAATGTTTATGCATCTCAATACACTGATCAGATGTTAAGTTAGCACCTAAGTTCTGCAAAGAATCCGACATGAATTTGAAACTGTCTATAAATCTCATTTTCAAATAATTCTTTTTCTCTTTTCCATCTTTGTCAGTGTATGTGTGAGTGAATAGATGCTTGGTGAACGATATATATTTTTCCTTAGTTTGTGGGATAACATCCACTTTGTCTTTGTTTCTATACAGTTCTTTTATGAACAAATGACAATCATACCCACTAAGATTATGGAAAATTATCGGAACAAAATTTGGTAATTTGAAATTTAAGTTACATACAGAATGAGCGGCAGGTGATCTTTTCTTTCCATTGAGGTGGCAATGGTCTCTCACTTTCACATCACCACCCGTGAATGGTTTATCACATATTCCACAAAATTGTGCAGAAGAAAACTCTTCTTCTTCCGCGGGGGTTTGTGCAACCATAGGAATTGGATATCACAGATGATTGTGATAAATATTTCTCAAATCATTTTCAATCCTCACCCCTATATGTAACAAATTTTGATAGTTTGTCATTATATGAACATTTTATCGAATAAGCAAATGAATAAGGTTCATGTTTGTATGTTTTATTCGAGTATGAGTGTTTAGGGTTGGGTTGACTAGTTTGAATGGGTTTGAGAACTGATTCAAAATCAGCATAAACTACAAATGGCACCTTCATTTGTCTCTCAAAATTTTCAAACATAAGTGAATTCCCCGGTATCATTTTACCATATTTATTAATTCTGAAATTGACTGATGGTGTTGTAGTACTCAAATGATTACAGTCATGCAACTGATGACGTAATATTAATCGCTCGTGAGAGAAATACAATAAACATCCATCACAAAAATATTTTTTATGCTCATGCGCAGATAGTTGACTTGAAACTAATCTAGAAAGGTCTTTAATCCAACAATAATGACTATTGCCAGAATCATCAGTTATAAGTAGCAAATTAACATGTCTTCTTAGTCTTCTCTGTGAGTAACGCAACGGACCAACCACTTCATATTTCATTTTGCCCTTATCAAGTTTCGACTCTAATCCATATACATTAATCGAAATATCATTCATGTCCTCAAACTTTTTTATAGCTTGAAGTTTAACTGGAAAATCCATACCTGTTACATTCAAAATATTGGAATAGTGGGGGTATGAGGAAACTTCTGACACTCTACCATTCGCAGGAAACAAAGCAGATGTGATGGCCCATGCAAAACAGTGTTGATCCTCATTGCGAATATTCACAACGCCTTTTCGTGTCTCAATGAACTCGGGCAGCTTCACATATGAACATCCGCTGAGTGGACTGTACTTGTTGATGTTCACTTCGAGGAACATAACTTTTTCACAGCTCCATCCTGAAACATAAAAATAATTTAATATTCGTGTATATAGAATTTAAACATTAAACATACCTGAATCACGTTCTTCAAATTCCGTAGTCTGAGCAATGATGGCATCACGGAATCCATCAAATAACGCATCCAAATCCGTAGACTGGTCCACAATTTTATTTTGTGAGTTGAATGACTTGGTATCAATCAAATCCCGTGTTTGGACAATGTAGCTGCCAAATACCTCCATACTCACTTTGAATATCTTGTGAACCTTTATTGCCTCTTCAAGTAATCCAATAACTTTCTCCCTGATCTCATTGAAGAACGACATATAGTCAGTGTACACATTCGGACTTTCCACTCGATAGCTTACAATTCTACACTTGAAAGCATTTCTTATAATTTGTATGCCATCACTAACTTGGACACATGCATTATTCTTGTGCTGGAGAGTTCTTTTATGAGAACTAACTTGGGATGCAGGGATTGTCACATTACAACAATTGCATGTGTACATTGGTGTCGATGCAGCCGCATCTAACTTAATCCTTTTCACAGAAGGCCCACCTTGGCAACTCTGAAGTTGATGACGACGGAGATTATCACTACGAGTAAACGATTTACCACAGTCACAGGAATACATTTTCTCGATGTGTTCTCAGCACAAAACTCTATGAGATACTGATTTAACAATCATTCCCACCTCCTTTAAATATAATTTCAATGAGTGGGGAAGAGGATGAACAAATTCTATCCGCTTCGACTACTCGTGCAACGTCACAGAGCCCCCACCATGCACACTTCTAATCCAACTCGCTATCGATACATACAAGATGAAGAGTAAACAGTAGTCGCTACATAACTGCATCGTGTGGATGTGTGACGTCAGCGGACCATTCCCACTATAGCGAGAGTCGAGCGAGGGTTGCTTCTGATACGTATGACTGGATCGTGTTCGGATGCGCTCCTCACAGTTGGATGACGTCACACACGCTTCCTCCCACCACCACTGTAAGGTATACACTGGCGGAGAGAAATCAGAGTTCACATATCTGACTGGATCTCCGTGGTGTGCGGACGTGTGCCTTCTCTAGATTTTAATGTGTTGGTACACATGAAAGTCATGCACAGTAACAAGTGTACATACACATGAAGGTAATAGTAGTCATGAAGATAAAAAAAAAATATAAGTACTTGGAAAAAGTACTTGTCCGTATATATTATAAGCGTCGAGCGTGGGCTACTTCAGATGCACTCCTCATAGTCAGATGACGTCACACACGCTTACTACCACCACCACTACAAGGTAAGTATCGGAGAGGAATCAGAGTTCACATATCTGACTGGATCTCCGTGGTGTGTGGACGTGTGCCTTCTCTAGATTTTCATGTGTTAGTACATAATATGAAAGTCATACATAGTAGCAAGTGTTCACATAAATGTTTTTAGTCTTAGAGATAAAAAAAAAATATATAAGTACTTGGAAAAAGTACTTGTCCGTGTATGAAAAAAAATCTCTGTCACCCAAATGTCATCTCAAGGTCAAACAAAAACCTTGAACACCTCATCAAAACCTACATCAAGGTCAAAAATTACTAAATTTAAAAATCGTTTCAAGGACATCCCAAGGTCATAGACCCACACAGGCACCTATGCACCAAGGTCATCCCTGAAGGTCACCCCAAGGTCACTGATGACGTCATAGTAGTGGGGGGAGGCCCAGAACCGGCTCAAATCTCTTACTCTCTGACAACCTGGCAATGATTTCTGTTGCCGAATTATTGATATTCAAATGGAAATAGATATTCTGCACCCCACCATGTTGCGTGCCAAGTCATATTTGATTTTTGAAGTAATTTTGAAAATGTAAAATCCCTCTATACTCCCTCTAACGACCCGACAATGATTACTGTTGACAAATTATTGTAATTCGGATGAAAATGAACATATTGCATCCTACTAGGATGCGTGCCTAGTCATATTTGATTTCTGAAGTCATTTTTAAATTGAAAAATCCCTCTATACCCCCTTTGACGACCCGACAATGATTTTTGTTGACGAATTATTGTTATTCAGATGTAAATGGATATTCTGCACCCCATCATGATGCGTGCCAAGTCATATTAGATTTTTGAAGTAATTTTGAAAATGAAAAATCCCTCTATACCCCCTCTGACGACCGGACAATGATTTCTGTTATCGAATAATTTTTATTCAGAAGGACATGGATATTTGGCACCCTTCTATGATGCGTGCCAAGTCTTATTTGATTTTGAGGTAATTTTGAAAATGAAAAATCCCTCTTTTACCCCTATGACGACACGACAATGATTTCTGTAGACGAATTATTGTTATTCAGATGTAAATAGATATTCTGCACCCCATCATGATGCGTGCCAAGTCATATTAGATTTTTGAAGTAATTTTGAAAATGAAAAATCCCTCTAAACCCCCTCTGACGACCGGACAATGATTTCTGTTATCGAATAATGTTTATTCAGAAGGACATGGATATTTGGCACCCTTCTATGATGCGTGCCAAGTCATATTTGATGTTTGAGGTAACTTTGAAAATGAACAATCCCTCTATACCCCCTTTGACGACCCGACAATGATTTCTGTTGATGAATTATTGTTATTCAGATGGACATTGATATTTTGCACCCTACTTTGATGCATGCCAAGTCATATTTGATATTTTAGGAAACTTTGAAAATGAAAAATTCCTCTATACCCCCTCTGACGACCCGACAATGATTTCTGTTGACGTATTATTGTTATTCGGATGGAAATCAATATTTTGCACCCTACTATGATGCGAGCCAAGTCATATTTGATTTTTGAAGTAATTTTGAAAATGTAAAATCCCTCTATACTCCCTCTAACGACCCGACAATGATTTCTGTTGACGTATTATTGTTATTCAGATGAAAATGAATATATTGCACCCTACTATGATGCGTGCCAAGTCATATTTGATTTTTGAAGTAATTTTGAAAATGAAAAATTCCTCTATACCCCCTCTGACAACCCGACAATGATTTCCGTTGACGAATTATTGTTATTCAGATGTAAATGGATATTCTGCTCCCCATCATGATGCGTGCCAAGTCATATTAGATTTTTGAAGTGATTTTGAAAATGTAAAATCCCTCTGTACACCCTCTTACGACCCGACAGTGATTTCTGTAGATGAATTATTGGTATTCAGATGGAAATGAATATTCTGCGCCCCACCATGTTGCGTGCCAAGCCATATTTGATTTTTGAAGTAATTTTGAAAATGAAAAATCCCTCTGTACCCCCTCTGACGACCCGATAATGATTTCAGTTGACGAATTATTGTTATTAGGATATAAATTAATATTTTGCTCCCTAATATGATGCGTGCCAAGTCATATTTGATTTTTGAAGTAATTTTGAAAATGAAAAATCCCTCTATACCTCCTCTGACAACCCGGCAATGATTTCTGTTGACGAATTATTGTTATTCAGATGAAAATAGACATTCTGCACCCCACCATGTTGCGTGCCAAGTCATATTTGATATTTTAGGTAATTTTGAAAATGAAAAATCCCTCTGTACCCCCTCTGACGTCCCGACAATGATTTCGGTTGACGAATTATTGGTATTCAGACAGAAATAAATATTCTGCGCCCCACCATGTTGCGTGCCAAGCCATATTTGATTTTTGAAGTAATTTTGAAAATGATAAATCCCTCTGTACCCCCTCTGACGACCCGACAATGATTTCTGTTGACGAATTATTGTTATTCGGATGGAAATCAATATTTTGCACCCTACTATGATGCGTGCCAAGTCATATTTGATTTTTGAAGTAATTTTGAAAATGTTAAAATCCCTCTATACTCCCTCTAATGACCCGACAATGATTTCTGTTGACGAATTATTGTTATTCAGATGAAAATGAATATATTGCACCCTACTATGATGCGTGTTAAGTCACTTTTGATTTTTGAAGGAATTTTGAAAATGAAAAATCCCTCTATACCCCCTCCTACGACCCGACAATGATTTCCTTTGACGAATTATGGTTATTCAGTTGTAAATGGATATTCTGCTTCCCATCATGATGCGTGCCAAGTCATATTAGATTTTTGAAGTGATTTTGAAAATGTAAAATCCCTCTGTACACCCTCTTACGACCCGACAATGATTTCTGTTGATGAATTATTGGTATTCAGATGGAAATGAATATTCTGCACCCCACCATGTTGCGTGCCAAGCCATATTTCATTTTTGAAGTAATTTTGAAAATGATAAATCCCTCTATACCCCCTCTGACGACCCGACAATGATTTCTAATGACGATTTATTGTTATTCGGAAGAAAATCAATACTTTGCACCCTACTATGATGCGTGCCAAGTCATATTTGATTTTTGAAGTAATTTTGAAAATGTAAAATCCCTCTATACTCCCTCTAACGACCCGACACTGATTTCTGTTGACGAATTATTGTTATTCAGATGAAAATGAATATATTGCACCCTACTATGATGCGTGCCAAGTCATATTCGATTTTTGAAGTAATTTTGAAAATGAACAATTCCTCTATACCCCCTCTGATGACCCGATAATGATTTCTGTTGACGAATCATTGTTATTCAGATGGACATGAATACTTTGTACCCCACTATGATGCGTGCCAACTCATATTTGATTTTTGAAGTAATTTTGAAAATGAAAAATCCCTCTATACCCCTCTGACGAACCGATGATGATTTCTGTTAACGAATTATTGTTATTCAGATGGACGTAGATATTTTGCACCTTACTATGATGCGTGCCAAGTCATATTTTATTTTGAGGTAATTTCGAAAATGAAAAACCTATACCTCCTCTGACAACCTGGCAATGATTTCTGTTGCCGAATTATTGATATTCAGATGGAAATAGATATTCTGCACCCCACCATGTTGCGTGCCAAGTCATATTTGATATTTTAGGTTATTTTGAAAATGAAAAATTACTCCATACCCCCTCTGACGACCCGACAATGATTTCTGTTGACAAATTATTGTTAGTCGGATGGAAATCAATATTTTGCACCCTACTATGATGCGTGCCAAGTCATATTTGATTTTTGAAGTAATTTTGAAAATGTAAAATCCCTCTATACTCCCTCTAACGACCCGACAATGATTACTGTTGACAAATTATTGTTATTCGGATGAAAATGAACATATTGCATCCTACTATGATGCGTGCCTAGTCATATTTGATTTTTGAAGTCATTTTTAAATTGAAAAATCCCTCTATACCCCCTCTGACGACCCGACAATGATTTTTGTTGACGAATTATTGTTATTCAGATGTAAATGGATATTCTGCACCCCATCATGATGCGTGCCAAGTCATATTAGATTTTTGAAGTAATTTTGAAAATGAAAAATCCCTCTATACCCCCTCTGACGACCGGACAATGATTTCTGTTATCGAATAATGTTTACTCAGAAGGACATGGATATTTGGCACCCTTCTATGATGCGTGCCAAGTCTTATTTGATTTTGAGGTAATTTTGAAAATGAAAAATCACTCTTTTACCCCTATGACGACACGACAATGATTTCTGTTGACGAATTATTGTTATTCAGATGTAAATGGATATTCTGCACCCCATCATGATGCGTGCCAAGTCATATTAGATTTTTGAAGTAATTTTGAAAATGAAAAATCCCTCTATACCCCGTCTGACGACCGGACAATGATTTCTGTTATCGAATAATGTTTATTCAGAAGGACATGGATATTTTGCACCCTTCTATGGTGCGTGCCAAGTCATATTTGATGTTTGAGGTAACTTTGAAAATGAACAATCACTCTATACCCCCTTTGACGACCCGACAATGATTTCTGTTGATGAATTATTGTTATTCAGATGGACATTGATATTTTGCACCCTACTTTGATGCATGCCAAGTCATATTTGATATTTTAGGAAACTTTGAAAATGAAAAATTCCTCTATACCCCCTCTGACGACCTGACAATGATTTCTGTTGACGAATTATTGTTATTCAGATGAAAATGAATATATTGCACCCTACTATGATGCGTGCCAAGTCATATTTGATTTTTGAAGTAATTCTGAAAATGAAAAATCCCTCTATACCCCCTCTGACTACCCGACAATGATTTCCGTTGACGAATTATTGTTATTCAGATGTAAATGGATATTTTGCTCCCCATCATGATGCGTGCCAAGTCATATTAGATTTTTGAAGTGATTTTGAAAATGTAAAATCCCTCTGTACACCCTCTTACGACCCGACAATGATTTCTGTTGATGAATTATTGGTATTCATATGGAAATGAATATTCTGCGCCCCACCATGTTGCGTGCCAAGCCATATTTGATTTTTGAAATAATTTTGAAAATGAAAAATCCCTCTGTACCCCCTCTGACGACCCGACAATGATTTCAGTTGACGAATTATTGTTATTAGGATATAAATCAATATTTTGCTCCCCAATATGATGCGTGCCAAGTCATATTTGATTTTTGAAGTAATTTTGAAAATGAAAAATCCCTCTATACCTCCTCTGACAACCCGGCAATGATTTCTGTTGACGAATTATTGTTATTCAGATGAAAAAAGACATTCTGCACCCCACCATGTTGCGTGCCAAGTCATATTTGATATTTTAGGTAACTTTGAAAATGAAAAATCCCTCTGTACCCCCTCTGACGTCCCGACAATGATTTCGGTTGACGAATTATTGGTATTCGGATAGAAATAAATATTCTGCGCCCCACCATGTTGCGTGCCAAGCCATATTTGATTTTTGAAGTAATTTTGAAAATGATAAATCCCTCTATACCCCCGTTGACGACCCGACAATGATTTCTGTAGACGAATTATTGTTATCCAGATGGACATTGATATTTTGCACCCTACTTTGATGCATGCCAAGTCATATTTGATATTTTAGGAAACTTTGAAAATGATAGATTCCTCTATACCCCCTCTGACGACCCGACAATGATTTCTGTTGACGAATTATTGTTATTCGGATGGAAATCAATATTTTGCACCCTGCTATGATGCGTGCCAAGTCATGTTTGATTTTTGAAGTAATTTTGAAAATTTAAAATCCCTCTATACTCCCTCTAACGACCCGACAATGATTTCTGTTGACGAATTATTGTTATTCAGATGAAAATGAATATATTGCACCCTACTATGATGCGTGCCAAGTCACATTTGATTTTTGAAGTAATTTTGAAAATGAAAAATCCCTCTATACCCCCTCTGACGACCCGACAATGATTTCCTTTGACGAATTATTGTTATTCAGTTGTAATTGGATATTCTGCTCCCCATCATGATGCGAGCTAAGTCATATTAGATTTTTGAAGTGATTTTGAAAATGTAAAATCCCTCTGTACACCCTCTTACGACCCGACAATGATTTCTGTAGACGAATTATTGTTATCCAGATGGACATGGATATTTTGCACCCTACTATGATGTGTGCCAAGTCATATTTGATGTTTGAGGTAACTTTGAAAATGAACAATCCCTCTATACCCCTTTTGACGACCCGACAATAATTTCTGTCGACGAATTATTGTTATTCAGATAGAAATGGATATTCTGCACCCCACCATGATGAGTGCCAACTCATATTTGATTTTTGAAGTAATTTTGAAAAGGAAAAATCCCTCTATACCTCCTCTGACAACCCGGCAATGATTTCTTTTGACGAATTATTGTTATTCAGATGAAAATAGACATTCTGCACCCCACCATGTTGCGTGCCAAGTCACATTTGTAATTTTGAAAATGTAAAATCCCTCTATACTCCCTCTAACGACCCGACAATGATTTCTGTTGACGAATTATTGTTATTCAGATGAAAATGAATATATTGCACCCTACTATGATGCGTGCCAAGTCACATTTGATTTTTGAAGTAATTTTGAAAATGAAAAATCCCTCTATACCCCCTCTAACGACCCGACAATGATTTCCTTTGACGAATTATTGTTTTTCAGTTGTAAATGGATATTCTGCTCCCCATCATGATGCGTGCCAAGTCATATTAGATTTTTGAAGTGATTTTGAAAATGTAAAATCCCTCTGTACACCCTCTTACGAGCCGACAATGATTTCTGTTGATGAATTATTGGTATTCAGATGGAAATGAATATTCTGCGCCCCACCATGTTGCGTGCCAAGCCATATTTGATTTTTGAAGTAATTTTGAAAAAGAAAAATCCCTCTATACCCCCAATGACGACCCGACAATGATTTCAGTTGACGAATTATTGTTATTCAGATGTTAGTGGATATTCTGCACCCCATCATGATGCGAGCCAAGTCATATTTGATTTTTGAAGTAATTTTGAAAATGTAAAATCCCTCTATACTCCCTCTAACGACCCGACAATGATTTCTGTTGACGAATTATTGTTATTCAGATGAAAATGAATATATTGCACCCTACAATGATGCGTGCCAAGTCATATTTGATTTTTGAAGTCATTTTAAAAATGAAAAATCCCTCTGTACCCCCTCTGACGACACGACAATGATTTCTGTTGAAAAATTATTATTATTCAGATAGAAACGGATATTATGCACCCCACTATGATACGTGCCAAGTCATATATGATTTTGAGGTAATTTTGAAAATGAAAAATTCCTCTATACCCCTTTTGACGACCCGACAATAATTTCTGTCGACGAATTATTGTTATTCAGATAGAAATGGATATTCTGCACCCCACCATGATGCGTGCCAAGTCAAATTTGATTTTTGAAGTCGTTTTGATAATGAAAAATCCCTCTATACCCCCTATGACGAACCGACAATGATTTCTGTTAACGAATTAATGTTATTCAGATGGACATAGATATTTTGCACCCTACTATGATGCGTGCCAAGTCATATTTTATTTTGAGGTAATTTTGAAAATGAAAAATCCTATACCCCCTCTTACGACCCGACAATGATTTCTGTTGACGAATTATTGTTATTCAGATGGAAATGGATATTCTGCACCCCACCATGTAGCGGTCCAAGTCATATTTGATTTTTGAAGTAATTTTGAAAATGAAAAATCCCTCTATACCCCCTCTGACGACCGGACAATGATTTCTGTTATCGAATAATGTTTATTCAGAAGGACATGGATATTTTGCACCCTACTATGATGCGTGCCAAGTCTTATTTGATTTTGAGGTAATTTTGAAAATGAAAAATCCCTCTTTTACCCCTATGACGACACGACAATGATTTCTGTTGACGAATTATAGTTATTCAGATATAAATGGATATTCTGCACCCAATCATGATGCGTGCCAAAAATCCCTCTGTACACCCTCTTACGACCCGACAATGATTTCTGTTGATGAATTATTGGTATTCAGATGGAAATGAATATTCTGCGCCCCACCATGTTGCGTGCCAAGTCATATTTGATATTTTAGGTAATTTTGAAAATGAAAAATCCCTCTGTACCCCCTCTGACGTCCCGACAATAATTTCGGTTGACGAATTATTGGTATTCGGATAGAAATAAATATTCTGCGCCCCACCATGTTGCGTGCCAAGCCATATTTGATTTTTGAAGTAATTTTGAAAATGATAAATCCCTCTGTACCCCCTCTGACGACCCGACAATGATTTCTAATAACGCATTATTGTTATTCAGTTGGACATGAATATTTTGCACCCTACTATGATGTGTGCCAAGTCATATTTGATGTTTGAGGTAACTTTGAAAATGAACAATCCCTCTATACCCCCTTTGACGACCCGACAATGATTTCTGTAGACGAATTATTGTTATCCAGATGGACATTGATATTTTGCACCCTACTTTGATGCATGCCAAGTCATATTTGATATTTTAGGAAACTTTGAAAATGATAGATTCCTCTATACCCCCTCTGATGACCCGACAATGATTTCTGTTGACGAATTATTGTTATTCGGATGGAAATCAATATTTTGCACCCTACTATGATGCGTGCCAAGTCATATTAGATTTTTGAAGTGATTTTGAAAATGTAAAATCCCTCTGTACACCCTCTTACGACCCGACAACGATTTCTGTTGATGAATTATTGGTATTCAGATGGAAATGAATATTCTGCGCCCCAACATGTTGCGTGCCAAGCCATATTTGATTTTTGAAGTAATTTTGAAAAAGAAAAATCCCTCTGTACCCCCTCTGACGACCAGACAATGATTTCAATTGACGAATTATTGTTATTAGGATATAAATTAATATTTTGCACACAAATATGATGCGTGCCAAGTCATATTTGATTTTTGAAGTAATTTTGAGAAGGAAAAATCCCTCTATACCTCCTCTGACAACCCGGCAATGATTTCTTTTGACGAATTATTGTTATTCAGATGAAAATAGACATTCTGCACCCCACCATGTTGCGTGCCAAGTCATATTTGATATTTTAGGTAATTTTGAAAATGAAAAATCCCCCTGTACCCCCTCTGACGATCCGACAATGATTTCGGTTGACGAATTATTGTTATTAGGATGGTAATGAATATTTTGCACCCTACTATAATGCGTGCAAAGTCATTTGATTTTTGAAGTAATTTTGCAAATGAAAAGTCCCTCTATACCCCCAATGACGACCCGACAATGATTTCCGTTGACGAATTATTGTTATTCAGATGTTAGTGGATATTCTGCACCCCATCATGATGCGTGCCAAGTCATATTTGATTTTTGAAGTAATTTTGAAAATGTGAAATCCCTCTATACTCCCTCTAACGACCCGACAATGATTTCTGTTGACGAATTATTGTTATTCAGATGAAAATGAATATATTGCACCCTACAATGATGCGTGCCAAGTCATATTTGATTTTTGAAGTCATTTTAAAAATGAAAAATCCCTCTGTACCCCCTCTGACGACACGACAATGATTTCTGTTGAAAAATTATTATTATTCAGATGGAAACGGATATTATGCACCCCACTATGATACGTGCCAAGTCATATTTGATTTTGAGGTAATTTTGAAAATGAAAAATTCCTCTATACCCCCTCTGACGACCCGACAATGATTTCTGTTGACGAACTATTGTTATTTGGATGAAAATGAATAGTCTGCATCCCACCATGTTGCGTGCCATGTCATATTTAATTTTTGAAGTCATTTTGATAATGAAAAATCCCTCTATACCCCCTCTGACGACCCGACAATGATTTCTGTTGACGAACTATTGTTATTCAGATGAAAATGAATAGTCTGCACCCCACCATGATGCGTGCCATGTCATATTCGATTTTTGAAGTAATTTTGAAAATGAAAAATCCCTCTATACCTCCTCTAACGACCCGACAATGATTTCCGTTAACGAATTATTGTTATTCAGTTAGACATGGATATTTTGCACCCTACTGTGTGCCAAGTCATATTTGATTTTTGAGGTAATTTTGAAAATGAACAATTCCTCTATACCCCCTCTGACGACCCGACAATGATATCTGTTGTCGAATTATTGTTATTCAGTTGGACATGGATATTTTGCACCCTACTATGATGTGTGCCAAGTCATATTTGATGTTTGAGGTAACTTTGAAAATGAACAATCCCTCTATACCCCTTTTGACGACCCGACAATAATTTCTGTCGACGAATTATTGTTATTCAGATAGAAATGGATATTCTGCACCCCACCATGATGCGTGCCAAGTCAAATTTGATTTTTGAAGTCGTTTTGATAATGACAAATCCCTCTATACCCCCTCTGACGACCCGACAATAATTTCTGTCGACGAATTATTGTTATTCAGATAGAAATGGATATTCTGCACCCCACCATGATGCGTGCCAAGTCAAATTTGATTTTTGAAGTCGTTTTGATAATGAAAAATTCCTCTATACCCCCTCTAACGACCCGACAATGATTTCTGTTAACGAATTAATGTTATTCAGATGGAAATAGATATTTTGCACCCTACTATGATGCGTGCCAAGTCATATTTTATTTTTGAAGTCGTTTTGATAATGACAAATCCCTCTATACCCCCTCTGACGACCCGACAATGATTTCTGTTAACGAACTATTGTTATTCAGATAGAAATGGATATTCTGCACCCCACCATGATGCGTGCCAAGTCAAATTTGATTTTTGAAGTCGTTTTGATAATGACAAATCCCTCTATACCCCCTATGACGAACCGACAATGATTTCTGTTAACGAATTAATGTTATTCAGATGGAAATAGATATTTTGCACCCTACTATGATCCTATACCCCCTCTTACGACCCGACAATGATTTCTGCTATCGAATAATGTTTATTCAGAAGGACATGGATATTTTGCACCCTACTATGATGCGTGCCAAGTCTTATTTCATTTTGAGGTAATTTTGAAAATGAAAAATCCCTCTTATACCCCTATGACGACACGACAATAATTTCTGTTACGAATTATTGTTATTCAAATGTAAATGGATATTCTGCACCCAATCATGATGCGTGCCAAATCATATTAGATTTTTGAAGTGATTTTGAAAATGTAAATTCCCTCTGTACACCCTCTTACGACCCGACAATGATTTCTGTTGACGAATTATTGTTATTCAGATGGACATGGATATTTTGCACCCTACCATGATGCGTGCTGAGTCATATTTGATTTTGATGTAATTTTGAAAATGAAAAATCCCTCTGTACCCCCTCTAACGACCCGACAATGATTTCAGTTGACGAATTATTGTTAATAGGATGGAAATGAATATTTTGCACCCTACTATGATGCGTGCCAAGTCATATTTGATTTTTAAAGTAATTTTGAAAGTGAAAAATCCCTCTATACCTCCTCTGACAACCCGGCAATGATTTCTGTTGACGAATTATTGTTATTCAGATGGAAATGGATATTCTGCACCCCACCGTGTTGCGTGCCAAGTCATATTTGATATTTTAGGTAATTTTGAAAATGGAAAATTCCTCTATACCCCCTCTGACGACCCGACAATGATTTCTGTTGACGAATTATTGTTATTCGAATGGAAATCAATATTTTGCACCCAACTATGATGCGTGCCAAGTCATATTTGATGTTTAAAGTAATTTTGAAAATGAAAAATCCCTCTATACCTCCTCTGACAACCCGGCAATGATTTCTGTTGACGAATTATTGTTATTCAGATGGAAATAGATATTCTGCACCCCACCATGTTGCGTGCCAAGTCATATTTGATATTTTAGGTAATTTTGAAAATGAAAAATTACTCTATACCCCCTCTGACGACCCGACAATGATTTCTGTTGACGAATTATTGTTAGTCGGATGGAAATCAATATTTTGCACCCTACTATGATGCGTGTCAAGTCATATTTGATTTTTGAAGTAAATTTGAAAATGTAAAATCCCTCTATACTCCCTCTAACGACCCGACAATGATTACTGTTGACGAATTATTGTTATTCGGATGAAAATGAACATATTGCATCCTACTATGATGCGTGCCAAGTCATATTTGATTTTTGAAGTCATTTTAAAATTGAAAAATCCCTCTATACCCCCTCTGACGACCCGACAATGATTTTTGTTGACGAATTATTGTTATTCAGATGTAAATGGATATTCTGCACCCCATCAGGATGCGTGCCAAGTCATATTAGATTTTTGAAGTGATTTTGAAAATGTAAAATCCCTCTGTACACCCTCTTACGACCCGACAATGATTTCTGTTGACGAATTATTGTTATTCAGATGGACATGGATATTCTGCACACTACTATGATGCGTGCCGAGTCATATTTGATTTTGAGGTAATTTTGAAAATGAAAAATCCCTCTGTACCCCCTCTGACGACCCGACAATTATTTCAGTTGACGAATTATTGTTAATGGGATGGGAATGAATATTTTGCACCCTACTATGATGCGTGCAAAGTCATATTTGATTTTTAAAGTAATTTTGAAAATGAAAAATCCCTCTATACCTCCTGTGACAACCCGGCAATGATATCTGTTGACGAATTATTGTTATATAGATGGAATTAGATATTTTGCACCCCACCATGATGCATGCCAAGTCATATTTGATATTTTAGGAAACTTTGAAAATGAAAAATTCCTCTATACCCCCTCTGACGACCCAACAATGATTTCTGTTGACGAATTATTGTTATTCAGTTGGACATGGATATTTTGAGCCCTACTATGATGTGTGCCAAGTCATATTTCATGTTTGAGGTAACTTTGAAAATGAACAATCCCTCTATACCCCCTTTGACGACCCGACAATGATATCTGTTGAAAAGTTATTGTTATTCAGATGGACATTGTTATTTTGCACCCTACTATTATGCGTGCCGAGTCATATTTGATTTTGAGGTAATTTTGAAAATGAAAAATCCCTCTGTACCCCATCTGACGACCCGACAATGATTTCAGATGACGAACTATTGTTATGAGAATGGGAATGAATATTTTGCACCCTACTATGATGCGTGCCAAGTCATATTTGATTTTTAAAGTAATTTTGAAAATGAAAAATCCCTCTATCCCTCCTCTGACAACTGGGCAATGATTTTTTTTGACGAATTATTGTTATTCAGATGAAAATAGACATTCTGCACCCCACCATGTTGCGTGCCAAGTCATATTTGATTTTGAGGTAATTTTGAAAATGAAAAATTCCTCTATACCCCCTCTGACGACCCGACAATGATTTCTGTTGACGAACTATTGTTATTTAGATGAAAATGAATAGTCTGCATCTCACCATGTTGCGTGCCATGTCATATTTAATTTTTGAAGTCATTTTGATAATGAAAAATCCCTCTATACCCCCTCTGATGACCCGACAATGATTTCTGTTGACGAACTATTGTTATTCAGATGAAAATGAATAGTCTGCACCCCACCATGATGCGTGCCATATCATATTCGATTTTTGAAGTAATTTTGAAAATGAAAAATCCCTCTATACCTCCTCTAACGACCCGACAATGATTTCCGTTAACGAATTATTGTTATTCAGTTAGACATGGATATTTTGCACCCTACTATGATGTGTGCCAAGTCATATTTGATTTTTGAGGTAATTTTGAAAATGAACAATTCCTCTATACCCCCTCTGACGACCCGACAATGATATCTGTTGTCGAATTATTGTTATTTAGTTGGACATGGATATTTTGCACCCTACTATGATGTGTGCCAAGTCATATTTGATGTTTGAGGTAACTTTGAAAATGAACAATCCCTCTATACCCCTTTTGACGACCCGACAATAATTTCTGTCGACGAATTATTGTTATTCAGATAGAAATGGATATTCTGCACCCCACCATGATGCGTGCCAAGTCAAATTTGATATTTGATTTCGTTTTGATAATGAAAAATCCCTCTATACCCCCTATGACGAACCGACAATGATTTCTGTTAACGAATTAATGTTATTCAGATGGACATAGATATTTTGCACCCTACTACGATGCGTGCCAAGTCATATTTTATTTTGAGGTAATTTTGAAAATGAAAAATCCTATACCCCCTCTTACGAGCCGACAATGATTTCTGTTGACGAATTATTGTTATTCAGATGGAAATGGATATTCTGCACCCCACCATGTAGCGGTCCAAGTCATATTTGATTTTTGAAGTAATTTTGAAAATGAAAAATCCCTCTTTTACCCCTTTGACAATGATTTCTGTTGACGAATTATTGTTATTCAGATGTATATGGATATTCTGCACCCAATCATGATGCGTGCCAAGTCATATTAGATTTTTGAAGTGATTTTGAAAATGTAAAATCCCTCTGTACACCCTCTTACGACCCGACAATGATTTCTGTTGACGAATTATTGTTATTCAGATGGACATGGATATTTTGCACCCTACTATGATGCGTGTTGAGTCATATTTGATTTTGAGGTAATTTTGAAAATGAAAAATCCCTCTGTACCCCCTCTGACGACCCGACAATGATTTCAGTTGACGAATTATTGTTAGTCGGATGGAAATCAATATTTTGCACCCTACTATGATGCGTGCCAAGTCATATTTGATTTTTGAAGTAATTTTGAAAATGTAAAATCCCTCTATACTCCCTCTAACGACCCGACAATGATTACTGTTGACAAGTTATTGTTATTCGGATGAAAATGAACATATTGCATCCTACTATGATGCGTGCCTAGTCATATTTGATTTTTGAAGTTATTTTTAAATTGAAAAATCCCTCTATACCCCCTCTGACGACCCGACAATGATTTTTGTTGACGAATTATTGTTATTCAGATGTAAATGGATATTCCGCACCCCATCATGATGCGTGCCAAGTCATATTAAATTTTTGAAGTAATTTTGAAAATGAAAAATCCCTCTATACCCCCTCTGACGACCGGACAATGATTTCTGTTATCGAATAATGTTTATTCAGAAGGACATGGATATTTGGCACCCTTCTATGATGCGTGCCAAGTCTTATTTGATTTTGAGGTAATTTTGAAAATGAAAAATCCCTCTTTTACCCCTATGACGACACGACAATGATTTCTGTTGACGAATTATTGTTATTCAGATGTAAATGGATATTCTGCACCCCATCATGATGCGTGCCAAGTCATATTAGATTTTTGAAGTAATTTTGAAAATGAAAAATCCCTCTATACCCCCTCTGACGACCGGACAATGATTTCTGTTATCGAATAATGTTTATTCAGAAGGACATGGATATTTGGCACCCTTCTATGATGCGTGCCAAGTCATATTTGATGTTTGAGGTAACTTTGAAAACGAACAATCCCTCTATACCCCCTTAGACGACCCGACAATGATTTCTGTTGGCGAATTATTGTTATTCAGATGGACATTGATATTTTGCACCCTACTTTGATGCATGCCAAGTCATATTTGATAGTTTAGGAAACTTTGAAATTGAAAAATTCCTCTATACCCCCTCTGACGACCCGACAATGATTTCTGTTGACGTATTATTGTTATTCGGATGGAAATCAATATTTTGCACCCTACTATGATGCGTGCCAAGCCATATTTGATTTTTGAAGTAATTTTGAAAATGAAAAATCCCTCTGTACCCCCTCTGACGACCCGACAATGATTTCTGTTGACGAATTATTGTTATTCAGATGAAAATGAATATATTGCACCCTACTATGATGCGTGCCAAGTCATATTTGATTTTTGAAGTAATTTTGAAAATGAAAAATTCCTCTATACCCCCTCTGATGTCCCGACAATGATTTCGGTTGACGAATTATTGGTATTCAGATAGAAATAAATATTCTGCGCCCCACCATGTTGCGTGCCAAGCCATATTTGATTTTTGAAGTAATTTTGAAAATGATAAATCACTCTGTACCCCCTCTGACGACCCGACAATGATTTCTTATGACGCATTATTGTTATTCAGTTGGACATGGATATTTTGCACCCTACTATGATGTGTGCCAAGTCATATTTGATATTTGAGGTAACTTTGAAAATGAACAATCCCTCTATACCCCCTTTGACGACCCGACAATGATTTCTGTTGACGAATTATTGTTATTCAGATGGACATTGATATTTTGCACCCTACTTTGATGCATGCCAAGTCATATTTGATATTTTAGGAAACTTTGAAAATGAAAAATTCCTCTATACCTCCTCTGACGACCCGACAATGATTTCTGTTGACGAATTATTGTTATTCGGATGGAAATCAATATTTTGCACCCTACTATGATGCGTGCCAAGTCATATTTGATTTTTGAAGTAATTTTGAAAATGTAAAATCCCTCTATACTCCCTCTAACGACCCGACAATGTTTTCTGTTGACGAATTATTGTTATTCAGATGAAAATGAATATATTGCACCCTACTAAGATGCGTGCCAAGTCACATTTGATTTTTGAAGTAATTTTGAAAATGAAAAATCCCTCTATACCCCCTCTGACGACCCGACAATGATTTCCTTTGACGAATTATTGTTATTCAGTTGTAAATGGATATTCTGCTCCCCATCATGATGCGTGCCAAGTCATATTAGATATTTGAAGTGATTTTGAAAATGTAAAATCCCTCTGTAAACCCTCTTACGACCCGACAATGATTTCTGTTGATGAATTATTGGTATTCAGATGGAAATGAATATTCTGCGCCCCACCATGTTGCGTGCCAAGCCATATTTGATTTTTGAAGTAATTTTGAAAATGAGAAATCCCTCTGTACCCCCTCTGACGACCCGACAATGATTTCAATTGACGAATTATTGTTATTAGGATATAAATTAATATTTTGCACCCTAATATGATGCGTGCCAAGTCATATTTGATTTTTGAAGTAATTTTGAAAATGAAAAATACCTCATACCTCCTCTGACAACCCGGCAATGATTTCTTTTGACGAATTATTGTTATTCAGATGAAAATAGACATTCTGCACCCCACCATGTTGCGTGCCAAGTCATATTTGATATTTTAGGTAATTTTGAAAATGAAAAATCCCTCTGTACCCCCTCTGACGACCCGACAATGATTTCGGTTGACGAGTTATTGTTATTAGGATGGTAATGAATATTTTGCACCCTACTATGATGCGTGCAAAGTCATATTTGATTTTTGAAGTAATTTTGCGAATAAAAATCCCTCTATACCCCCAATGACGACCCGACAATGATTTCCGTTGACGAATTATTGTTATTTAGATGTAAGTGGATATTCTGCACCCCATCATGATGCGTGCCAAGTCATATTAGATTTTTGAAGTGATTTTGAAAATGTAAAATCCCTCTATACCCCCTCTGACGACCCGACAATGATTTCTGTTGACGAACTATTATTATTCGGATGGAAATCAATATTTTGCACCCCACTATGTTGCGTGCCAAGTCATATTTGATTTTTGAAGTAATTTTGAAAATGTAAAATCCCTCTATACTCCCTCTAACGACCCGACAATGATTTCTGTTGACGAATTATTGTTATTCAGATGAAAATGAATATATTGCACCCTACAATGATGCGTGCCAAGTCATATTTGATTTTTGAAGTCATTTTGAAAATGAAAAATCCCTCTGTACCCCCTCTGACTACACGACAATGATTTATATTGAAAAATTATTATTTTTCAGAAGGAAACGGATATTATGCACCCCACTATAATACGTGCCAAGTCATATTTGATTTTGAGGTAATTTTGAAAATGAAAAATTCCTCTATACCCCCTCTGACGACCCGACAATGATTTCTGTTGACGAACTATTGTTATTTAGATGAAAATGAATAGTCTGCATCCCACCATGTTGCGTGCCATGTCATATTTAATTTTTGAAGTCATTTTGATAATGAAAAATCCCTCTATACCCCCTCTGACGACCCGACAATGATTTCTGTTGACGAATTATTGTTATTCAGATGAAAATGAATAGTCTGGACCCCACCATGATGCGTGCCATGTCATATTCGATTTTTGAAGTAATTTTGAAAATGAAAAATCCCTCTATACCTCCTCTAACGACCCGACAATGATTTCCGTTAACGATTTATTGTTATTCAGTTAGACATGGATATTTTGCACCCTACTATGATGTGTGCCAAGTCATATTTGATTTTTGAGGTAATTTTGAAAATGAACAATTCCTCTATACCCCCTCTGACGACCCGACAATGATATCTGTTGTCGAATTATTGTTATTCGGTTGGACATGGATATTTTGCACCCTACTATGATGTGTGCCAAGTCATATTTGATGTTTGAGGTAACTTTGAAAATGAACAATCCCTCTATACCCCTTTTGACGTCCCGACAATAATTTCTGTCGACGAATTATTGTTATTCAGATAGAAATGGATATTCTGCACCCCACCATGATGCGTGTCAAGTCAAATTTGATTTTTGAAGTCGTTTTGATAATGAAAAATCCCTCTATACCCCCTCTGACGACCCGACAATAATTTCTGTAGACGAATTATTGTTATTCAGATAGAAATGGATATTCTGCACCCCACCATGATGCGTGCCAAGTCAAATTTGATTTTTGAAGTCGTTTTGATAATGAAAAATCCCTCTATACCCCCTCTGACGACCCGACAATGATATCTGTTGTCGAATTATTGTTATTCGGTTGGACATGGATATTTTGCACCCTACTATGATGTGTGCCAAGTCATATTTGATGTTTGAGGTAACTTTGAAAATGAACAATCCCTCTATACCCCTTTTGACGACCCGACAATAATTTCTGTCGACGAATTATTGTTATTCAGATAGAAATGGATATTCTGCACCCCACCATGATGAGTGCCAACTCATATTTGATTTTTGAAGTAATTTTGAAAATGAAAAATCCCTCTATACCCCTATGACGAACCGACAATGATTTCTGTTAACGAATTAATGTTATTCAGATGGACATAGATATTTTACACCCTATTATGATGCGTGCCAAGTCATATTTCATCTTGAGGTAATTTTGAAAATGAAAAATCCTATACCCCCTCTTACGACCCGACAATGATTTCTGTTGACGAATTATTGTTATTCAGATGTAAATGGATATTCTGCACCCAATCATGATGCGTGCCAAGTCATATTAGATTTTTGAAGTGATTTTGAAAATGTAAAATCCCTCTGTACACCCTCTTACGACCCGACAATGATTTCTGTTGTCGAATTATTGTTATTCAGATGGACATGGATATTTTGCACCCTACTATGATGCGTGCTGAGTCATATTTGATTTAGAGATAATTTTGAAAATGAAAAATCCCTCTGTACCCCCTCTGACGACCCGACAACGATTTCAGTTGACGAATTATTGTTAATAGGATAGAAATGAATATTTTGCACCCTACTATGATGCGTGCCAAGTCATATTTGATTTTTAAAGTAATTTTGAAAATGAAAAATCCCTCTATACCTCCTCTGATAACCCGGCAATGATTTCAGTTGACAAATTATTGATATTCAGATGAAAATAGATATTCTGCACCCCACCATGTTGGGTGCCAAGTCTTATTTGATATTTTAGGTAATTTTGAAAATGAAAAATTACTCTATACCCCCTCTGACGACCCGACAATGATTTCTGTTGACGAATTATTGTTAGTCGGATAGAAATCAATATTTTGCACCCTACTATGATGCGTGCCAAGTCATATTTGATTTTTGAAGTAATTTTGAAAATGTAAAATCCCTCTATACTCCCTCTAACGACCCGACAATGATTACTGTTGACGAATTATTGTTATTCGGAGGAAAATGATCATATTGCATCCTACTATGATGCGTGCTAAGTCATATTTGATTTTTGAAGTCATTTTTAAATTGAAAAATTACTCTATACCCCCTCTGACGACCCGACAATGATTTTTGTTGACGAATTATTGTTATTCAGATGTAAATGGATATTCTGCACCCCATCATGATGCGTGCCAAGTCATATTAGATTTTTGAAGTAATTTTGAAAATGAAAAATCCCTCTATACCCCCTCTGACGACCGGACAATGATTTCTGTTATCGAATAATGTTTATTCAGAAGGACATGGATATCTGGCACCATTCTATGATGCGTGCCAACTCTTATTTGATATTGAGGTAATTTTGAAAATGAAAAATCCCTCTTTTACCCCTATGACGACACGACAATGATTTCGGTTGACGAATTATTGTTATTCAGATGAACATGGATACTTTGCACCACACCATGATGCGTGCCAACTCATATTTGATTTTGAAGTAATTTTAAAAATGTAAAATCCCTCTATACCTCCTCTAATGACCCGACAATGATTTCTGTTGACGAATTATATTTATTCAGATGGAAATGAATATTTTGCACCCTACTATGATATGTGCCAAGTCATATTTCATGTTTGAGGTAACTTTGAAAATGAACAATCCCTCTATACCCCCTTTGACGACCCGACAATGATATCTGTTGACAAGTTATTGTTATTCAGATGGACATTGATATTTTGCACCCTACTATGATGCGTGCCGAGTCATATTCGATTTTGAGGTAATTTTGAATATGAAAAATCCCTCTGTACCCTATCTGACGACCCGACAATGATTTCAGTTGACGAACTATTGTTATGAGGATGGGAATGAATATTTTGCACCCTACTACGATGCGTGCCAAGTCATATTTGATTTTTAAAGTAATTTTGAAAATGAAAAATCCCTCTATACCTCCTCTGACAACTCGGCAATGATTTCTTTTGACGAATTATTGTTATTCAGATGAAAATAGACATTCTGCACCCCACCATGTTGCGTGCCAAGTCATATTTGATTTTGAGGTAATTTTGAAAATGAAAAATTCCTCTATACCCCCTCTGACGACCCGACAATGATTTCTGTTGACGAACTATTGTTATTTATAGATGAAAATGAATAGTCTGCATCTCACCATGTTGCGTGCCATGTCACATTTAATTTTTGAAGTCATTTTGATAATGAAAAATCCCTCTATACCCCCTCTGACGACCCGACAATGATTTCTGTTGACGAACTATTGTTATTCAGATGAAAATGAATAGTCTGCACCCCACCATGATGCGTGCCATATCATATTCGATTTTTGAAGTAATTTTGAAAATGAAAAATCCCTCTATACCTCCTCTAACGACCCGACAATGATTTCCGTTAATGAATTATTGTTATTCAGTTAGACATGGATATTTTGCACCCTACTATGATGTGTGCCAAGTCATATTTGATTTTTGAGGTAATTTTGAAAATGAACAATTCCTCTATACCCCCTCTGACGACCCGACAATTATATCTGTTGTCGAATTATTGTTATTAAGTTGAACATGGATATTTTGCACCCTACTATGATGTGTGCCAAGTCATATTTGATGTTTGAGTTAACTTTGAAAATGAACAATCCCTCTATACCCCTTTTGACGACCCGACAATAATTTCTGTCGACGAATTATTGTTATTCAGATAGAAATGGATATTCTGCACCCCACCATGATGCGTGCCAAGTCAAATTTGATTTTTGAAGTCGTTTTGATAATGAAAAATCCCTCTATACCCCCTATGACGAACCGACAATGATTTCTGTTAACGAATTAATGTTATTCAGATGGACATAGATATTTTGCACCCTACTATGATGCGTGCCAAGTCATATTTTATTTTGAGGTAATTTTGAAAATGAAAAATCCCTCTATACCCCTATGACGAACCGACAATGATTTCTGTTAACGAATTAATGTTATTCAGATGGACATAGATATTTTGCACCCTATTATGATGCGTGCCAAGTCATATTTCATCTTGAGGTAATTTTGAAAATGAAAAATCCTATACCCCCTCTTACGACCCGACAATGATTTCTGTTGACGAATTATTGTTATTCAGATGTAAATGGATATTCTGCACCCCATCATGATGCGTGCCAAGTCATATTAGATTTTAGAAGTAATTTTGATAATGAAAAATCCCTCTATACCCCCTCTGACGACCGGACAATGATTTCTGTTATCGAATAATGTTTATTCAGAAGGACATGGATATTTGGCACCATTCTATGATGCGTGCCAAGTCTTATTTGATTTTGAGGTAATTTTGAAAATGAAAAATCCCACTTTTACCCCTATGACGACACGACAATGATTTCTGTTGACGAATTATTGTTATACAGATGGAAATGGCTATTATGCACCCCACCATGATACGTGCCAAGTCATAATTGATTTTTGTAGTAATTTTGAAAATGTAAAATCCCTCTATACCCCCTCTAATGACCCGACAATGATTTCTGTTGACGAATTATTGTTATTCAGATGGAAATGAATATTCTGCACCTTACTATGATGCGTGCCAAGTCATATTTGATTTTAGTAGTAATTTTGAAAATTAAAAATCCCGTTAACCCCCTGACCCGACAATGATTTCTGTTGACGAATTATTGTTATTTAGATGGACATGGATATTTGGCACCCTACTATGTTGCATGCCATGTCATATTTGATTTTGAGGTAATTTTGAAAATAAAAAATCCCTCTGACGACACGACAATGATTTCTGTTGACGAATTATTGTTATTCAGATGGAAATGGATATTCTGGACCCCACCATGATGCGTGCCAAGTCATATTAGATTTTTGAAGTAATTTTGAAAATGAAAACTCCCCCGATACCCCCTCTGACGACACGACAATGATTTCTGTTGACGAATTATTGTTATTCATATGGAAATAGATATTCTGCACCCCACCATGATGCGTGCCAAGTCATATTTGATATTGAGGTAAATTTGAAAATGAAAAATCCCTCTATACCCCCTCTGACGACACGAAAATAATTTCTGGTAACGAATTGATATTATTCAGATAGAAATGGATATTCTGCACCCCACCACGATGCGTGCCAAGTCATATTTGATTTTTGAAATCATTTTCATAATGAAAAATCCCTCTATAACCCCTCTGACGACCCGACAATGAATTCTGTTAACGAATGAATGTTATTCAGATGGACATAGATATTTTGCACCCTACTGTGATGCGTGCCAAGTCATATTTTTTTTTTGAGGTTATTTTAAAAATGAAAAATCCTATACCCTCTCTAACGACCCGAAAATGATTTCTGTTGACGAATTATTGATATTCGGATGGACATAAATACTTTGCACCCCACCATGATGCGTGCCATCTCATATTTGAATTTTGAAGTAATTTTGAAAATGAAAAATCCCTCTATACCCCCTCTGACGACACGACAATGATTTCTGTTGATGAATTATTGTTATTCATATGGAAATAGATATTCTGCACCCCACCATGATGCGTGCCAAGTCATATTTGATATTGAGGTAAATTTGAAAATGAAAAATTACTCTATACCCCCTCTGACGACCCGACAATGATATCTGTTGACGAATTATTGTTAGTCGGATGGAAATCAATATTTTGCACCCTACTATGATGCGTGCCAAGTCATATTTGATTTTTGAAGTAATTTTGAAAATGAAAAATCCCTCTATACCCCCTCTGACGACACGACAATGATTTCTGTTGATGAATTATTGTTATTCATATGGAAATAGATATTCTGCACCCCACCATGATGCGTGCCAAGTCATATTTGATATTGAGGTAAATTTGAAAATGAAAAATTACTCTATACCCCCTCTGACGACCCGACAATGATTTCTGTTGACGAATTATTGTTATTCGGATGAAAATGAACATATTGCATCCTACTATAATGCGTGCTAAGTCATATTTGATTTTTGAAGTCATTTTTAAATTGAAAAATCCCTCTATACCCCCTCTGACGACCCGACAATAATTTTTGTTGACGAATTATTGTTATTCAGATGTAAATGGATATTCTGCACCCCATCATGATGCGTGCCAAGTCATATTAGATTTTTGAAGTAATTTTGAAAATGAAAAATCCCTCTATACCCCCTCTGACGAGCGGACAATGATTTCTGTTATCGAATAATGTTTATTCAGAAGGACATGGATATTTGGCACCATTCTATGATGCGTGCCAAGTCTTAGTTGATTTTGAGGTAATTTTGAAAATGAAAAATCCCTCTTTTACCCCTATGACGACACGACAATGATTTCTGTTGACGAATTATTGTTATTCAGATGAACATGGATACTTTGCACCCCACCATGATGCGTGCCAACTCATATTTGATTTTGAAGTAATTTTAAAAATGTAAAATCCCTCTATACCTCCTCTGACGACACGACAATGATTTCTGTTGACGAATGATTGTTATTCATATGGAAATGAATATTCTGCAAACCACCATGATGCTTGCCAAGTCATATTTGATTTTTGAAGTGATTTTGAAAATGAAATATCCCTCTATACCCCTTCTGACGACCCGACAATGATTTCTGTTGACGAATTATTGTTATTAAAATGGAAATGGATGTTTTGCGCCCTACTAAGATGCGTGCCAAGTCATATTTGATTTTTGAAGTCATTTTGATAATGAAAAATCACTCCATACCCCCTCTGACGACCCGACAATGAATACTGTCGACGAATTATTGTTATTCAGATAGACATGGATACTTTGCACCCCACCATGATGCGTGCCAACTCATATTTCATTTTTGAAGTCATTTTGAAAATGATAAATCCCTCTATACCCCCTCTGACGACTCGACAATGATTTCTGTTAACGAATCATTGTTATTTAAATGGACATGGATATTTGGCACCCTACTATGATGCATGCCAAGTCATATTTGATTTTTGAAGTAATTTTGAAAATGAGAAATCCCTCCATACCCCCTCTGACGACACGACAATGATTTCTGTTGACGAATTATTGTTATTCATATGGAAATGAATATTCTGCAAACCACCATGATGCTTGCCAAATCATATTTGATTTTTGAAGTGATTTTGAAAATGAAATATCCCTCTATACCCCTTCTGACGACCCGACAGTGATTTCTGTTGACGAATTATTGTTATTAAAATGGAAATGGATGTTTTGCGCCCTACTAAGATGCGTGCCAAGTCATATTTGATTTTTGAAGTCATTTTGATAATGAAAAATCACTCCATACCCCCTCTGACGACCCGACAATGAATACTGTCGACGAATTATTGTTATTCAGATAGACATGGATACTTTGCACCCCACCATGATGCGTGCCAACTCATATTTCATTTTTGAAGTCATTTTGAAAATGATAAATCCCTCTATACCCCCTCTGACGACTCGACAATGATTTCTGTTAACGAATCATTGTTATTTAAATGGACATGGATATTTGGCACCCTACTATGATGCATGCCAAGTCATATTTGATTATGAGGTAATTTTGAAAATGAAAAATCCCTCTGACGACACGACAATGATTTCTGTAGACGAATTATTGTTATTCAGATGGAAATGGATCTTCTGGACCCCACCATGATGCGTGCCAAGTCATATTCAAATTTTGAAGTAATTTTAAAAATGTAAAATCCCTCTATACCCCCTCTGACGACACGACAATGATTTCTGTTGACGAATTATTGTTATTCATATGGAGATGAATATTCTGCAAACCACCATGATGCTTGCCAAGTCATATTTGATTTTAGAAGTGATTTTGAAAATGAAATATCCCTCTATACCCCTTCTGACGACCCGACAATGATTTCTGTTGACGAATTATTGTTATTAAAATGGAAATGGATGTTTTGCGCCCTACTAAGATGCGTGCCAAGTCATATTTGATTTTTGAAGTCATTTTGATAATGAAAAATCACTCCATACCCCCTCTGACGACCCGACAATGAATACTGTCGACGAATTATTGTTATTCAGATAGACATGGATACTTTGCACCCCACCATGATGCGTGCCAACTCATATTTCATTTTTGAAGTCATTTTGAAAATGATAAATCCCTCTATACCCCCTCTGACGACTCGACAATGATTTCTGTTAACGAATCATTGTTATTTAAATGGACATGGATATTTGGCACCCTACTATGATGCATGCCAAGTCATATTTGATTTTTGAAGTAATTTTGAAAATGAGAAATCCCTCCATACCCCCTCTGACGACACGACAATGATTTCTGTTGACGAATTATTGTTATTCATATGGAAATGAATATTCTGCAAACCACCATGATGCTTGCCAAGTCATATTTGATTTTTGAAGTGATTTTGAAAATGAAATATCCCTCTATACCCCTTCTGACGACCCGACAGTGATTTCTGTTGACGAATTATTGTTATTAAAATGGAAATGGATGTTTTGCGCCCTACTAAGATGCGTGCCAAGTCATATTTGATTTTTGAAGTCATTTTGATAATGAAAAATCACTCCATACCCCCTCTGACGACCCGACAATGAATACTGTCGACGAATTATTGTTATTCAGATAGACATGGATACTTTGCACCCCACCATGATGCGTGCCAACTCATATTTCATTTTTGAAGTCATTTTGAAAATGATAAATCCCTCTATACCCCCTCTGACGACTCGACAATGATTTCTGTTAACGAATCATTGTTATTTAAATGGACATGGATATTTGGCACCCTACTATGATGCATGCCAAGTCATATTTGATTATGAGGTAATTTTGAAAATGAAAAATCCCTCTGACGACACGACAATGATTTCTGTAGACGAATTATTGTTATTCAGATGGAAATGGATCTTCTGGACCCCACCATGATGCGTGCCAAGTCATATTCAAATTTTGAAGTAATTTTAAAAATGTAAAATCCCTCTATACCCCCTCTGACGACACGACAATGATTTCTGTTGACGAATTATTGTTATTCATATGGAAATGAATATTCTGCAAACCACCATGATGCTTGCCAAGTCATATTTGATTTTTGAAGTGATTTTGAAAATGAAATATCCCTCTATACCCCTTCTGACGACCCGACAATGATTTCTGTTGACGAATTATTGTTATTAAAATGGAAATGGATGTTTTGCGCCCTACTAAGATGCGTGCCAAGTCATATTTGATTTTTGAAGTCATTTTGATAATGAAAAATCACTCCATACCCCCTCTGACGACCCGACAATGAATACTGTCGACGAATTATTGTTATTCAGATAGACATGGATACTTTGCACCCCACCATGATGCGTGCCAACTCATATTTCATTTTTGAAGTCATTTTGAAAATGATAAATCCCTCTATACCCCCTCTGACGACTCGACAATGATTTCTGTTAACGAATCATTGTTATTTAAATGGACATGGATATTTGGCACCCTACTATGATGCATGCCAAGTCATATTTGATTTTTGAAGTAATTTTGAAAATGAGAAATCCCTCCATACCCCCTCTGACGACACGACAATGATTTCTGTTGACGAATTATTGTTATTCATATGGAAATGAATATTCTGCAAACCACCATGATGCTTGCCAAGTCATATTTGATTTTTGAAGTGATTTTGAAAATGAAATATCCCTCTATACCCCTTCTGACGACCCGACAATGATTTCTGTTGACGAATTATTGTTATTAAAATGGAAATGGATGTTTTGCGCCCTACTAAGATGCGTGCCAAGTCATATTTGATTTTTGAAGTCATTTTGATAATGAAAAATCACTCCATACCCCCTCTGACGACCCGACAATGAATACTGTCGACGAATTATTGTTATTCAGATAGACATGGATACTTTGCACCCCACCATGATGCGTGCCAACTCATATTTCATTTTTGAAGTCATTTTGAAAATGATAAATCCCTCTATACCCCCTCTGACGACTCGACAATGATTTCTGTTAACGAATCATTGTTATTTAAATGGACATGGATATTTGGCACCCTACTATGATGCATGCCAAGTCATATTAGATTATGAGGTAATTTTGATAATGAAAAATCCCTCTGACGACACGACAATGATTTCTGTAGACGAATTATTGTTATTCAGATGGAAATGGATCTTCTGGACCCCACCATGATGCGTGCCAAGTCATATTCAAATTTTGAAGTAATTTTGAAAATGAAAAATCCCTCTATACCCCCTCTAATGACCCGACAATGATTTCTATTGACGAATTATTGTTATTCAGATGGAAATGGATATTCTGCACCCCACCATGTTGCGTGTCAAGTCATATTTGATTTTTGATACAATTTTGAAAATGAAAAATCCCCATATACCCCCTCTGACGACCCGACAATGATTTCTGTTGACGAATTATTGTTATTCAGATGGACATGAATACTTTGCACCCCACCATGATGCGTGCCAAGTCATATTTGATTTTTGAGGTAATTTTGAAAATGAGAAATCCCTCTATACCCCCTCTGACGACCCGACAATGAATTCTGTTGACGAATTATTGTTATTCAGATGGAAATGGATATTCATCACTCCACCATGATACGTGCCAAGTCATAATTGATTTTTGTAGTAATTTTGAAAATGTAAAATCCCTCTATACCCCCTCTAATGACCCGACAATGATTTCTGTTGACGAATTATTGTTATTCAGATGGAAATGAATATTTTGCACCTTACTATGATGCGTGCCAAGTCATATTTGATTTTAATAGTAATTTTGAAAATTAAAAATCCCGTTAACCCCCTCTGACGACCCGACAATGATTTCTGTTGACGAATTATTGTTATTTAGATGGACATGGATATTTGGCACCCTACTATGTTGCATGCCAAGTCATATTTGATTTTGAGGTAATTTTGAAAATAAAAAATCCCTCTATACCCCCTCTGACGACCCGACAATGATTTCTGTTGACGAATTATTGTTATTCAGATGGAAATTGATGTTTTGCGCCCTACTATGATGCGTGCCAAGTCATATTTAATTTTTGAAGTGATTTTGAAAATGAAATATCCCTCTATACCCCCTCTGACAACCCGACAATGATTTCTGGTGACGAATTATTGTTATTCAGATGGAAATGGATATTTTGCACACCACCATGATGCGTGCCAAGTCATATTTGATTTTTGAAGTAATTTTGAAAATGAAAAATCCCTCTATACCCCCTCTGACGACCCGACAATGATTTCTGTTGACGAATTATTGTTATTCAGATGGACATGGATACTTTGCACTCCACCATGTTGCGGCCAAGTCAGATTTGATTTTTGAGGTAATATTGAAAATGAAAAATCCCTCTATACCCCCTCTGACGACCCGACAATGATTTCTGTTGACGAATTATTGTTATTCAGATGGAAATAGATATTCTGCACCCCATCATGATTCGTGACAAGTCGTATTAGATTTTTGAAGTAATTTTGAAAATGAAAAATCCCTCTGTACACCCTCTAACGACCCGACAATGATTTCAGTTGACGAATTATTGGTATTTAGATGGAAATGGATATTCTGCGCCCTACCATGTTGCGTGCCAAGTCATATTTGATTTTTGAAGTAGTTTTGAATATGAAAAATCCCTCTATACCCCCTCTGACGACCCGACAATGATTTTTGTTGACGAATTATTGTTATTCAGATGGACATGGATATTTTGCACCCCACCATGATACGTGCCAACACATATTCGATTTTTGAAGTAATTTTGAAAATGAAAAATCCCTCTATACCTCCTCTGACGACCCGACAATGATTTCTGTTAACGAATTATTGTTATTCAGATTAACAGGGATATTTTGCACCCTACTATGATGCGTGCCGAGTCATATTTGATTTAGAGGTAATTTTGAAAATGAAAAATCCCTCTGTACTCCCTCTGACGACCCGACAATGATTTCGGTTGAGGAATTATTATTAGGATGGAGATGAATATTTTGCACCCTACTATGATGCGTGCCAAGACATATTTGATTTTTGAAGTAATTTTGAAAATGAAAAATCCCTCTATACCCCCTCTGACGAATTAATGTTATTCAGATGGAAATATATATTCTGCACCCCACCATGATGCGTGCCAAGTCATATATGATTTGTTAGGTAATTTTGAAAATGAAAAATCCCTCTATACCCCCTCTGACAACCCGACAATGATTTCTGTTGACGAGTTATTGGTATTTAGATGGAAATGGATATTATGCACCCCACCATGATACGTGCCAAGTCATATTTGATTTTTGAAGTAATTTTGAAAATGTAAAATCCCTCTATAATGTAAAACCGTAAGGCCAATCCCGAAAGAGCTAGCTGATTATCCCTGGCTCCAGGACAGGGAAGTCAGGCAAGTGGGGGACTATTACCGGGAGAAGTATGAGAACGAAGCCAGGAAGGAGATGGAGCGGCTTGAAGGCACGCTGAGATTCCTGAAGTCCCCCAAAAAATCGCCTACAAAGGATAACGAAGAATTGGATAATGATGAATTCAAAATGCCAAAAAAGACCTCTAAGCGAAAATGGACAGTCTTCAACCTACAAGACGTCCCAGTTGAAGTCAGAAACTCCTTCGAGGCGCTAGAGGAGGAGGTGGAAAATGAAGAAGAAGTCAACGCGAGGAAGACCAACACTCCGAAGAACGCTCCTGATAGCAGAAAGAAGAGCAATCCCCCACCCCCGGCAGTGGAGAACAGACAGAGGAAATGTCCTCCAATAGTCATCAAGGGCACGATTAAACTCGACAACGACACCAAGAGTAAGCTGCAACAAGATCTCAAAGGAGCACTGACGTACAAATATACGACTACGTCATCGCTTATCTACGCAAGTACGTCAGAAGATCACGAAAGCTTAAAACGCAGACTGAAGGTGGATGATGTCGAGTACCACACCTACACCATGCTGGGGAAAAAGAGGGATGCCTTCATACTGAAGGGGCTGGACCACTGCCCCAAAGTTGAAGAAATTGCTGAGGACCTGAAGGAGCAAGTGGTCGAAACGTTCGGCGTCACCGAAATCAATGGCACTGAACGAAAATTATACGTCGTTCTCACAGACAAAAAAGTCACAGTAGGATATCTCAACAAGAACGTGAGAGCTGTGGACGATGTAATAGTTAAGTGGGAGATCAAGAGGAGTAACAGATCTCTTACACAGTGCTATAGATGACAGGCCTGGGGACATGCCCAGTCCAACTGTAACCGCACAGTAAGGTGCATGAAGTGCGCAGGGGGACATTGGTCAAGGGTATGCCCAAGCCCAAAACCACCCCAGCTATTTGCTGCAACTGCGGGGCAGCACACACATCATGCTCAGTAACCTGCGAGACCTATATCAAGCATGCAAATTCGCAAGAAGAGAGAAGAGCAAAAGCAGAGCCGAGGCAGAGGTATGTAGCAGCCCATCCAGCAGAGAACATCTGGGAGCAGAGGAGACGAAACCAGCAAAGTCGACAGCAGGAGAACCAGGCTGAAACGGTAAGTCACAGGGTTCCCTCACCACAATCCCAACCTCCATCCTTCCCAGACAGGCAGCAAATCACAGTCCAACTAAGCACGTCCAACGCCGTAAGTGGATTCTTGGAGAAACATGAAACGATCAAAGGTCTAGTAAACATAGAAGGCCTACTGCAGGCCATGGACGATATTATCGAGGGTCTGAGGACATCCCGTAATAGCACCGAGAAATTCATGGCCTTCTGGAGAGTCATGGAAAATATTCAAGGCCTCTAAATGCCCATAAAGGTGTGCATGCTCAATGTGAATGCAATTAGAAACAAGCTCCCGCTTGTCGAAGATTTCATTCACAGACATAAGATTGACATAATGCTTCTAACCGAGATGAAGCTCCGGCAGGATCACAAGTTGCAAATCAGGGGTTTTTCTACCATCAGGGTGGACAGTCCCAATGCAATCAGGGGAGGCGGTGTCGCGATCTTTGTAAAGGCTGGAGTGTCACATATACCTTTGCCACAAAAGCAAAGCTCCATCGAGCATACAGGCGTACAGCTTGCATGTGATACAAAGATATATGTGGGATACAACGCCCCGGATAAAAGGTTCAATGCAATGGATCTGGATAATCTCCTCAATAGCGGACATAAAGTGCTGCTAGCGGGAGACTTTAATGCAAGGAGGCCTGAGTGGAACTGTGCCAATCACCCGAATGCGAATGGAAGAGTGCTCTGGAACTACTTCCAGGATAACGAGGTGATAATAGACTTCCCTAACACCCCAACGCATTTTCCCTGGAATGGTCAGACTCCTACGACAATGGTGAACAAGTAAGAACGTCGTGGGCATCTCAGAGCTCAAAACAGCCCCCAAGTTGATTTCGGATCACGATCCTGTACTCTTTACAATAAAAGGTGGAATACCCCCTAAGGGGCAAAGAATCATGTATGATTATCACACCACTGACTGGAAGGAGTACAGGAGATTGATGAACGAAAAAACATTATTAACACCGCAAATAACCGCGGACAACGTGGATGAAGAAACTCGGAGGCTGATAGAAAACATTCAGAAAGTAAGAGATGCCACCACCAGGAAGAAGGCCGTAAGAGAGGATAGAGAACTTCTTCCAGACTACATCCTAGGTCTCATCAAATTAAATAACAAAGAAAGAAAGAAATGGCAGAACACTCGAAACCCAATACATAGAGAAAATATGATGAACCTAGGACATGAAATCAATGATCACATAAAAAGCCACAAAGATGAAGTCTGGAAGAGGAAACTCGAAAACCTCAAAGTGGTCGACAACTCCCTCTGGCGGATGTCCAAACGTCTCCGACGGAGGCACAATGACATTCCAGCCGTGGGGAATGGTCGGACACTGGCGATGGCCGATCCAGTGAAAGCGGAGTTATTCGCGGAGTATTACCAGAGCACATTCCAGACGAGCGCCGACTCCACTCCGGAGCAGAAGGCGGTTTCTAGGGAAGCCAGAGAGTTTAGAGAAGCCCCGAGGGTAAACATCAACGCTAGGACCTTCTCGAAGCTGATGACCAGCTTCGAGGAGGTACAGGAAACAATAAAGAGGCTCCCTAGAAACAATGCACCAGGAGTGGATAAGATTGATGCAGTCCTACTCAGGAATCTGCCAAGAAAGTCTCTCGTACAGCTAGTATATATAGTCAACAGTATTATAAAATGGCAGCACTACCCGCAATGTTTAAAGCAGGCGGAGATTATCCCAATCCTCAAACCGGGCAGGCCGGAAGCAAGGGTCGAGAGCTATCGCCCAATCTCGTTGCTGAGCGCCATAGCCAAGGTGATAGATAGAATCTTACTGAAAAGATTTGTGAGCCTGGAAGAGAGGCTCAAACTCATCCCGGAGGAGCAGTTCGGGTTCCGAAAGGGATACTCAACCACCTCCCAGGTAGCCCGAATTGTCCACGAGGTGAGGGAGGGCTTCCAACTAGGCCACAATACAGTCATGGTCCTGCTGGACATCCAGAAAGCCTTTGATACCGTCTGGATAGAGGGATTAGTCATGAAGATACTAAGAGCAGGCATGCCGGAGTGTATGGTGAAAATCCTAGACTCATATCTAGTTAATAGGACTTTCAGGGCTAAAGTAAACAACGCCAGCTCAGCAGTGAAGGTAGCCGGAGTAGGAGTGCCTCAGGGATCGAGCTTCTCCATACTTTTGTATTCGCTATATACGCACGACTTTCCAATGCACGGAAACACGAGCACGGCTGTCTATGACGATGACACGGCAATATACGGCAAGTCGTTCTACAGCGCGACAGCCGCGACCCTGGTGGAAATGCATTTGGAGACACTTGTCGTGCCGTACCTAGCGAAGAACAAAATAGTGCTGAATCCTGACAAAACAGAGCTCATAAATTTCACAAAGAAAAGAACCAATGTTGAAATCTTTGGGGGATTTAGGGTTCTGGGAAATCTGATTGACGAGTCCGACTCCGGCGTGCGGTACCTGGGAGTACAGCTGGACAGAAGACTAACACTCATAAAGCATGTCAACCTAGCAATACAGCGAGCAGGAGCCGCAGTCAAAAGGACGTATCCACTGATTGCGAGGAACTCTAGGTTGGCAGTGGAAAACAAAATACTGCTTTACAAACAGGTCATCAGGCCAACGATGACCTATGCCTGTTCAGTGTTTTGCAGCCTTGCCAAGTATCAAATGGTAGTACGACTTGAGAGGATGCAAAATAAAGTACTCCGTATCATCACGAATAGTGATAGATACATTCGGCTGGTAGATTTGCGAGAGCTGGCCGATACTCAGTCGATAGAAGAGTACATTAAAACCATCTCTGAAAAGTTCTATCGTTACTTCATCCTCGGAAGTCCATTGACAAGAGATATTACAGCAGTCAGAGCCCACCATAACAGGCCAAGAAAGCATGGTGGACTCATTTACCAGGCATTGGATATTTTCAATGAAGATGTAGAAGCCGAGCAATAACCAGCTCAACAAACCATGTTTTAAACCCGGTTTTTTCGTTGTTTTTCCGGGAAATCCTTAAGACACTGAAAACCCGATAATAAAAGTCCAATAAGTTCATGTTTTACATATGAGCCAAGAAAACCCCTCGCATAACTAGGAGGAGGCGGGGAAGACACCACTGAGACTTAGCGAGTACGGCAGAGGATAACCTACATAACAGCGTAGGGCCTGCCATTGAGCAGGTATGAGCAGGTTTGCCCAGCCCTCTGAAACACTCAGACGGGCAGGAGCGAACTATCTCTGTAGAATGCGGTCAAACTCCCTCCTTTACCCCATACCCTGTGGCGAAGTAATAGTTTTACGGTGTTTTATTTATTTATCTGTTGTAATGTCGCTATACAATTTTATGAAAACGTATCAATATACCCTTTTTGCCTTTGCCTTCCGACGACCCGACAATGATTTCTGAGACTGTCACTGCAATTTAGGCAAAAATCAGTTCTTTCTTATTGATGGCAATGCGTGCCATCCTATATTCAATTCTTGAAGACATTGTTTTCAATTTTGTTGTGTGCATTTCAAAAACGTAATAGAAAAGTCCCTCTAAAGGAAGCCCTATCATCCTTTCGTCTGCGGATCATTCCATTTTGAGATACGAACAGCAAGAAAAGCGCCTCACGTGATGGTGAGACTGTCTCCTACGTACTGATCCATTTTCTATTTCACTGCCACTACAATAACTCTTTTCGACCCCCTCAAATGCTCTGACAATACTGTGCAAATGCAAATAATTCAAGGTATGTATTTTACTTGAGCGGGTTTGTAAATGCGTGATCACTGGTTATCAGTCGTGGCGCTAATAGTACCTAGGTAACGGAATTATTCTTATTTTCCATGCAAGGAGCATTTTTCTCTCCCTTTAATAATATTTCATTCATCATTGGTTTGAATTCGAATTGCTTTCTAACAATTCACTCAATCACTCCAAATACACAATTCATAATCATTGTTTTTTGCATCTCAACGTCGCCTAACGAAGTAAACTTGGGAGTAACGTGTTTTCACACCCGTCTATCGAAGTATATTTTCAATACAATGTCTAACATCTATATCTAATCATTAGATTCTGCAAAATCATCAGATATAGAATTCCAAGTAAGAGTATAAGCAAACAATGCTGTTTTAACTTTTTTTATCAATAGATTGGTGATTTTTTCGTTTTGAATAGTAGCTGATGAAAATCTGTAATTTCTAGGATGACAAGCGGAAGCAATGGATGGATTCTACCTGAGAGTGCTATTATTTATTCAAAGCATTTTCCCACCCATTTCATTGGTAATAAAAAACTATTGAAGGATGCCTAACCATCATGCATGTGTGAGCTAGTATTCAGCTTCTATAGCACCTTACCTACAAATCCTGTAAAAGATTTGTATGTTTTTTAAGGGGCAGCTGTAGAGAAGTAATCGGAGAAATTTCAAGAAAACATAATTAAAACAAACAAATCAATAAAAAATACGAATGTTATCAAAATAGTAAATATCAGTTAATTTATATACAATGACAAATAACCCATTCTTGTGTTTCTTTATTCGTTTTTTGAAGGCAAAAGATTGTTGTTTTCTGGTTCTAGCATGACGAAGGAAAGCTATTCTGAACATATGTGGAAAAGATATTTGTCATAATTTTCTATATGAATCATGTTGAAATAGGAATATGTTAAAAATGGTTAACATATTACATAGGTGTAAAGATTACTTTTAAATATTCACATGATTTTTCATTTGAATTTCAGTGATTACAAGTACTTTTTTATCACATTTGTCCTTGATAAATAAAGTCCTGTAAAAAGAAGCCCATTTAACAGCGATAAAAATGTGTGTTCCTCAAAACAAGACCTCATATCTAGTAAGTGACCGGACATACCTGACTTCAATTTCTGTCATGTCAGTATGAATACTTTGGAGTAGTAGCCTTGAAGTATTAGAAGGATGCTGACAAAGGTTGATTTTCATTCTTTTTCAGTTTGCAGTTGATTATCCAGAAAAATATTTTCTGCTGAAATATGAACCATTTAAATACTTACTTAAATCCTATGTAGGTAATTCTGGGATTGATTATTTCTAAGATTACCTAGTTATTGCAGCTTTTACCAAATATCTGACAACTGTTATGTGATCAATTAGATTGATTAATTGTATGTATTTATTGTATTGTATATATTGACCTAGAGTCCTAGAGTAATTTTTTCTGCGAGTTCTATTGTGAAATTGACTGGTGATTTGTATAATAAAAATACGTATGTCAAATTATTTTTCTTTGAATTTTTCAGTAAAACCGCTCCTGAACTTCCATTGAACTTTTTTCTTGATCCATTTTGTAGTATTCTATCTGATTCACTCGACTCTGTCTCAAAACCTCTATTGGTGAATCCTAGTAATATACAAATATGAGCAATGCACAGAGTTGTTGATATTATTAGATGATCAAGAGAATTATTTGATAAAACTGAATGGGAAAAAATTTGCTGCAGTCAGAGTATCTCTTGTAAAGTTTCGATTCCTATCAATGAAAACAAATGTAGAAATGTAGTTATTACTCAAAATTAACTTGTTGTGAGATGAGTCAATGTAAAAAGAGAGGAAAACAATACACTCTTATATGGATATATTCCTGCATATTGATGAAAAGCAAGAGCACAAAACTTTACAACCAAATAAGGGAAAATACATTTTTTCATTACCATCCTCAAGTACACTTTCAAGGTAAGTGAAAATCTCCACTTTAAAATACAATAGAAAAAATATAAATTCAAATTGAGATGTAGTTTACTTCCGTTCTCAATCAGAAATTTCATTTGAAATTATTTAACTCGTGTGATATAACTTATATTATACACACTATTATTTTGACTAAACATTAATATTATTGAAAATGGGATACTGGAAGCCATTGGTGTTACTTAATGAGAACAAAAAAAAATTTCCCCTTTACCTCACATGTATTGTCACTAATAGTTGTGCATTTCGAAAATCAAGTTACCTTCAGTAGGAAATTCATATACTGATGAAGGTAACTTGGTGAAATAGAACTGAAGTGAAAATACAAGTGTGATAGAAGGGAAAATACCATAGGACTACTCAACTGCTTTTTAGTATTCCTATGATGAAGATAACTTGTACTAAACATGTTTTCAGTGTTCCTACTGATAAAGATAACTTGGTTATCAAAACTCGCATCTAGGAGTGAAAATACTTGTGTGGTAAAGGACAAAATACTATTTGTTCTCATTAATATCATTCATAACCATTTTACATTTTTTTTGCAATCTGTGAACCGAAAAAAAAAATTCCTTATTATCTCCAGACATCTCTTGACTTTCGTATTCACCAAAATTATATATTTCTCATATCTCAGATTTTTATACTTCCAAATTGTTGATTAGGCAATATTTATTATTTATCATCACTCTTTATTAAAATTCATGAAAAACAATTTCTCAACATTTTCTAAACCTTTATTACAAAGCGGAGTTACAAGTTGAGCTGAAATGAAAAGTAATGTGCAAAAAAAAATATTCTCCAAAGGGCCAACAATCGAGTGTGGAAGGAAAAGACACTTTTTGCAAAAGTTATAAATAATATTTTTTACAATAGGTAGTCAGGAAAATAAATTGAAAAAGAAAATGCATCAATGCTAGAGTATTCAGATACTATATGTAACAACATTGATGGAAAACACCTAAAAAACAAGTAAACTTATGTTATCACTTTATATCATCTATTAAAACAATTCAAACGAAAAAAAATGAAAAAATGTAAATGAAAGTAATATATTTTCAACAAAGTGTTCCATCCCCCAACACTAAAATGATTGCCGAAAAGTAGACCTTATTCGCCTGATATCTCTCTATTCTTTGATTAAACCGCCCAAGGGATGGTATGTTAGTGGAGGAAAAATGATGAAATTCTTTCTTCATAGTGGAGACCTGAAAGCAAACAATTTTTTATATTCGACATTGAAATGGGAGAAAACATCTCCAAAACTGAAGAGGACTTTTCTGTTATTGATGAAACATTTGCTTATTTCTGTGGATATGTCACAAAAAAAAATCAAAAGCACCACCAAATGTGGAGAATGTATTTTAAAAATATTGGGGAAGGGATATGAAAGATTTAATGCCTTTATCAAAAATAAGAACCAGGATTTATAAAATTTCCACCCTGTAAAATTATAAGCTTCCTTTATAATGTTGAGGCCACTATTCCAGATGTTTTCGAGAGAGAACTTACAAGAAATTGCCTTTCAGAAATTTTAGGCAAACTGCCAAGTTTTTTTTTCCAAAAATATTGAGGGTTGTAAACATCACAAGAAAATGTATCAAGAGAGTCATGAGGGTATATTATTTTGATCTCTAGATTGAGTATCTGTTGTGTTAAAGAGCATAATGAAAGAGCCCTCGACAATAAGTCGAAACATCTTGCCAAAATGGCTCAATTATACTAAAATAACAAAACTTTCAAAGTTTCTATCTCTGTAATCTACAAAAATTGAAACTGATAGTCTTATGACTTGTGCATAAATGGTAATTTTTTTCCTGACGGCCTAAAACTTTACCATAAATCCACCATGACACAAGGAAAGTTTCCGTTTGCAAAAATCATGAGTAGCTTCTGTCTAAAAGAAAATTGAATTTATCTGGAAGCTTTAAAAGTTAAAAGTGTTAGAGGGTTCTGAATGCAGGTTTTATTTAATCACTAAATGCTCCATTTCCATTGATTCTGTACAAGTATTTAAAGTTTTTTTTTCCATTCTGCTACCGCATACCAAACCAAGTATGTTCTAATGGGTATAATAGGTACTTACCATTTTTCTGCGGCATTCATTCTGAACAAGCAGCGCCAAGAAGATAATCACATAATCACATCTTATTTCTTGGGCAGGAATTTCAACGAATTCACATGAAATTTTATCGGAACTTTTCTTGGGTTGGAATTTTAACGAATTATAGGAAATTTCGTCGGAACTCTCCTTTTGATAATTTCCTCAAAACGGTCCCAATTCAATAATATTAATCCTTCAGATGAACAGTACTCTTTGTTGATAACAAGAAATTTCACAACATAATTATGAACCTAACCTCAAAGACTCAAAAGTCAAAGACTGTCAAAGTTCATGAAAAATAATATTTCTTGACATTTCTTTTTGATAAATAAAATACACCCTGTGTGGTCTGTGATTTCAGTTTACTATAAACGATGCGTGCGCCATCTGCAACTCTAGTGATCTCACAAAATCAAGTAGGCAAAAGTTCCCTCATTTTATCCCAAACTTTTACAGGTATAAGTAGATACACCAGGGTTTCTAGGTATCTTAGTTATGACATTGTATTTTCTTAAATAAACATAAACAATATTTTCTTCAATGTAAGATTTATTATGGCCACAGTAAAATTTCAAAATTAGCAGTTTACGGAAAGATCAATTTGGAATTCGCGATGGAATCAGACAAGAATAAAAATGTTTTTCTTCTTGTGAGGAGGAACAAGTCTCTTAGATTCAATTGCCAGGGTAACTGTTTTTTAGGACCAAGCCTGGGAGTGAGTTACCACAGCATTTAATGCCGTATCTGTGCATCGCATAAATATGGACCATATGAAGTCAAAATAAATATGAAAAAAAAAACAAGGTAGGGGCCAGCTATACGTATTTATATAAAAGGGACTAGTGGTGGAGCTCCTGTAACTGAGGATTTCAATCCAATTGTAGAAAGCGTTTTGAAAATCATTGATATCAAAACAATGCAGGGCACTGGCAGCATGGTCTATTTTGACTCTGAATGAAAATAAACTATTGATAAGTATAATTTTTATTATTTATTTTGTAGGGCGTAAACACAGATACAAGACACACGAAGTGGATGATTTTTCTAAAACTGGCTATAAAAAGTATGTGGAATCGAATTACTGAAGAATCGGTATATTAGTTATTTATATATTATGAAATGAGGAAAACGAGCCTATATAAGTCGAACCGCTGTTGGAATTATTTCACATTCCACTCAAGCCAATGAGGTAGTACTGAAATGTTGGGAAGTGTCTCTGAAGCAGGGCATTACCAACGTGGAGTTAGTCAATGAAGTTATAGTAGGTAGGTATATTTTTCTCATTTGATTGAACTCTATGTTTTTGCTTCTGTTGTAGAAAACAAAACGTGAATGATCTCATTATACACCATATAAATTGAAAGAACCTGTTACAAGATAGTTGAGGCCAACAATTTAGAACCCAGCAATATTAGCCAAAAGAAGAGTATTGAAAGGAAGAGACTGTTTATCTAAGACTTTTTGGACTTTACGTGTGATCGAGAGTTGAGATTACTTTCATTTTATTCATAGAATGGGTTATTCATTTATTGAGTCTAGAATGGACACTGTGAACTACAATCATTTCTCTCATTCTGACTATTCCTATACATTGTACACATGTTGATTGCAAAATAAAGATATTGGTATTGTTTACGGAAGCACCAGTTGGAAAATATGTTTCTGGTATACTCAGATACTAGTTGTATATAAATAGTAATCCCCAATTCGCACAAGTTCCTCAAGGTTGCTTGTAGGGGTGCAGCCGGATGGTGGATAGAACAAATTTAAAGTTGATATTTATTCTTTGAGGCCGATTCAGATATATGAGTGCTCATGCAGGGTTTTTGAAGCGATTTACACAAATATGTATTTTTGTTGACCCTTTTGCTTGAAATCTCACATAAGTGCCTTTTACTTGCGTTTGTATGACCAGGTCATATTTTACTTGGTTCTGTAATAATTTTGTTGATACTGGAGTAATGCCATTTAATTCATTTGAATACTTCACATAAATCCGACGTCATCATTTGATCAAAACTAGAATTTGATGAATTCATGACTATCTATTTACAAAGTCTAAACTTCCAACTCTCTCTCTCTCTCACACATTAATGGTCATTGCTTCCTGCTCAGGCGCATTCGACCAGTCTCCCCATATGTGTTATGCAAGAATCCGTCCTGCCCCGGCCTCTAACCGGATAAATATCACGTGCTTCGTCGGGTGGATGAGGATTGTGTTGCTCGAAGCAATATCCTCACCCGTAATTTAATATTGGACATTCACAAAATATAATCTCATTCACACAAGTGTTCTGGTTAGGCTTTGTTACAACTCCAAACGCCACCTTAGGAGCAGTATGTTTATTCATAGTCCCGTCAAACATGAAACGTTGGAGAGTCATTCTTCAATGAACCAGATATAGTTTCTAAAGAAAAAAAATCTGCCTTATTGGAGAATCGAACCCACGACCCACAGGTCGTGAATCGAGCGCTTGGCCACTGCGCTAACTCGGTCGCCAAACTTCCAACTCCAATATGAAATTTAAATATGACAGATGACAGGCAAAATATGGGTTATGTTTACCACAAAAGGATACTTTTATCTGGTAAAGAGCCGATATAGGATTTTAAAATAAAGGTGGCTTCAAAGTGAACTTTCGTTTCAAAATTGGTTTATGGAACGTAGTTTGCAATTAAAGGTCCCTTTTTCAAATAAAGGGGACTTTAATTTTGATTATGGAACCTGGCTGTTATAATAATGGATTTATGTGGGGGTTTTGGGTTTTCTGTCCTGCCCTTCTTAGGTATCCAGCGGGCGAGCAAAAACCTACTCGCGCAGGCCCTACGGTGTTGTGTAGGCCTTAGACGCTGCGAGTGCACGTCTCTGCTTGGGTTCACTTCCCTGCCTCCTCCGTGTTATGCAGGGGGACTATTGATGATTTATGTGTAAGACATCAGGCTATCAGGAGCATAATATATTGTCGAGTTTTCCTTGATCTCCCAAAAAAGCAAAGGGAAAATGCTTCAGGCACTTTAGGTAGTGCTGCCATTTCATTATACTGTTAATGATGTAGATTACCTGTGTGAGGGACTTCCTTGGGAGATTCCTCAGTAGAGCGGAGTCGACCCTGTCCAGTTCAACCTTAAGTGTTTCTCTAAAGAGCATGGCTCCCCTAGTAACTTCCCTATGTTCTTGGGTGGCACCCGCGCTCGCTTGGAACGCACTCTGGAAATATTCCCCGAACATTCTGGGGTAGGGCAATGATCTAGGCCCTTTAAAGTGAAAGCGTGTCGCTTCTCCCCCGGGGCGTTGTAGGTATGAAACTCTACCTCGGCTGCCTTCAATATATTTTTTAGTGTTGCGGGATCTTCTGCTGTATTTGCGTATATCAGTGACGACTTATTTGTGAACTTATACATTAGGCCTCCTGTGATGTTCTGGCCGAGGGTGGCTTTACTCTCCATTTAGCTTAATCGTACCCCTTAAAATGATTGGAGGGCAATTTCGGCTTCTTTCCACCGTCGGGGGTGGTGCTTTCTTTTCCCCCTTCTCGCTGGGGGGGAGGGGGTTGTCCCTGCTGGTGCCCGGTTGCGGTTGATCCCCTTGTGGGTCCTGGTGTTCATCATATGAGAGTACCTCGAAGGAATTTTGGGTTGCTAAGGGCTGATCTGCTGTACTGAGGGGGAACCATTTGATCCCTCCTCGTCCTTTTCCAAGTTCATTTTTGTTCTTGGGGCCTTCAGTAGCCTCAACGTTCCTTTGAGGCGCGCCTTGGCCTCCCTTACCTCCTCGGTAAACTTTTCCCTGTAGTGTGAGACCTTTCTCCTCTCCTGGGAGCCGACTTCATCCACCGTCTTTGATTTCTTTTCCGGAGGGGGCTTTCCAGCTTCTCGTTGGTAGGCGCTAGTAAAGCTGTCTGCAATGACCACTTTTTGCGGGCTGCGTAGACTTTCCACCCCGCAGATCGTTGTTTCCGGCTCAGCGCGTTTCTGCGCAAACGCGGGATCTCCTTTCGGTTGAACCGGGATTGTCTTTGGGGTCGAGGTTGGAACCCTAGTGGAGGCTCTTCTTCTATTTTCCCCAAAGGTAGAGGGTTTTTGGGGGGTGAGTTTCTTCTCACCCACCGGGCTTCCTAACATTAGTTATTATATTTATTTAAAAAGAGAATAATGGCGAATCCTTATCTTTCCTTATGGCCTTTTTGTGATTTCTTATTCAAGTGGGCGTGGCTTCCCGGCCTAGTCTGGCTTTCGGCTCCCAAGAGCTTAGGAGAATCCCGCGATTTCTCGGAGGACCCCCTATCTCCTGCTCACCTTGTCAAGACATGCACCCACAATCTACTTTTCACAAGGATAATGAAAATAATGAAAATTCAAAGATTTATTTCTCCACAGATCACATCGATCCGCACTGGTCGGCTCGCCAATGCATACCGAGTAATAGATGAAAGAACTTCAAAAGTCATGGCGAATATATTTGAATCACAGATCTTTGAAAGATTATAGCAAAAATATTTTTTTTATGAAATATTTTTTACATATATCCTTTTTCCAATCGAAATTTTTCAACCAACAATATTGCAAAAATCTTTAATAAATACATTTCGTAGAATATACCATGAAATATTTATGAAATATTCCCACTTCCACTTTCCACAAATCTTTCATTGAAATTATTCCTAATAGATTCTTTCAATGTTCTATACTGACCCGTTTGAAATATTTGTGTATTCCTGCGGAATATTTATTGAAAAATTTATGAAATATTTTTTACATATGATGATTACATATGACTTAATGAGAATGCATCAGAACAAAGTCTGGAAAAAAATTTCTTGTTTTCAAGTATTTTCTACAGTACTGATCGTGTGTGTAGGTAGGTTTTCGCCAATTTCAAGGGTGACTCAGTTCTGCTTTCGACCGCTAGAGGGAGATTTCACTACAGGCAAATTCATGAATGAATATTGAAAGCCTAGTAATTCGGAAACGTTATTGATTAGAGAAGGTAATACGTGAGGTTGACAAATCTTTGAACTCGTAGGATTCAATGACTATTCTCTAAAATAATCTATTTAGTAACTCCTTCGCCCTGCTATGTTTTGCATTTTCTGAGATCATTATTGATGAAATAAAAACAATGAAATACTGAACAGATACTGTTACCACCTTTTTATTATCTCGCTTTCTTGTCCATCTGTATAGTGGTTTGTCAATTTTGCAGTCGATTTCACTAACTTCCGGTGAGCTAGATCCTTGAAAGTTTCAACAAATCTCAGAACAGGATAACAAAGCGATATGAATATGTTAATGATAATAATAATATAATACTAATAATCATGTCTACCGTTCAGTACATAGTGCTATGATTGTCACTCAGTGGATTCAGGTCAAACCGTGCACTTTACTGAATGTTAGCAGGTGTATGGTGTATACAGTGACGTCACAAGAGAATATGGGCCCTCTCGCAAAGTCTTAGCATATACCCTCTCCCACAGGCCTACCAAAAAACAAAAAAAAATCGATGTAGGTACGAAATAATAAAACAGAGTATTTCACCGGGCTGACAGTAACAAGACGGCATCGACAGCTGGACGCTTCGACAAAGTCGTGCTCGGTATCGCGGCAGCGAATGGGTATACATAGTATCACGTCTTATTTCCGCCTATATTGATGAAATAGAAAAGTTTTACACGTTTTTCATCTCTGGTTGTTAGAGGACTAATAGTATTAAATATTTCAGTCTGAAATCTATACTCATTTATTTTTTTCTGGCAGCTGAAAATGCAATACAAAAGTTTGCCTACTGAATGAAGAATATCTCCTTCCACCAACTCAATGCATGTAACTGAAATTACATAAAACCACATACGTCTTTCTGTAGTGACACAGCGCCAAAATGGATACTCTGAGACAATGCTAGAAGTACTGAAGCAACTCGAAAGGACCAAGACGATTGTAGAACGACCACAAAATCAAGTTATTATCCTTCGAGACCTCAGAGGTATCTCCGAGAAAATCAGGAGAATCAGAAACAAGAGTTGCTTTCAATCCGCGGCAGTACCTTACGGAGCTTCCTCACCAATCCAGCAAAAAATGCATTTTCGAAGTCCCATGTGAATGTGGACTCAACAGAGAGAGGCATCTAAATCGGGAATTGCTGACCATTCCTGGACTGAGCACCATCGAATTCTTTGAAACGAGACTCGTATTCTTCATAGAAAGGAACACTGAAAACTCATTGAAACCGCATATCTCGAAGCAAATGGCGCTTTGGAGGGAACAAAAAAGCGCGGAGACACACGCGCTACAACACCGCAATAATCACACCTCAATTACACCATATTAACAGATCTATGAAGACCTCGTATTACCTGAACTTGTCAGTATTCACCTGAAGACGATTGTGGATACAAGCAATCGAGACGTTGTAAAAAAGTGGAAGAAGTCAAATCTTTCAAACCCATTTAGACGATGGACGTCCGGAACCTATGTAATCAAGTTACTATATCGTCTACAATCTTCGAACAAATCTTGAAACCACTTTCAACACCTCTCACATCTCAAACTGAACAAATTGATTTTACTTGTCCTTCTAGTAAATATCTTGCACACGCTTCTCACAAATTTAAACACATATAAACTTCATTCAAAACCACGTGGAAATACAAGAGCACTACGCTCCAGATGAACAACAATGGAAAAACCTACCTACAATATCACACTCATCTTCTACGAGCTAGTAAAACAGAAACAGGCAACGTCGCATCTTGCTAAAATGACGAAGTCACGAAGGAATTCTGACGTGCCCGCAAATTGACATTCATGAATGACTAGTAATCTAAGAAATATTTTTTGCTGTAATGTTTGTTGCATACATTTTATTTTCGTAGCGCCCTTAATTGATGCTATATCACTGCCATCTAGCGTATTTCGGTTACCAAGGATGTTGGAACTCCCATCTTGATGTAAAAATTGCCCGTTTGCTCCAATAAAATGAATAGAAATTTATTAGTTTCCAAATATCCTTTATTTGCCAAAATAAAAACAGTGCAATTATTATAAACACAATATTATATATATATATATATATAGAATATTTTGAAACTCCAAACTACTTTAAATACATTAGTGCAGTGTAACAGGGGTCCAGATCGATAGATAATTCCATACAAACGTAAAAACATTTATGTCCTGTTGAAATATTTTTTATTAAAAGGTCAGATAATCAATTAAAACTTCAATATTTTACGGATCATCGTGAATCTATCAGATCTGGTCCAACAGGTATGAATCTGTGATTGTAATTGGCTCCAACCAACAACAATCGCCTGTCTAAAGCCACATTTTTCCGACAGGGGATTGACGGGCCCAACAGCACAGTAATGCAAAGTGCACGACCTCAAATACTGCGACTTTTAATCACCTGTAATAATTTTATATCACAATACAAAGTACTTGAAATGGATTCTTAAATAGAGCAGGAATAAAAAAATATTTTAGTCCTTTCAATCATTTCTTCAATCATTATCAGTTTTTGAATTAGAGAACCCACCAGTGAGTCGCAACATAAAATCCTACAGGGGGCTTCATCAATCCAACAGCTTCAAAGCTGTGACTAATAATCACCTGTCTCCCTACAAGACTCAGATTAATCAAGTTAGTATTCTATGCAAAAATAACTGCAGTTGTCCTTCTAATAATTAGTTTGACTTATTGACATTTATAAATTTGAGTTATTCTTTTAAATATTTCATCAGTTGACTACTTTTACAGATTGCAGTTATTGAAGCAGTGAAATAGTAACACGTTTAAAATATATAATTTTACACTGTGGAAAGTTGCCATTTAGTGAATATTATCAGAAAAGTCATCTATGAAATGTTTTATCAATAAATTGTATTTTCCTTCCAAATATTGTCCGCTAAAATGACTTTTAAAGATAAAAAAAGTCGACATTGACTGAAATCATGACTACTACTAATGGTAGTAAAATTTAACTTTAGAGAATTGGAGTAGTGTGACTGAAAAATCAGATGATGTAAACTTTCTGCAAGTTTCCTAATTTTCACATGCATCATAATGATCTGTAATAAAAATTCAAACATTTGTTCGATTTTTGTCTTTTGTTGAATGTTTTATTTAATACAGTTGAGACATTTTCGTTTACATCTACAGGATTGCATGTGGTACGTGGACTTTCCATTTATAATGTGAGAACAAAAAAAAAAACACAGTTGTCATTATATACCTACTAGTATCAAGAGGTGCCCACTAAGGTTCTGATAGAGGTGTCCCTAAATTTAAGTTTAATTTCAGATTTATTGGCAGGGAAAAAGAAAATTATTATATCTCTTCATAAAAGTTAAGAAGTTATGTTGAAAGATTTCAAATTGAACCGAAAATTAGTCGTAAAAAATAATTCACCGAATAATAAAAAAGGACAGGCGGATATACCATGTAAATTTTGGGTACCTAACGTTAACGTATTCTCATAGAACATCAACTAACACACAAAACAGTGACAATTGACAAAATTCAAAAAATCATTATCTCCAAATTACTTTTAACTAATCCATATTCATAATTCGGCCAGCTGTATTGAGAAATTTCATATTAATTTATTTTCATATTCAACAGTCTAAATGCAACTGGCAGTACGTGGATTTCCACTCTGTATATGAGTGAAGTAATTTTAAATCAACAGTGGTTTTTTCTGTAAATAGCTGGGAGAAACTGTGCGCTTTGGTGAAGTAGCAGATGGACTCGCTGAATTTTGATCCAGTAGACTTGGAATCGAGCATAAGCAAAACCAAAAAAATATAGGCCAACAAGCAACTCATAGGCATCACAAACGAATATATGGAACCTTTGCTTTGAAAACAATTCAGAAACTTATTAAACTACAACGAACAGCAGAACTAAGTCAATTTCACTTGACGTGCGTTTTGCCACATAGTAAGTATCATCAGAAGCTGTGAGCTTTCTAATGAATACACACCTTTACAAGCATCCACTCAATAGGACAAACAAGACATCAAGTCGGGGAGAAAGATTTGCACAAATCAAACCGTTAATCAATGTTATATATTTTTTTATTAATTGTACTTCAACTTTCTAGTGTTTTTAATTACTTCAGCTTGGTGTTTATGTGATTCAAGTTTCATGGATAATCTTGTTCGCTTGGATACGTATCCCGCCATTTTACTAGAAATATTCGAATTTGAAAAACATATTCGAATTTCTTTCAGTTAATCAGAAAATATCTTGCAGGGTATCATTTGAAAAAAAGTTTGGGGTCACTTCCGGTGAAATGGGAAATCCGAATAATTCCTTAGTTGTGGCATACTCAAGTAGTACTCAAATACAATAGCGACATACGGACTATGATTATTTTATCTTCAAAACTATAGAAAAATTAGAAGGGCGTACTCATCAGGTATATGATGATAATAATAATAGCATAGCCTGTGCGGGTAGAGGACTACTATTATTAATTGCCGTGGCCGTGTGATGATAATCACATTCAAATATTTTCATGGAAATTACAGTCTGCCATTAAGAAAATTAAATATATATAAACGATTACATCATTCTTATTTATTATGCAATTTAGAAGTCATTTTGTCCAATCGACTGAACATCAACAGTTCAGTGATATAAATTCAAAATGAAATTAAAAATCTCAAGGCCAACTTCAAATTTGACACATACCTAAAAATACAAAAAATGTGGATGTGTTGATTTCTTTTTGAAGAAATATGACTATGCCACTGGATTTGCAATATTGCATGGGTCGAAATGTCATAAAAAATATCGATTCTTAATAGAAATATAGAATGATAAATTAAAATGGTGCCCCACTTTTAAATGGGTCTCTCTGTATGTATGTCTATTTTTTTCAAGTTATTTCCATATTCCATAATGAACAGGTTTTGGTACACACCTTGACAAACGTTTTTTCTTTATATATTTACTCATGCGTTTCAAATAGTATTGGTGAAATTATATAAGAACTATTATAGATAGGCAAATTCAAAATCAAAAGCTTATTTTGTATCTTGCCAATTGATTGTGTACCTGGTGTTCGAGCGATCCGAGTTTCTGCAGCTTGAATTACATCGACTCACTAGGATAACTGAAATGTAAATGCCACCAAAAATCAACGAGTTGCCCCAGAGCGCTTCGGCAATTAATAATACCTGTCTACTAATAGCCGTCCTCCACCCGCACAGGTTACGTCTTTTGCTACACTAATATAATTCAACTACAGAAAGCTTTCTACTTTTATTATAGTGGAATTTAATTTTCTTGTATTTTATAATTTTGACCATCATTAAAAATTAGCAAAGAATTTGTATTTGCGATTACTTTTCTATTATTTTCTGCTGGTTTTATTTTTATTTTTTCAACAACTGTGTTGTTCACCAGCACGGTGCCAACCAAAATATTATTTGAATTACCTGTACACAGTTCATGTTCCATTTTTTATATGAATTTTGTACCAATGTGTCTATAATAATTATAACGAAGATTTTCTGGGATCGTGAGAATACATTTTCTCGGATTTTCGCCGACATGAGTAGTCGGCATTATCAAGAAATGACAGATGCTCTGATGCCCAATGCACTATCAAAGAACATCTCACAACTGACGAATAAGTATAAAAACCACCAGATTATTTCATTCATAATTACTGCTGAAAATTTTATGCAAACAGGGGTAACATTCAGAAAAATTCATCAGATCAATAACAATCAAAAATAAAATTTGCTGGAATTGTAGAAGATGGGGCACTATTTAGAGTACATACAGTCGTAGAATTGCTGACTGCATGGTTTGCCCCAAAACATCAGACTTGTAAGTGATACTCCATTCATATTTTCACAAATACAACTTCAAATTCAGCCTTTCCTTTATCGAGATCATAGAACTACTGACTCTGCTGGATGAAATTAGCAAGAGAAGACATCCTAGATATTCAGAAGTACATATCAATAGGTACATACATTTCAACAACTTTCCATACTGTATAAATATATTTTAATTATTTAAGGAAAATGTACGAAAATTTACAACCCACTCACCAACCAATACTTTAATTGAAAATAATCAAAAATCACTGTACCTTTTCACATCTCTTTATGCAGACTGAACTAAGCTCTACTTATATATAACAAACACATTTAATTGACCTACCTTATTCGTTTTCCAATTGCATTGGCGAACGCACAAAACTGACCTCCAAGACATCCAAATAATTGAAATTTGAGAATTATTCATATGGAATACAAGTTGCTTACCTTCATATTAAATGAAGTAAATTAAAAATACCAAAATATAATAGGAAAATTTGGGTATAAAAAAATGTCAAGATCTCAAAAGGAATCATATTCAATTACCACATAACATGTATAGCATCACACGTATCAAAAGGTAAGGGCTACGTCTTCCCCTAGCTCGCACAAGTCTCTGACTTTTGAAGGTTGCACGTAGGGGTGCAACCGGTTGACGGATATAACAAAAATTTTAACAATTAAAATGGCACGACCTTTCAATTACATAGATAAATTAAACTGTCCAAAAATAGTAAATGTTATCACATTGAAAACCATAAAAATTGTATCATCTAGGCGAAAGACAAAAATAAATCAAGAATATGAGGAATCTGAAATGAGAAATATTGGTCATTGTGAAAAACAGAATACAATGGAAAACCTAGTCTTTATGATGCAAACAAAAAGTCGATCAATCAAACAATTAAATAAAAGATAACAATGAAAATGAAAACGTTTAATAGAAATGTATAGGATAACCATCATATATGATTGAATTATATACACAGAGCTCTACGACAGATAATTATAATAGCTGTCTTCTATCGGCACAGACTATGCCTTTGGGTACACTCTAGGGGTGTTTATGAGGGAGTATTATTATCATTTCTTCTAAATCAGATTTCACTTTCTGATTCACATTTGTCGAAGGATTTTTCTTTGTTCTGCCAAGTTTGCAATTATCTTGTGTCTTTTTCTTTTCTATTTATTACTGTGCCATAATGTGATGGTCGATCATATTAAAAATATAGTATAAATGGTTTGTAAAATAGCAAATCACCCAAAGTTTTGAAATGTCACTTACAAGGCGCACTAGAGCTCCTTATAATGGGAGCTATTTCAGTTCATCAATCCAGCAATAGATTTTATGCAAATAATTGATGAAAGTCAAAAACGCCAATAACATGAATGGGCCTTTTATACTATAACTGCACTGCAAACGTAGATTTGCAAATACATTCGAAATGGCATATCTTCGATATTCAAAAATTGATTGAAAGATGAAGTGGTCTTGTGCGGATTGCTGACATCAGGTCCAGATCTTATAATACTTTTCTGAAAGACTTTTTATTCCAATCCTTGTTTTTTAAAAAGAATAAAATACGATCTCGACATTTCTTTGTTCCACAGATCCTAAACTCACTGTAAAGTCTTCAACAAAAAACATTTTATTTCGTGCTAATATAATTTTTTTTAGACAAACCTTGTCTTCGTTCAGAAGGTACTTAATAAATAATGTAAAATGAAAAAATGTTACATACCATTCGGCAGGCAATACAATTTGTACTTTTTCAAACCTGTCAAAATAAAACAATGTAAATACATAATGAAATCGATCGATAAATGGAATACGACTATCATAAATGAGTGAAATTGTTTAAACCTTAAATTAAAGTATTAAAATAAAATCCTATTTTTTTTGGAGATACTCTAGAATAGAATCAGAGTCTTTACACCCTTCTTGAAGAAATTAGATAACATGCGGTGTTTTTACTGTGAGATTAGTCCAGAGCTCTACTCGAAAATAAAGGGTTTAAACCTGTGGATGGTATATAAAGTAAATTGGAGATCATCTGAAACGATGCTGCATTAGGACTGGTCCTGTTGGGAACATTGAAGCACTATACATCATACCTGGTGGCATTCCAATCATACCTAATAACAAAGAAAATAATCAATAAACTATCGAAAAAATTACTGAACAAAAATGTCTTTTGAATATTGTCATTTTTCTTGCCTTTCACTTTTTACACTGATATTTGAGAAGTTTCTAAACTAATAGGGATACTCACCTGCGAGAAAATAGATAGCAGATAGTGAGGGATATGAGACAATGGAATCATAATTTGAAAAAATAAAAGAACGAAAATAGGGTAGATTGACAAAAAACAGCAGAGAAAAAAGGAAAAGCGAGAAAAATAAAGTAGGGAGGAAGAAAGAGCGCACACACGAACTACTTTTTTCCTTAAAGCTGCCGGAACAATCTGTAGTGTATTAAACTTTGAGAATGCCTTTCATTGTGCCATTGACATTAATAGATTCTTCAAAAATTTTAAACAAAAATAATAAGAAACTGACTTCTTGAAACTTCATGATTTCACATTTTTTTATTAGAAATAGTTACGTTTGAAAAAATGGTAGACAATGTTGCAGTTTTGAGTGAAATGGTTCAGGGCTTCAATTTACAAATGAACGAAGAGGAATGAATTATCCACAGGTTCAATTCACGACGTTTCAGTAGTTAGTATTTACAATCGTCTTCAGGTTTGGCAGTATTCAAGATCGTCTTCAGATAAATTCTGACAAACCTGAAGACGATTGTAGATACTAACAATTCAAACGGTGTCATTTAAATTCACAGAGAATCAAGTTCTCTTCTTTTTAGACAGTAGAAGTCCTGAACCATTTCCGTCACTGCTGATGATTTTCATTTCAAATTAGAGATTCTGGTTGAAAAAAAAATATAGTAATTCAATTGGACCATCCAATTCACGGTAATAAGTAAAACTCCGAATAAAATTTAAATGAACTGACCATTTTGAAATGTATTCCACATATCTGGGTCTGTAATTAACTATATACAAAGAAATAAAGTACATTACAGATTACTACGCTGATAAGAAAGAAAAGGGTCTTATAAGTGAAGGAATAATGATGAAAAAATGACAATATTCACAAAAATTATTATTTATCAAATATGAATATTGAACAGATTACTAAGAGTAAATTCAACACAATGACAAAAATTTACAATTGTCAAGAAGCAAGTGATGTACATTTATTTGATGCAGGCATGCTTACACAAAAATGCGTGTGAGAGTACCTGAGAAAATGAAAGAGGGTGTAGATTCATTTTCAATATGTTCTTATTTAGTGGATATTCTTCACAAATAATAATTTGTATCCTAAGGATTGGTAGAGAGATAAATGATATTTTTAACGAAAAGTTATGAATAATGACTTTTAATTTTTTTTACCATTGCAGTTTCATCCTATGAAGAAATTTTTATACAACTGATTCAAACACCATGGCTATTCAAATTCGAGTCTATGCATTGGTCCATTGATAAAGTTGAAAAATTAAGAGATTTAGAGAAAAATACCAGAGAATAAGAAGTGAAGTAGTGACAAGATGACATTTTTCAATTACAGCTGTTATGGAATTCGAAAAATGTTGTCTGTATATGACTCTTGGCAGTCGAAAAAATTGATTTACATTTTTTTCGATGTTCTCGTTTGTATAACTCCAGAACTAAAAAAGTCGATGAGAATATTTTGATTTATATAATTGACCTCTGAAATACGCTACTTTTCCCTAATTCTCGGTAGCGAGGCGGTTAGATGCGGGCCTTTTAAACTTCCGTTCGCATTTGGCCAGGTTCGAATCCTGGAAAACGAATTTTTTTTTCTCAATTTCATAGGAGTCGATAGGCAATGTAATTTGTCTAGATGCCAATCCCGACGTCTGGTGCTTGCTTGGAGTTCGCGCCGACCACCCGGGATGGTGCTGTGGGTTTTCCGGGTTTTCCTACAGCTGAAAAGTGAATACGCCAAGAAAAATCAGTAAGTCGCCCTGGAGCGCCACGGCAAGTAATAATAATAGCCTTCCTCTACCCGCACAGGCTATGCCTTTGGGTACACTCTATGAGTGTTTATGAGGGGGTATTATTACATAATTAACCATTCCTCTATATCTTACCGTTAATGAAATCCCAATGCATAGACTCGAATTTGAATAGCCCTTTATAAATAGATATTGAATATCCTCAAATACCCTTAAATCTATAATTAATAATAGTCCATTTTCATGAACCTGTAACAAATTGATCACTTATCTAATTGAACTTTTTGTACCTGGCCCCTGTTTACATGTGACAACGTGTGTATGCTGCGTTGGAAACCAGGATATACAGTTACCAAATCTACATACCTTTGCTAGTTCAAACTTTTCGTATTGTTTAGATTCGGGAATTGGTTATTACATTCTAAAAAATGGTTTGAAAGTATTTCATGTTCGGCTTAACTATTAGAAAAATGTCGTCCTCATTGATTCACATAACAGTTTCACTTGAGCGTAAAAACTTCCGATTTATTCTATATTTGGCATTGAAACGGAATTTAGATTACCTGGCGTGCAACCTGGATGCTATTTCTACATTGTTCTTTCTAAAAAGTCTAACGATATTCTCTGTTTCTTTTCCACACACAGTACGTTGAATATATAAGTTTTAATTGTGTGACCTGAGGGTATCTTGAGTTGTGGGGTGAAAATAATTTATTGAGAATATACATAAAAAAGAGTAATTGGATAAATTAATAATTTTTTTATGGGTTTATCAAATGAGTCGTTGATTACATGCTAGGATAGATTAAGGGTATTCAGTATATTTATTCATCAATGAGTTTGAAATAGTTGTATGATAATGTCCATATAGGACGAAACGCAGAAACGTTAGTATAAATATAAGTGGTACAAAACCATAGAAAGTTTTTATTCCTCATTTTTATTATGATCTCCTACTACATAGTAAGGCTACATATAACAATTTATTGAGTTTTTACTGTTCTACACAAAATTTGCAGTGTTTATATCATTTTTTTTTATTTATTCTGTTACGAATCTTCCAGGTTTCCAGAAAGAGGAAACCCCTCAGAAGCTCCTAGGAGCTTTTGCGAGCAAGAAAAAGATCCGGGACCTATGGCCGTGCTGAGCTTTGAACCTTATGATTGTAAGGCGAGCGCTATACCATCACGACCATCACGGCCCATGCTCAGAACAAATGATTGTCATCCCCAATAAGTTATGCTACAATGGTGAAGAGTAATCATTGAGCAAATATTACCTTGATAATTGGTTAGAGCACAGCAATACTCCGAGCCGTGGTGAGGAAATAGACAACACCGTACGGCAATCCATACCGCACGACAGTCAACAGGCTTAGCCTGTGGAGGACGGCATTATTATTTGGGGTGGCGCTCTTGGTCGAATTACCGATTTTTGGTGGCGTATTCACTTTTCAGCTGTAGGAAAAACCGGAAAACCTACAGCACCACCCCGGGTTGTCAATGCGCACTCCAAGCAAGCACCAGACGTCGGGTTTGGCAACGCGCCAACTCACATCACACTTATTTTATCAACAAGGCATGTGGTCGCTTATCGATTCCGGTACAATTGAGAAAATTTTTCTCATACTCAGGATACGAATCTGGCCAAGCGCTTGCAGAAGTTTCAATGGATGACATCTAACCGCTCCGCTACCGACCAGGAATGACTGATCTTCTGGAAGGTTATGGAAACGATACAGAGCTTCGGTCTGTAGATACCTCTTGAGGTGTTCATACTGAAACGTGGACGGAATCAACAACCAAATCCCATTGGTTGCTGATTACGTCCGTCGACAAGCACAATACTATGAGAGGGGACAGAGTAACTATCGTGGTAAGGACAAATATACCGCATACACCGTTGCTACTAAGGCGAAGTTCAATCGACTTTCAATAAGGGGAAGGCGGAAGGGTGAATGCGATATGCAACTCCTTGGAAAATAGGCCAATAGACCTGACAACCTCTGCAATAGCAGACACAAGGTGCTGTTGGCAGGGGATTTCAATGTAAAGCGGCCTGCGTGAAACTGCGCCTACCACCCCAATAGGAACGGAGTGACCTTCGAGTAATCCATGAACAACTATGTTGTGATCAACTTTCCGGACACTTCAACGCATTTTTCCTGGCACGGCACGTCGCCCACGGCTATCGACCTGATAGTGAATAAAAATGCGACTGACATGTCAGAGCCCCGAACGGTCTGAGAGCTCATCTACGATCACGTGCTTGCGCTCTTTACACTTCGGGGAGGGTAAGGGTCGTACACGACTACTCCACCGCGAACAGAGAGGAGTACAGGAAAGTGCTTAATCGCAAAACCGTAATGAATCAAACATCTTCTAGGAGCAAATCGAGATAGAGAGAGACACTGTGAAGATGATAGGAGACATACAGGCAGTCAGAAACACCACTATCAGGAAGAAAGCCGTGAGAGAGGACTGGGACCTACTTCCAGACTTCATCTTAGACTTGATGAAGCTGAATTACCGAAAACGGAGAAAATGGCAGAACACCAGAAACCCCAGGCACAAAAAACAGATGTCGCTGGGGATGGAAATCGCGGACTCAATTAAACGCTTTAGAGATGGAACCTGGAAGAGGAAACTCGAAAGTCACAACGCGGAAGACAATTCCCTGTGGCAGATGACAAGACGCCAACAAAAACGAGTAGACATCGCTGCCGTGGGTAATGTCGGAACGCGGGCGATGACAGAGCAGAGGAATATTCGTAAAGTACTTCCAGAACGATTTCCCGGCCTGTGCAGAAGATACCAAAGACCGCCGTAGAATAACCAGGTAAGTCTCGGAGTTTAGCTAAGTACCAAATGTCAACCTTGACAGGAGAACCTACTCGAAGCTTATTACCAGCTTCGCAAAGGTGAAAGACACTACAAAGAGACTTTCTAGGAATAAAGCATCAAAATAGATGCACTTCTACTCAGGAACTTTCCAAGGAAATCTCTGGTCCAGCTAATCCACATTATAAAGTGGCAGCACTACCCGCAATGCAGAGATTGTTCCGATAATAATAGCGGGAAAGACCCAAGAAAGAATTGGATACAAAATAATGTACTTCGTATCGTAACGAATATTAATAGGTACCTTCGGCTAGCCACATTACATGAGCTGGCCACATAACTACATAAAAAATATTGCAGACAGATTCTGTAGACATCATATAACATTCTCTTTTTTGTTACACGGTACATTTAATTATAATATTGAAATATTTTGCAATTACATAAGCTGAGTTTAATTTAGCATGACCTCTTATTTGCATTACCGGTGATCAATATGATTATTTATTCGAGCAATCGATTCAATGGTTTTTATCCTAGGTATTTCTAACTACTAACATTAAATCTTCCCTAGGACTGGATGATCATTCCTGCTCATAACAGAACAAATGCGCTCACAAGTGATTTTGATGTTATTGGCGAAACACGAGAGTGATTGAACTCGTACCACTTGTCTACATAAGGGTGTCTACCGTAGGCCGTGTAATGTCCGCTATCGATAGTCCCACTGCGGTTGATTAGAGGCTACACTGTCAGCTGCGTAGTTGCTCATGTCCAGTCCTTTCAAACGAAAATAAATGGCTATCTTGGAAAAAAACGTTTTAAATTGATAACAAAAATTTTAGGGAATTTATGAAACGAGACGGATTTTGAGCACTTCCTTTTCTCCATGCACTTAGAACATGTCCTCATCATCCAAAGTTTCTTCTCTAGAAAAGAAACTTAAACATTGTGAGTGATTCAGTTGTCCAGATGTTATCGGAATCTGCAAAGAATTATCCCAGAATGGTTCAAACGTGACTGAACAATGACCACAATGTGTACATCTTAATTTATATTTCAGTAGACCAACAAAGTTATCTATGACCTTGGAGTTGTCCATACTCAGGAACCTCGACCATAACTCTTGGGTTTTGTTGATCTGTTCAAAGATGGCATTAGCCTTTTCCGTAATTCTATTTCGTCTTCATGTAAACCCTCCAGCAAGATTAGTAGGGACTCTTCTTCAACCTTATTCATTTTATGAGTATATTCCAGTTCAGTATTTTATTATCAGTTTTTCATTACAACATTGAAGAGATTCATCATAACCAGAAATGAAGTTAGCTATTAATTTTCCCCCATTGTATATTTATTCAAACAAGCACCTGTTCGTTCGGTGACCAGCGTTTCCTATCAAAAACTATGCTCTTCTGGAGAGCACACAAAAGTGCTGAATTATATCATAGCCCTGAACTGAACAATCACATTGGGGATGATTTTGTCAACAAATAAAAATCATTTAGCTTTTATCGACTCTTTTACTGGATCGAAAGAACGTACTCATTGTGAGTAGCTTGTCGAGCAGCTTTGTCAAAGTAGGCAGCTGTGATATCGGTCTCTGTCCTTTTTCAGTTTCTGGAATCCACACGAGATTTGCTTCCTTATACCTACCTGGGAATCTCCTTTGGTGAAGTGCTCTGTCATAAATTGCCAGAAGGTGGTGTCCTATTGCGTCCACAATGTCTCGAGCGGATACGTTGGGTATTCCATCTTCCGCCTCCGCCTTGTTGCGTCTGTGTAGCTTGTAGGTTGGGCCCCACGAATCGCTTTGGCTATTGTCCGTTATGTATTTCTGGATTGAGAGTTTTTGGTTATGTTGGTCTTAAAGAAAACTCTGTTATCTTGTCAAGCTTTCGGAAAAGTTTATTTCCTTCCTCAGGACAACTATAACAGGACAAATTGAAAAAATGGAGAAATATATCGAATCTACTTACATACATAACTTGAGTAAATGTATTCGAAGTCATGTTATAAAATTAAGTGACTCTACTAGGTGTATTAGCATTACTATAATTTTTCGATTTATCTCTGATCAGTTTTAAAATATAGGTGTAAATTTTACTAAAATGTTTCTTGTTTAAGCTGTTACTCTCTTCATTAATTTGTAACATTTCTAAAAATGTCCTTTTGAAAATGTTGTTCTCTGTTTCAAGCACACTAACATTATCGAAACCCATTCTATGGTCAAAACGATTAACATGTTCAGCTAATGCACAGGAATTAACATTTCTACAATCACTTTTATGTGAAGTAATACTACATTTCAAGAGTCTTTAAAGTTTGCCCGATGTATACTTTATTGCAATCGTTGCAAGGAATTTTGTAAACAACATTATAATTTTGGGTTGTTTCGAGAGGAGTTTTTAATTTTGAAAAAAGCTGACTAATGGTCTTAATGTTTTTTTGTGCTATTTTAATATTGGTTCCTTCTAAGACATTGATCAATTTAGGTGTTAATTCTCTGTTATGCGGAAAAGATCGGTATTTCATAATTGAGTCAGAACTTTCTGGAGAAACATCTGATATTACCTCAGGTGTAATAGTCCTTTCATTGAAAAGTAATTTGTTTATCAAGTTTCTTGGTTCATTGAAAAGTAATTTGTTTATCAAGTTTCTTGGATATGAATTCTCTATTAGAATATCTCTCAGTTCTTTTTTTCAATGAAGGATGTGTCACTCTAATAACTCTATGTTTCATGTTATTGATCATGTTTAAATTTCATTTCAGTAGGGTGGTAGGAGTAATAGTTAATGAATCTATTACTGCAAATGGATTTTCTGTACCATCTACTAATGATAGTATTATCCGTTGTTCTGATGAGGGTCATATCTAAAAAAGGAACACAATTATTGGATTCTTCTTCTATTGTGAATTGTATATTATGATCATAACTGTTTAAAATTATCAGTATTTCATCTCTACCATTTTTGGGAACAGAAAAAATCAAGTCATCCACATATCTTTTAATAAATGGTAACTCGAAACTGAGTTTAGGCACAGAAATTTCTAAAAGTTGATCAAGTACTTGATAAAATTGGTGAAATACTAGAACCCATTGGAGTCCCGAAAATTTGTTTATAATATTTTCCTTGAAAATTGAAATAATTTGAATCAAAAATAAAATAAAATCAAGAATTTCAAAAGAAGTATTTTGGTCTAGTTTACAATATTTTGAGATATAGTCAAAATCGGTCTTAACGTGCGGGTTAGTGAGACTTTATTAGATCTTTATTAAGTAGGTTACCCTACTGTTTATTCCAATAACATTGCACAAACGATTTCCGTGTTACACACACATGATACCTACCGTAAAAATATACCTCAATAAATACAAAACATATTGGTAACCACTAGGTTTTTCGATTTTTCATATACTTGCTGATATTTGAACCCGCACGATAAGACCGATTTTAGACTATAACGCTCCATTTTTGGTGGAAACTTCTCTTGACTAACTCTTCAGGTAAGTTGGTGAAAAGTGAGACTATGTCGAAACTGATTATAATATAGTTTGGTGGGAGATTTCTATTATTGATGAATTCACTGAATGAAAACGAATCCTTCACGTAAAAAGAATTCAGTGTTATAGGCATTGGTAAAAATTTCTGTCAAAAATTCACAGAGTTTGGTGTTGGGTGAGTAAATAGAAGAAATAATTGGACGCATCAAGAGAATGGGTTTGTGGATTAACGGAAGTGCATAAAATCTAGGTGAAATAAAATTATACTTATTCAATGATTTGGCAGAGTCACAATATTTCTTTCCAACAAGTTTTTTCACTAGTTTATTTGCTTTTTGTTCCAGTGTACAGGTTGGATCAGATTTCAATAGTTTATAATGAGATTCATTATCAAGTAAAGTTTTACTTTTTTTATGTAATCCTCTCTATTCATGGCAACTGTAACGTTCCCTTTATCACTACTCAAAATATATATTTCAGGATGTTCTTTGAGAAACTTTTTAGTTTTTTGGAAACTCTGTTAGGAAATGAGAATCATTACCATCCCTATGTAAATGATTCGTTAATATTACTAAATTGTGATTTGTATTGTAGTAAAACTGCACTAACTAATTTTCCTAATTTATTTAAAACACTATTTATAACAATTATTCACTAAAACATTGACTTCAATAACTATTTCAATTTATTTCTACTGTGGCTATCTATCAGCGAACTCTGGAACTGTAACTAACTCTCAATTCTGACTGTCCTCCAGCGGTTATATAGTCGCAAGCCTCTCTCGATTATTCTGGAGTATAGAACATTTCATCTAGATGGCTCTTCGAATAGTATCGAGCTATCGATTTATTCCAGCTTGTTCTCGGCGATCCGTACGCCAGCAGATATGCTGTTGTAGTTGAACGAGGGTGCATAATTAATTAGATCAGGGCCGGTCTCGGGGCCGGACTCGAAATCGCTACAGTATAAATTTATTGTATTTTCATTGAATTCACTGACAGCAAATTCCAAGTCTGCCAATAATGAGTTGATCTTGGTTCGTAGGACATAAACTGAACTTTTTACCTAAGGACAGAATATGTTTGATGTCTGGTGGAAAATCTATATTAGTACGATTTTCAAACCATTTACTATTTGTTTTAATCATCGATATTTGTTTCAATTTTAATTAATTAAATTTACGTATGTTTCTCAATTTAATTTCAAGAAAATCTCGGTTGAATTCAATATTTCACCTTCGGTTGAATTCTGCAATAATGTTTCGAGGAATATGAGTAACCAACTTATCTTGAACTGATTGAAGATCTTTGGTAATTTTCCGAATATCACATATAGTAATGCTAATTTTCATATTGAGTAATTTTTTCTTATCTTCAAATTGAAATTTCGAATTTGTCGCCCAGTTCTCGCTAGTAGATCCATGTTAATTCCTATGCATTCGCTGAACATGTTAATCGTTTTGACCATAGAATGGGTTTCGATAACGTTAGTGTGCTTGAAATAGAAAAGGACATTTTTAGAAATGTTAAAAATCAATGAAGAGAGTAACAAGAAAACTGATTTGAATAATTTAAGTAAAATTTACACCTATATTTTAAAACTGAACAGAGATAAATTGAAAAATTATAGTAATGCTAATACACCTAGTAGAGTCACTTGATTTTTTAATGTCAAATTAAATACATTGACATTTATTTTCAAATTCAAATACTGTCAATCCGCATTTTAATTTTTATACAATATTTTTTACTTTACTGATGCTTATTTAAATTTTTACTCAAGTTATGTATGTAAGTAGATTCGATATATTTCTCCATTTTTTCAATTTGTCCTGTTATAGTTGTCCTGAGGAAGGAAATAAACTTTTCCGAAAGCTTGACAAGATAACAAAGAGTTTTCTTTAAGACCAACGACCATACATTTTGTATTTACCATCATTCAGACGACCGTCTACATTACAACGACCGTATACGGTTGTCCGATTGCTAACCCTTGTATTTGGATTGCGATGGTAAGAAACACTTAAAAAAACTGACTTTTCATTGGACGTCTGTTTGACGGTAAAATACCATTTCTGTATAATTTAGTTCACCGTTCGTCCGGTCATGGCATGTGGGCGCTGTAAATGTCGCGTATATTTGGTGTATAGTCCGTCGATTATTCGACGACCTCAGGTATTTTTACTTTACAAATTGCTCACTACTGGACGACCAGAAATGCGACAACACCGTAAATTGTGATTGAAATCTCGTTGTTATTGGGAAGTCAACGGTGATATCATTCTATTGAAGTGCTTTTTCAGCGGATACATCTTTACCATTATACAATGTGTAAATATGTTAAATGATATGGGTTTAACTTTGACTTTAAGAAAATATAGACAATGCAGGTGAACCTAATGACATTCGAGAATTACGAACCCGCAGGGAAAAATCAAAAAGCACTCCTCGGTACAGCAAAAACTCCAGGAAAAATGATGCGAGAATACATACAAAGTACGCACATTTATGGCGGAAAGTATCAATTAAATGAAAAGATTAAATGCGACAAGTCGAAGTACCAAATATTTCCAAAAAGTGGAAAATGTGAGGCAAATATCTGACAGAAAACAACTACTTTCCTGGTTATTATTACGACGGACATTGAACTACATCTGACAGATACCTATGCCCCGTTCCTCCAAAAGGACCCAGTTGCAAGTGAATATTGTAAATTAACAAAAGATTATTCTTCATTTGGCTGAGAATGACCACCTGAAGACTTGTTTCAAGGTTTTTGCCTCTCATCAATGCAAGGGTAGGTCCTACAACATTGAAGTCGTCTTGTCCCTGCCCACTGAATTTTAATCAATTCTTAAACTTTCCTCACATATGATGCAGCGACTTACAATAAAGTCAGTCGCAGTGCTACGCGCGAGGAAAAATCAAAAAGCACTCCTCGGTACAGCAAAAACTGTGTGATGCGAGAATTACGAACAAAGTTCGCAAATTTATGACAGAGTATCAATTAAATAAAGAGAGTAAAATTATGATACCCTTCTCTCCATATATTTCCACAAAGTGGAAAATGTGAGGCAAATATCTGATAAAAAAACAATTACTTTCCTGGCTAACACCATTTAACAAATTTGCGTACCTCGTATGTAATTCTCGCATCACTCTTCCTAGAGTATTTGCTGCTTTTTCATTTTCCCCTGCGGGTGGCGCTGCGACTGACTTTATTGTAGTCGCTGCGTCATTTGTTAGGAAATATTAGTTGAACAATTGTTAAAATTCATTGGGCAACTTTAATATTCTCGGACCTACCCTTAATAACCTCAAATCACTGCTGCAGGTGGTCATTTTCAGCCACTGAAGGATAATCCTTTGGTAAATTACAACAATCAGTTGCATTGGGTCCTCTTAGAGGAACGTTGCATAGGTATCTGTCAGATGTAGTTCAATATCCGTCGTGGTATAAGCTCGAGAAGTAGTTGTTTTCTGTGAGATATTTGCCTCACATTTTCCACTTGGAAATATAAGGAGAGAAGGGAATTTCAACGGAGTCGATTCTATTCTTTTCATTTAATAACATTCGTTTGTGATGGAAGTGAGATGTAATTTTGTGATTAGGGTAATTGCGAAGCAAATCTGATTTTTCTAGGGCCCAATAACGAAGAGAAAAATTCAACAAGAAACCGTTGAGACGTCGAGTTAGACAACGGACTATTTGTATGCTCGATAGCGGGGCGTTAAATTTTCTTTATTTTTACGCCTTTTTTGAAACACATTTGTGAGCGAGTAACATGGCAGATTTAAGTGTAAAAAGTGTAAAAATGGTTTACATTCTTCAAGAAAGAGTTGAAATGATTGTAATTTATGGAGAAGTTGGAAAGTGCGCACGAAGGGCGGCATGTCTTTTTAACGAAAGACATCCATTGTAATGTAAGTCACCGGTATGTGATTGATTTGGTGAATAAGTTTTATGAAACTGGTTCAGTTACAAATAAAATAACCCTAGAGTACTAAATGAAGAGGCTAAAATTGAAGTTTTGGGAACATTTGCTGCAGAGCCCACGAGCTCCTTACGATCAGTATCAGAACAGACATGAATATTACGCGAGACTGTAAAAAAACATTGAAAATGCATGAATTTCATTCATATAAAATGCAGATTCTTTGAGAGCTCCACGAGGATGATTATGATAGAAGAATGGAGTTTAGTGAAACCATATCGCATCGAATCATTACCATCCCTAATATTCTGTTAAACATTCCTTTCAGCAATAAGTGTTAATTTTTTCTGAATGACAATATTTTTCGGGAAGCGCATGCACAACACCTACAAAAAGTTAATGTTTGAGCTAGTATTTTTGGAAATGCCATTATTGATCCATTATTTCTGGAAGAAAACTTGACTTGGCAATCTGTACCTTGAAGTAACGGTAGTAGTAACGGAAGTAACTGTCGCACCTGAATTGCTCGTGAATATCTAGTGAAATCAGTTGGCTTGAATTGTCTAATTAAGGTGAAAATTATAACAAACTGTTCAGTAATAAGTGGTGGAAAAAGTGGTGCAGGTCTTGATATCTAATCTAATGACATTACCTGTAATTCGTAATACTCATTTTGGATATCTACATTTATATATTTTATTCAGCGAAGACCATATAGTTTTTGCCTGCGACACCTTTTTTGTGGGCGCTGATACAAAAACAGTAAACAGGCAAGTGCACGCTCTATTCACTTTCTTGTCAATAATTATTCATTGGTTTGGTGGCCATATACTTTTCCGAATACTATACTGTGATCTCCATCACTTACTCATCTCCTTGAATATAAAAATTGATAAGCAACAAGAGATATTGCTTGATATTAAATCGGACGTATCTGGTCTGACTAATGAAGTAGCTCAACTAGAAGACGAAAATCTCAAACTGAAAAACAAATTAGATCCTTAGATTATCAGATGCGAAAAAACAACATTATTGTTTTTGGTCTAGAAACCGACGACGCGTCTGAAGCCTAACTTTAACCCTTGATACTCAGCTTAGTTTCCAGAACTTGAAAAACATTTACTTCCTTCCAAATAGAAACAAAAATATTTTGAAAATAGAATTTATCTCATATTTAACGAAGGCTGAAATTTTGGGAAAACTTCACAAGTTGAAAAATACAAACATCTTCGTCACTACCGATCTCAGTCCTGAAGATCAGCAAACTCAGAAGACCTTGAGAGGTTTTCTGAACTCCTTAAAACTTCATGGAAAGAAATCCTCCATAAGGAATAACCGTCTAATTGTCGATGATAAAAAATATACTGTTGATGATTTCAACGCTCAACCTGATCAGCTGCAGTCATTGATTGGAGAAGAGAAGAAAACTAAAAGAGTCACTAGAGCCGCCAAGTCAAATTGAACTTCAGTAATTTATAAGATATAATCTTACACTTCTTTATTATCGCCCTGTTTTTTTTTGTTTGTTAGTTTTCATTTATAATAAAGTATTGTTAGTGTTGCTTGCATAATGAATATAAAACGCAATGTTACTTTTTCTTATTTTAATGTAGGATCTATTATCCCCTCGTACAACTGTGTAGCACAGTACTTAACGGATAGACAAATTGACATTTTAGGTATAAGCGAGAGTTGGTTAAACCCACTTATCGACTCCAGAATTATTAGCATTGATTCTCATAAATTACTTAGAGCCGATAGAGATGGTAGAGGAGGTGGTGTCGCCTTCTACATAAACAATTATATTGAATATAAACATATCTATTCACGGTCGTCTCCAGATCTGGATATCGACTAAATCGGAAGGAAAAATTTACGTTTTTGGAGTTAGAGGTAGTAGATTTTCTTAAGGGCTATGACTCATACCGTCGCAGAGGACAAATTTACGTGTCGGCAGTGAGTATGAGTGAGAGATATATTCAACGTCATAGCTCTTGAGAAAATCCACTACCTCTATATATCGCCCCCTTCTTCTTCTATCGCCAGTTGTGTTAATGAACTGAAAGACTCAGTCGGCCTCCAGTTGCCTACCTGTGATTTTCTTATCTTGTCCGGTGATATCAATATAGATTTTTTGACACCAATTAGAGGTTTTAAGTTGTGCGTAAATTTTTTGAACTCGTTTGGCTTTCATCAAATTGTTAATGAACCGACCCATTTTACCACCCATAGTAAAACTCTCATAGACATCATCTTTGTATCAGATATTAATCAAGTGTCCTGTGTAGAAGTGTTAGATGTAAAGGATCGTGGACTATCACATCACTTGGTATCAGATAATAAAATAAAATTCATAACATATCACGATTTCTCAAAATTTAATATTGATGACTTCGACTTTGATTTGAATAACATTAGCTGGGATCTCTTATATTCACTAACTGATATTGATGATATGATCACATACTTGAATGAAACTCTAATGCTACTTTTCTCCATGCATGCCCCTATGTAAAGAACAGAGTAAGTAACCCACCTGCACCTTGGATACCTATAATATCAAGAAAATTATTTCACTCAGAAAAAAAGCCCTTGACAAATACAAAAAATAGAACTGCTGCAAATTGGGGTGATTACACAGAAATGAGAAACTATGTAACCGGTGCAATTCGTATAGAGAAGAAGGCTTATCTTGAATTCGTACTCAGAAAAAAAACTCGAAGAATACCTGGAATACACTCAGGTCCTTGGAAGTTCTAAGGAAAAAAACTAGAGCAGAAATTCCTCCCGAACTCAAAAATGTCAATGACATCATTCATCATTTCAACTACACTCCTATTGCCCAAAAATCTTAAACCAGTTGGTATTGCTAGAACGATACCATGAACATAATCTATTCGATAGTGAGTTTCAATTCAATGCGATCAATGAAGAAGCTGTAAGGAAATCTAGACATATGATAAAGAGTAACGCGGTCGGTAACGATAATATTTCGCTAAGAATGCTTTTCTTGATTGAATATCAGTTGATCAAACATTTAACTTTTATCTTCAATAAAATAATTTCATCTGCTCAATATCCAGCTGCTTGGAAGAATGCTCTAGTGATTTCCCTTCCTAAATGTGATCGGCCCCGAACTTTTTCGGATCTTCGACCAGTAAGTATCCTCCCAACTTCATCTAAGGCATTTGAAATAATTCTCAAAGACCAATTAAATTAATACGTATATAAACACGATATTATAACATCATGTCAATCTGGGTTCCGCAGTCATCACAGAATAACCACTGCTTTGTTGTCAATTACTGACGATATCTTCAAGGCGACAGATTCAGGGAAAATCACATGCCTGACTCTCCTAGATTATAGCAAAGCTTTCGACACATTAGATCACCATACTCTTTGTAAAAAACTAAAATATTTTGGACTTTCCCGAAATGCAGTCTTGCTGATATCGAACTACCTTAGCAATCGCAGTCATTAAGTAATTTTGGAAGACCAGGCGTCATATGATATGCATGTAATCCAGGGAGTACCACAGGGTTCTATCTATCTTATATATACAGTGAGTCTGCTTAAGTTCGCACAATATGGAACACTTTTTTATTATTGAATGTACGAAAAAAAGTTATTCCTTCTAAAAAGTTCTGCATGGTCTTAAACCTAAAATGCAACCATCAGATAATAATTTTTATCAGTCGCACACGCGTTTTCTCAAAAAATATTAATTTGGCTCAAGAGTAAATTACCTTTATTTTTGACAATATTGAAAATTGTTATTAAGAAAAGTTGATCAGAACTTTAAACTACGTTCGAATGAGCAATTACATCCTATAACATGGAAATAATCTTTTTTTTTCTATTTTTATCTACAATAACAATGCAAATGTAATTGTAGTTACGTGAAATCTAGGATGCACTGATAAACGAATGATTTTTTGATAGCAAGAATTGTTTGACAGTGAACGTCAAATAAAATTTGTTAACATGCCGATGATATTTAGTGTGGAAGAAAAAGTAGAAATTGTGTTAATTGTTGGTGATAATTATGAAACTTATCGTGGAGCAGCTGAAATATTTAACATCAGATATCCAGAGAAAAATATAAACCATACATCGGTATTGAGAATTATGGAAAAATTCAAATCATGTGGAGATGTTAATAATAAATTCACAAACAAACGTCGAAAACCTGTTGCAAGTGAGGAGATGAAGTTAATGTTATGTTATCTGCAGTGGAAAAACCTAAATTGTCTTTACGAAAAAGGTCATAGTCGCTTCCAGATAAAATTGGTAAAGATACAATATCAAACATTTTTAAAGAAAACTATTTTCATCAATATAAACCACAATATATCCATACGTTAAAACCTGGAGACTACGACTATAATTTTGTTTTCTCATCCAAGGAAAGCTAAAAGAGAAGACGATCCTTTTTTGGATAGGAAAATATTTTTTTCAGGCGAAGCTACATTCACGTCTAATGGAACAATGTCTTCGCAAAATTGTCGATGGTGGACTGACTCCAATTCTCACTTTACGATTAAAACTCGCGATCAATATTATTTTAAAACTAACGTTTGGTGCGGCATTTACAAGGATGAAATAATTGGCCCTTGACAATGTATGACTTCTCAACGATATCTAATTTTTTTTACAAAATCAGTTGAATGATTTTCATCGTGATCTTCCAAGACATGAACGGCAACAGGTATGGTACCAGCAGGATGGCGCAACATATCATAGTACGATGGAAGTAAGGCAATACCTTGAAAATATCTTTGATGGAAGGTTAATTCATTGATATTCCGATATTTTTTGGCCAGCTAGGTCGCCAGATTTAACCCCATTAGATTTCATCTTCTGGGGTTACTCAAAAGAAAAGGTATATCAACACAGGCCATTCACAAACGTAGAACATATGGAGACAATTATTACGGAAACAATTCAGGGTATAACTCCGAATATTATTAAAAATGTATTGAGGGAAGTTTCTTCTAGATCGGAAACCTGAAGGCGGATACGTTGAGGCAATAGTGCATTAATAATAATAATAATAATAATAATAATAATAATAATACTCTCTCATAAACACTCGTTGAGTGTACCCAATGGCCTAGCCTGTGCGGGTAGAGGACGGCTATTATTATTATTTGCCGTGGCGCTCCGGGGCGACTAACTGATGTTTTAGGTGATGTATTCACTTTTCAGCTGTAGGAATACCCGGAAAACCTACAGCACCACCTCAGGTGGTCGGTGTGCACTCCAAGCTAGCACTAGACGAGATTGTCATCTAGACAACTCACAATACACTTGCTTTTCAACAAGGCATGTGGTCGCCTATCGATCCGATATAGAGTATTTGAGAAAAAATCTCTTGTACCTACATGGGATTCGAACCGACTATCGTTATGCTGGAGTTTCGAACGGACTGTGCCATTAGACCGCTAAGCCACCGGCCACCCAATGATAAACTATTACACGCTTGTTACGCAAATGACATTACTAGCACTATATTCATATAGTTCATAATTATAGTAAAGTAAATAATTTTGTTATGTATAATTAATTTTAATGCATCATCAAAATAATGCAACATAGAGGTTAAGAGACGTGAAGGTTATCAAATTTTCAACGAATAAAGAGATAACACATAAAAGTTTCCGATATTTTCAAAAATAAATTTACTTTACTGTTGGTCATAATTAATATTTTCTGACAAACCTCGACTGAAAAAATGTTATATCTGATGGTTGCATGCAGAACTTTTTATGGAAATAACTTTTTTTTGTAAAAGTAATAATAAATTTTTTTCCATATGGTGCGAACTTAAGCAGACTCACTGTATATCCGATTTCCATACTTTCGTAAACAAATGTACTATTCATCATTATGCCGACGACACTCAATTGTACCTTTCTTCCAATGTCGAATTATTGGATTCCTTTGAAAATTTCGTCAACGAAAATCTTAACGCCTTTTTCAACATTTCCACATCTCACAATCTCAAACTAAATGCCGGCAAGTCGACAGTGATCTTATTCGGACCAAATAAAGTAAGAAAAACCACTATAAATCAACTTCAAATAAAAGTAGGTGACACGGATTTAGAGTTTACAAATAATGCAAAGAACTTAGGACTCTGGCCAGATCCCGAACTTCGGTTCACCAAACACGTGAATTCTTCAACTAAATGTTCCTTCAATGTTCTCAGACAATTATCTTATTCGTGACTTACTGTCTACTAAACTCAAATTGCAACTTTGTGAATCGCAAATTTTTTCCAAAATTTTCTACTGTGACTCAATTTATGGACCCGCACTACTCCAATCCGACTCTTTACGTCTTCAAAAGATTCAAAATAGTTGTGTACGTTTTGCCTATGGAATTCGAAAATTCGATCACATCTCTCACAAAATGAAGGAGAGGTTGGTTAAGCTTTGAAAAATTCCGCTTACTACTTTTATTGACCCTCGTACATAAGGTCATAACACTTGAGCAACCAGATTATCTGCACAATAAACTGATAACTTTCTCAGACATTAACAATCATTCATCTATGCGAAATTGATTAACCTTAGTGATACCGAAACATAAGACGCACTGAGTATAATCGGCTCACTGTGGAAATTAGATCCTACATGATAATGAATTTTAAAAAACGATTACAAATGTCATTACTCAATTCGACATGATCAATAATATCAGAAGACAGGCAAAGGAATAGGCAAATGATTTTTCTGGTTTCAATGAAATAAATTACTTAGGAGTTTACATTATTTTCTCATTGGTGTGTATTTATATGTGATCAGTTCCTTTATCATATTTCTTCAAATGTATGTCTTTAAAGTTTTATGATTATGATGAATAAAAACCATTTATTATTATTATTATTATCATTATTAAATGCTTGAAGAGACTATCGATCCTCTTATTACTCATGAGCTAAAAACGCAAATTGATGCAAAAGGTAATGAACTTTTGCAGGAGGATCTGTTACATTTTCAGCAGGACGGTGCTCCACCACATTATTTTCTTCCCGTCTGACAGTGGTTAAACGAGAGATTTCCGTATAGATGGATTGGCAGAAGGGGAGCAGTTGAATGAGAGATCACCGGATTCAACTCCTTTAGATTTCTTTCTGTGACGGCATCTTAAATCCGTTGTTTATAAAACACAACCTTCTGATATTGAAGAACTTACAGCAGCATTCCAGTCGATTTCTAGTGAAGTTTTCCGTACTGTTAGAGGGGAGTTCGAAAACAGACTTTATTACTGATATTTCGAACAGTTTATGAGATAACCGTAAGTAGATTTTATGTTTGCAATGTCTTTCTCGCAAGTAAAATTTTATTTTGTAAAAGGAAATTAATCACCAAATAAAAGTCTTCTCTACTCTTCTAACCATTTCTATTAAAAGGAGTCAATACAATAATGCATCTCAGAACAGGCAAATTCTAATTACTTGTGTAAGTTTAGAACGCCATTTTTTCGGAAACTGCTCATCAAAAAATAAAAAGTCAGGATATCATTGAAAAAGGATAGAACGCCAATCAAAATGATGTGCCACTTGATATTTAAGATTATAAGGGTAACATCTACCTCTTCTAGGGGGTTGAACAACGAGGGCTACAAATATTCCTTGAAAGTTTCCCCTTGAAAATAAAATTGACCTGTTGTTTCGATTCCTCATATTATTTATTTACGTAAATCATGCAAAGTATAAAGTAAATGCGCCACGACGAGAAGGTGCATTATTTTCGGGAAGGAGTTTCTCTAATATGTCATTGTGCCTCGAGGCATAATGAGCGGACGTTATGGCTCATAACACCTACCAGGTACATTTTCTACAGATTATCTTATTGTCTAAACAAAGAAAGTGAATGGAAAAGAGTTCATTAAAAAGAAGGATTCAACAAAAGTCAAAATGTTAATTTTATGTTTCGAAAAATGTTGTATTCGATAGATACGAAAGTAAGTAGCTGGACGTTTCGAAAAAAAATGCACTCGTACGATCAGAGATAATGTTTCACACAGCTGCATTCAAGAATCATGAAAAAAGTTTTGTTTTATTTCCTTATCTTTTAGTATTTTTATACCACAACAGAAACTAGTTTTACATTGAGGAAATACATTTTATTGAAGCCATTGGAAGTGAGAGCGAAAAGGCGCAAAAAGGTTTCCCATGTCAGCTCTATACTTCTTGTTGCTTCATATTGGACTTTCGGGATAGCAAATATTTGAACAGCCAATTGGTCTATAGGAACTATATGCCTCTCGCTATTTTGTTTCGTCTAAAGTTTCGAGTGAATATTCCCTACCAATAAAATCTTGCAGATTTGAAATAAGCTATTTATTATAACATTCGTACAACCAGAATAGTAAAATCACGTTATTGGAGACTTATCTCATGAATTCAAAAAAATCAACTTATTTTTCGAAGGAACTGGCGTCTCCAAAAGAATATTTCTGTTTTCTCAATCAGAATGGAATTTTAATTTTATTTTCGTAATATTCAATTTTTTCCCGCGATATATGGATTTTACATATTGTAAGGGATCTTTCTTAAGGCTGAAACACAATGGAAGTTTTATGTTTTTAGTTTTAATTTTCCTAATTTTGGATATTTTTTTAACTCGAAATGATCATTGCAATTATTATTCTGATCACGCCTCATAAACAATCTTGTTGGATAAATTCAAGCTTTATTTTTCAATTCTGTTTTGCATCCTGTATTATTTGTGAAATTGATATCCAAAATCCAAAACTTGAAACTTTTTACATAAAACGTCCATTTCTAAAAACTTGGGAGATATCCGCTTCATTCGTCCCTTTCAGTTTATCGTTGAGAGTTAGAGGTTAGTTTCTCAAAAAAAGGCATACAAAATTTTTCGTATTTGTGAACATGTAATCTCATCATATGTTTTCACACGGATACTGGAATAACTTTTTCTGTGGGGTTACGAATACACAGATCGCTCACAAACTCCAGTCATATCAGAAACTCTTCTGACTATTTCCGATAAAGTCATACCATTATTGCAATTTTTCAAATAATTGAACACAAATATAACTATTTAACAGTTTGAATTCAATAGTTCGCCCAGTTTGAAATGAATCACATCATTCGCTGGCTGGTTGGTTATTCACTACGGATTCTTCCATTTTCAGTATTATAACGAATAATAATGAACTTTGTTCCAACCACCGCGTGAAAGTCAAAGTGACACATATCAAAAGAATATCGTCAGGTGACAGGAAGAACTCACTAAGTGCTATTTGAACAATTGAGATAATTAAAGATTTTGTCCTGTTTTAAAACATAAATCCATTTGAAAAGCAATTCTTTGTCAAATTGAACATAATGATGAAACATATTTTACTTCACATCTGAGTATTAAAGTTTTTTTATATACATTTTTTAAAATTAGAAGTTATTAACGAAAAAGTACTAAGTGAGTTTTTCCTGTCACCCGACGATATATTAATTTCATCAAGGATGCAGATTTCCAACGCCCCTTATGAAAGCTTCAAGGTGCCTAATAACACGATATTTTGTCCATCGTTTCCTCAGAAACTTCAATTTTCTGGAATAGCATTGTTTGTTACTGAAATATATTTCTTATTTTCGAGAAGTTTCGGTAATGAACTGAAGTCAAACATGTTCCCGTCCATTTCTTGTTGATAAACTTCACTACCTATTTTACATAAGAATGTTATGTTATGAGTCATATCTTCCTCTCGTTATGCTTCCAGGCAATATTGTGTGTATTCTTCACGAAAAGTATGCACTTCCTTCTTGTGGCAAAAATTTCAGAAAACCTTGTTCAATATATACTTTGCATGATTTTCGTGCATGTATCCTGTTCTGACAACTTTGTCGTCTTGTTTAGGTAAGAACTAAAATGTTCCCTAGTATATACCATGAAATATAGTGTAACGATTTCGAGACCGGCTTCGAGTCCGGCCCTGATCATCGTTAACTCGAAAGGTAAACAAGTTCTCCGCTGACAAACAAATAAATCACGTGGAAGAATCGCGAACCTTCTAACTAAGGTTCTGGGGACATCTTAGAACTCGCCCGAAAGGCTCGAATGGCCGAGAACTGTAAATACTAGTATATAAGCCACTGGGTATTAGATGGCGGGATAGTCGTAGTCAGAGAAATAGCCACAGTAGATATAAATTTGAAATGTTTTAGTGAATAACTGTTTAAGTAGTGTTTAAATAAAACAGAAAAAAAATCAGTTAAGTGCAGTTTTACTACAATTGTTATCAGAAGTCGGATGTTTAAAATAAATAAGTGTTCGTCGCGTTGAAAAACTGATAGACATTTATCGCGCCTAATAGACAGTTAGTGACCCGTTGAACATTTGAGTGTTTGCAAAGTGGATAGTTTTGCGCGTCGCGGGATAATAAACTGAAAACTCTTTGTGTGCAATAAATAATAGATTGATATTCCGGTTAAAAACGATTAAAGACAAAATGTTCCCGAGGAGAGTTCCCCTAGTTGACCTTAAAGTTAGTGAATTCAAGCAAGAGTTAGAGGAGCGTGAGTTAGAAACAACTGGAAAGAAGGCCGTACTCCAAAAAAGACTTTCAGATGGACTGATTGAAGAAGGAGAAGACCCCGAAGCATTTTTGTTCGAAGTTTCTGGAATTTGAGCTCTATAATGAACAAACTCGACGAAAATACGAAATTATTGGAGGAGAGACTTCAACAGAATTCGATGAGTCTGGAAGATAAGCTCCAACAAAATTCGAAGAGCTTGAATGAAGAACTTCTCGAAAATTCAAATAGTATGAAAGAGGAACTCCAAGAGAAGTTTCTAGAAAATTCGAATAGTCTGAAAGAGGAACTCCAAGATAAATTTCTAGAAAATTCGAATACTCTGAAACAGGAACTTCTAGAAAACTCAAAGAATTTGAGAGAAGAACTTCTGGAAAATTCGAATGGCCTGAGGGAGGAGCTTCTGGAAAATTCAAAAAACTTGAAAGAAGAAGTCTGCGGTATTGCGAGTCGGTTGGAAGAAAGAATGGGAATCGTTGAAACAGATAGAGAAAATCAAAGATTACATGGAGGAAGAAATAAAAAAATTAAGGAAGCGCTCCACGATGAAATAATCGGAATCGAGACAGAAATCGGCAGTATAGAGGAAACAATTAGTAAGTCAAAAAAGCAAATCAATACTGCATACACCGGAGAAACGGTCAAAAAAATTCAATGCTGGACTCGAGAGAAATGAAAGATTTCAAGATTAGTGCTGAACCTGGAAAACTCGCATTGAAACTGCCTCAGTTCGACGAAAATACTCCATGGGCAAACTACCGCCGACAATTCGAAGCCGCTGCCAAAGCAAATGGATGGAATGCTGGGGAAAAAATTTTAGCATTGACACTGGCATTGCGTAGCGATGCCACAAACATTTTACAGACCCTCACCGCCCAACAACAGGAGGACTATGAACAGCTGATTAAACATCTAGAACTACGGTATGGTCAGGCCCACCTAGAACACGTGTACCATTCACAGCTGAAGAATTGATGCCAGAAATCAAGAGAATCCTTGCAATAATTTGAAGCCGATATTGCACGCTTGGTTCGTCTAGCGTATCCAGCTACACCGGAAAATGTTATAGAGCGACTAGCGGTTAAGGTATTTCGGACGGACTCCGTGACCAAGAAACCCGACAAGCCCTAACATTAGCACGCCCCGCACAACTCTTAGATGCATTGGCACGCGCTCTGGAATTCGAAGCAGCAAAACAATCCTGCAAAAGCCAGAGTAGAGTCCGGATGATTGAGGAAGATACACAGGAGCCTGCTAATATCGAGGCTGTCATGAGAAAAGTAATAAAGGTAGTCCTGCCTGAGAGGAAATAAATAAGGTGTGGGAAAATTGGGCATGTGCGTAGCAAATGCCCAACATTCAAAGAAGCGACACCGATACAGGAAAACTAAAGAAGGTCGATGAGGAGGGGCAGTCGTCGGCCTGTATCCAGCAAGCCCCAAATAACAACGCATATGTCGTTATCCTTTAACGACAGAACAAAGGTGTTTTTGTAGACGGTCTCATCAACGAGCCTCGCACCATGCTGCATGATACAGGTGCGACTAGGACAATCCTTGGGCCTACTTTTACCAAAACACCGGCAGGAATTGAATCTACGAATTGGAAGCTACGCACAGCAACAGGAGAGCCGGCAACTGTGTTTGGAGAACTCCCAATTGAACTGACTTTAGGCAGCACCAAAGTGAAACACCGGGCTCTAGTAGCAGACATCGAGGACGATGTAATAATTGAAATGGACATCATGAATTCGAAAGGTTTCGAGCTAAATTTTAAAGACGCTTCCTACGTGTGAACGGAGAAGAACTGGTACTTCATGGGAAAAATGAAGAAATTATTCGTGTCCTGCTGGCTCAAGATGTGAGCGTACCGGAGAGGGCTGAAACCATTCTGGAGGCTCGCCTGGATGGGGGTGCGAGCAATGGAAACGTGGTGATGTTCGAGCCCAAGCTCCATGATGAGAAAATTGGACGAGGAATTGCACTAGGGAAGACCTTGTTGCGAGTTGATAAATTTGTGCCGGTAAGGGTAATGAATGTCAATTATTACCCTGTAACTTTGAAGAAAGGGACAATTCTGGGACACTGCTCGTCAATTTCCTCTGTGATAAGGAGTGTACGCGGCACTGTTAGTCAAGCCAGTAACTTGCCAGCAGAATTGGAGAAGTTGGTTACCATCTCATCCAAAGACATGGGACCCGCACAGCAGCCCAGAGAGAATTAGTTAGGCAGTATCAGGACATCTTCGATACCGGAGTGAGCAGAGGTGGTAGAACAAAGGTGGTTCAGCACCAAATTAACACTGGAAATGCCCGACCAATCCGGCAATCAGCCAGAAGACTTTCTCTCGCAAAAAGGAAGAGGCTGACAACATAGTCTGTGATATGGAGAAAGACGGATTCATCGAGCCATCCGACAGTCCTTGGTCCTCTCCAGTAGTACTGGTAAAGAAGAATGATGGTTCAACTCGGTTTTGCGTTTTTTATCGTCAACTTAACAACGTGACGAAAAAGGACAGTTACACTCTACCAAGAATAGACGACACGCTAGACACGCTGGCTGGATCTACGATTTTCTTGACCTCAAATTTGAAGAGCGGATACTGGCAGGTAGAACGGGCCCAGGAAGATCGAGAAAAGACAGCCTTCACCGTCGGTTCAGGTTTGTGGCAGTTCACAGTTATGCCATTCGGGCTATGCAACGCTCCAGCCACATTTGAAAGATTGATGGAGACGGTTCTGAAGGGACTCTCATGGAAGACGTGTCTGGTGTATCTTGACGACATTATTGTGGTTGGCAGATCGTTCAACGACCATGTGAAAAACTTGGGGGAGGTATTTCAGCGACTGAGTAGCTCCGGACTGAAATTGAGCCCCAAGAAATGTCATCTGTTCCAGAAAGAAGTACGATATCTCGGCCACGTTGTCTCTGGGAAAGGAGTGGCAGTATATGAGCAGGAACACAAAGCTGTTAAGGAATGGCCCGTTCCAAAAGACATTCACCAGCTTCGAAGTTTTCTTGGTTTGTGCACTTACTATCGCTGATACCTGCTGGGATTTGCTAACATCGCAAAACCACTAACCAGGCTCACGGAAGGACAAACAAAGTTCCAGTGGTCAGATGAATGCCAAGATTCGTTCAGGAAGTTGATAGGAGCTTTGATCAACGCACCAATCCTGAGCTACCCCCTTCCGGACGGGAAATTCATTTTGGACACGGACGCCAGTAACGTGGGACTTGGAGCTGTCCTGTCTCAGATTCAAGAAGGACAAGAGAAGGTCATCGGTTACTTCAGCAAGACCCTCAGTAAACCGGAGCGGAATTACTGTGTCACCAGGCGGGAGCTGTTGGCTGTTGTCAAGGGAGTTGAACAATTCTACAAGTACGTGTATGGGAGAAGATTCCTACTGAGATCTGATCATGCAGCTCTCAAATGGCTCCTACAGTTCAAGAATCCCGAGGGTCAAGTGGCACGTTGGATCGAGAGGCTCCAAGAATTCGACTTTGAGATCGAACATCGAGCGGGGACCAGCCATAAGAATGCAGATGCCCTGTCACGAAGACTTGCCCAGATGACTGTTCGCACTGCCGACGAGCAGAGGAAAAGGAGTCGACACTCTGCAGAACTACGGCGGTGAATGATAACTGGAATGACCACAGGATCCAGAAAAACCAAGAAGAAGATCCAGATCTTGGTTTAGTCATCGGCTGGAAGAAGAGTGATCGAAGACCGTCGTGGCAGGAAATAGCCAGTTGTTCTCCAGTCGACAAATCTTATTGGTCCCAATGGAGCTCCCTTACCCTCGACAATGGAGTTCTGAAACGTGTGTTGGAGACTAAGGATGGTGGAGAAGACAGACGACAGATAGTAGTTCCCAGGACCAGGAGACAGGATGTTTTCCGAGAAATTCATGATGGGGTCAGCGGAGGACATGTGGGAGTGACGAAGACCCTCCAGAAAGTGAGGCAACGGTTTTACTGGGTTAATTGCCAAACTGACGTCAAAGACCCGATGCGCCAGTACAATGTGGGCAGCCCTTTTGAAAGGATCGCCATTGACATCGCTGGCCCGTTTTCCCAGTCGGATCACGGTAATAAGTACATCCTTGTGGCGATGGACTACTTCAGCAAGTGGGCCGAAGCCTATGCCCTGCCCAACCAAGAAGCCATCACCGTTGCCGACGTCTTGGTGAAGGAATGGATTTGTCGATTCGGAGTTCCGTTGGAGCTGCATTCGGACCAAGGCAGAAATTTTGAGTCGAACCTGTTCCAGGAAATGTGCCAGATGCTAAATATCCCCGAAAGACGAGGATCAAAGCTCTACATCCACAGTCCGATGGAATGGTGGAGCGGATGAATAAGACGATAAACCGCCACCTGTCCAAGGTAGTCTCTGACCACCAGAAAGATTGGGACCAGTACCTTCATCTGTTCCTGATGGCATATCGTTCCGCAGTTCATGAGTCAATCAGCCAAACCCCTGCTAGTGTTATTATGGGCCGAGAGCTGCGACTTCCTTGTGACCTGAAGTTTGGGACTCCACCAGGGCAAGACACCGCGGGAGATGACTACGTCAGTAAACTACGACAGCGAATGGACGACATCCATGAACGGGTCCGTTTGAACATCCAGAGTACCAGTGACAGAATGAAGGAGACCTACATCAAGGCTGATGCTGGTGTATCAGAAAGGTACCTAGTCTGGCTATACAACCCTAAACGTCGCCGTGGACTATCACCGAAGCTCCGGAACTCGTGGGATGGCCCATATAAGATCATGAAAAGAATAAACGACCTCGTCTACCGCATATATAAGCCACCACGAGGAAAACCTAGGGTAGTCCCCTTCAATAGGTTATCCCCTTACGCCGGAAACCACGATCAAGTCCGCACCGTCAGATCACCGGAGGGCGAAATGACGTTTCAGAGGTTCATGTCCATGAAGGGCCAGAGAAACATCTATTATTTGGTTACCAAGAAGCTTTCTCGAGATAAGCCGTCAAGATGTCTGGAAGAGTCTCACCAGATTAAGAGACATGATGTTGGACCAGAATCTTGTGGACCTGGCAATCCCAAAATTGGCCTGTGGGATTGAAGGGCTGGACTGGAGAGTTATAAGGAGCATGTTGGAGACAATATTCAGATCCAGCGACGTCTAGATTCTGGTGTGCTGCAACCATCTTCCTCGACCCATCTCGAAGACTGTGGAGTGTTACTTCCATCGAACGTCCAGGTGCAGATATGGAGAAAGTTGCAGATATCTCCACACTCCAAAAATGACATTTCGGGACGAAACGTCTTTAAGAAGGGGGCAATGTAAGGATTTGGAGACCGGCCCTGATCATCGTTAACTCGAAAAGTAAACAAGTTCTCCGCTGACAAACAAATAAATCACGTGGAAGAATCGCGAACCTTCTAACGAAGGTTCTGGGGACATCTTAGAACTCGCCCGAAAGGCTCGAATGGCCGAGAACTGTAAATACTAGTATGTAAGCCACTGGGTATCAGATGGCGGGAAGGTCGTAGTCAGAGAAATAACCACAGTAGATATAAATTTGAAATGTTTCAGTGAATAATTGTGTGAGTAGTGTTTAAATAAATTAGAAAAAAAAATCAGTTAAGTGCAGTTTTACTACAGTAGTAACACTACAACAATAGCCCACGTTCGATCGGAAAAATAGCATCATATCAGTTTCTTTGGCTTGAAAAACAGTATTCATTATTTCCTTTTGAATCAAAATCATTTTGCAATGACTGGTGTGATAAGAACAGACTCATTGTGAACCTGAACAAAACAGTAAACATGCAATTTGCGAACTCTACATGATCTCAATCCCAGTTTTCGAATCTTTAGAATTGGTCCTTTGGGAGCAATGATTGACTCGCTCTTCACATGGCAAGAACGTATAGATTTTACGTGTAAAAGATTAAATCGATCAAATTACCGAATCAAATCTCTGAAGAATAAGTTAGATACAAAATCATTGATATTAGGCTGTTATACTAAGTTCCATTCGATTAGGTACCAAAACATTGCTGTCTAGGGGCTAGCTACTGGATCAGACAGGATTTTCATAAAGAAAAGAGCACTCATCACATTGATATTTAAATTAGAATATATAACTTCCTCTAGAGACACTTAGAAAAAATAAAATATTGACATCTGCCAGTTTGATTAATACATATTCATGATAGCAATGGACTCCATCAAAAAGATAAGAAATGCATAATCATAATGTAACGATTTCGAGATCGGCCTCGAGACCGGGCCTGATCGCCTCATTAGTTCTGCACCCTTGGTTAACAACATCCGCATATCTGCTGGCCAACGGATCAACAACTATGACTAATCGCCGAGAACTGGCTCGAATAAAATCGAATGCTTTCGAATGCTTCTAGAGCCATCTGACTGGATCGACGTGTAGTCACGATTGATCGAGAACTGTAAATAGAAACTGCTTGCGGGTATATAAGGCGCTGGATAGCAGAAGGCACATATATTCGCAGAGAGTTGCAGACATAGTTCCAGAGTCCGCAGACAGACAGCGACAGTGAAAATAAATAGAAATAGTTAACGAAGTCAATGTTTTAGTTGAATAATAGTTTAAGTAGTGTTTTAAATAAATTAGTAAAATTAGTTTTGTGCATTTTTACTGCAATTGGAGTCATAGTCGGATGTAAAGACAAAATGTTTCCGAGGAGAGTTCACCTAGTTGACCTTAAAGGTTGTGAATTGAAGCAAGAATTAGGGGAGCGCGAGTTAGAAACAACTGGAAAGAAGGTCGTACTCCAGAAAAAACTTGCAGATGGACTGACTGAAGCACGAGAAGACTCCGAAACATTCTTATTCGAAGTTCCTGGAATTGACTTGAGCTCGATTATGAATAAACTTGAAGAAATTACCAAGTCTCTGAAAGAATAGTTGGAATGGACATCATGAACTGGCGTAAGATGTGAGCGTACCAGAGAGAGCTGAAACCATTTTGGAGGCTCGCCTGGATGGAGGAGCGAGCAGCTGAAACGGAGTGACGTTCGAGCCCAAGCTCTATGATTAGAAAATTGGACGAGGAATCGCACTAGGGAAGACTTTGTTGCAAGTTGATAAATATTTGTAATGAAATATCATGATTTATATTGAATATCTGGAATGTACCCTGAAATCAATTCAATTTCATATGTCGTGAAAGCGTTATTTCCGAGTTGAATTTTCTCATAAAATTAGCGGATGCAGCCCTTCACAAAAAAGGTTAGTTTTCAAAATACGTGCCAGTCAGTCAAATACTTCAGGGTTTGCACAAATAAGTGCTCAGTAATTTGCTTTGAAATTTGCTGTCGTGAATTTGAAAACATTATTTTTTCAAATGGCTACGTCGCTTTATCAATCACCAGCGGATTCTTTCTATGGATTTTATTTTCGCGGTTATTACTATTATAAATCTAAAAGATGCAGAAGTATTATAAAAAATGTGAATTTTGCGTATAAGTCGGATTTCGGCAAAATTATTCGACTGCGAACCCACTTGTGGGCTGCAACATCGAAATGTTACCTGAAGGTATGTACATACACATCTAATGCAAATTCAATTTGTGTTAAGTGTGGATTAATTACAATTGTTTATTCACCTAAATATAATGGTGTTCAATATTTTAATTCAACGTCTAGGTGTGCAGTGCATCACAAAATTGAAAAGAAAACTAGTTTCTATTCACACCTCGGACAACCTCCCCTCCACTTTTACAGAAAATATATAAGGAGGAAAGTCTAGAAATCATGGATATAAGTAAAACCTTTCAAAGAATGAACATGAATTATGGTCCAGGAATAGATAAAAATGAGTAATATTGCACGGTTAATACTATATCCGATGAGTCTTGGATTGGTACACCCCTATTTTTGAGAAAACTAATCCGATTCAAAGCACGAACATTTTGGGTCAATCAAAGAACGAAAATGTGATTTTTCAAAAATGTCCATACTCATAACTAAAATATTCGTAAAGAAAGGAAGAACAGAATTTGGTGTTTGGGCCACTACGTAGATCAGTCCAGCATTTGCTACTTTCATGCTGTTAAACTTATTTTCTTCACTTCAAAAATGCCATCTGGTAAATAACGTACAAACTATCGTTTCTCAGATTGTTGCTACCAAAATGACAGCCCTTACCTCGAATATAGAATCAGCTACCGAAATTTCTTTCTCAGTAACTTTTTTCCAAACGAGTTGACAGTTTTCACAGCTCTCGTAAAATATACAGCACATATATTGAGAATTTTACAATAGAATCTGAGGAGAAAATTTTCCAATGTTACATATCGTTTCAAAAACTATATTCATCATCATTTCTAGACTGAACTATATCTCCTTCACACTTCAATACCAATTCCCAATCTTTATCTGTGCACCACTCATATCACTTTTCAGTAGAAAATTCAATTCACAAAATAATTATCTACATAAACTGTTCTGGATAGCCATTTTTGTGCATTCCCCCTCTTAATATCATAAACACCACATGAAAACTGAAATATATTTGCTTCCGCTTAATGACGTCTTGTATGATAGTAACTATACTTGTTCTATCGTGGTGGCATCTAGTACGTGTAAATTCATCATGACTGATAAATATAGAGGAAATTAAAGCTTCCAATTTACACTAAAAAGATATACTTGTAAAGTCACGCTTACAATTGTTTCGAAACACAATGTCATCATTTGAGCTGAGTTATAAGTCAGTGTATGTCGAAACTGTCACTGTGTGTCGAAACAGTTGGGAATTCTCCACCTGACGACAATCAAGTATTTTCTATTAAATATCTATAAAACAGTGCATTTAAAACACACCATTTCAACATTTTTCTTAAAAAATAATTATTCAAGTACTTAAAAATGAAAAATAAAATTAGACATTTGAAATTTAAAGGGATTTGTTTCTATTTCAACATCTGGCAACATCGGCTACAAATTTCACAGATAAGAAAGGACAACAAATCTGTTAAGTTAATAAGTTAAGCAGAGATGACAATATTTCAACATTTTTCTTTAAAAAAATTATTCAATTACTTAAACATGTAAAATAAAATTGGGCATTTAAATGGACCCCGCACAATTCTTATATGGGAAATGGCTTTCCGTGAATTTGGCTGAATTTTTGGTATGTTGTAGTTCTTGATGAGCTGATCAAAAGTGTTCACAGCCACAAAGCTCAAAAATGGACAGTTTTAGAGATATGGAGCTTTGAAAATGGATTTTTTTCCAGATTTTAGGGTATTTGCTCATCCATCGGAGAGCTCTCATTTCTTATTGGTATGGAATTCGGCTATTCGATGCCTAGAACCCGACTGAAAAATGGTCTTCCTCAGTTATATTAGGCACCGTTATCAAACATTTTTCATACACTGCTCCACAGTGCCTATGGAATGAGATACAAATTCCAAGATCTTTCAAACACCTTTCCATGATGAAGTTAGAATAATTTATATTTTTGGAAAATGACATATTTTGGATATTTATTTAAGAGAAACGATAATAACCGATTCCAAATATATCTGATATCCAATAATATCTAATATGTTTTCCAAAATGTTCATAACGTGGCCCAGCAATCTGTAATGAGGGAAAATGAAAAAATCCTAATTATGTGTCCTCAGAGATAACAATTGTTATCATTATTGATGTCATTTACATATTATATGTAATTTGTTTCTCACAAATCTCGATAATCTAACAATGGGGTGCCAAGATATTTTCCTCAGAATGGCTCGAAATGGATATAAGCTCCTCACAGCCAAATGAATCCGTGAAAATGTTTGCATCTTTGATATGTCGTAGTACTTTCCAGGTAGAATGGAGTAGTTCAGGTGTTGGAAGCAAGCTATGAATGGAACTTTCGATATTTACACCCACATTCTTGGAAACACTATCTTTTTTTTAATGTTACATTCAAGTTTACAAATATAAATAACTGTTTATTCATATGATTGTTTACAAAATGAATATGTGGATGGATCGAAAACAATATATTAGTAAGAATAATATTCATAATGATAACAATAATAAGAACATCAACGAAAATAAAGTAAAAGTAGCCATTGGAAATTCAGTCAATTAGAAATCGCTAGATTTTGAAGGCATAACCAATTTTTGGCTGAAGAAGCCCATGCAGCACATAAGAATTAACAACAGAATGATCAACAAAAACCAAAGCATTCTGGATTGGCTGACAAATGAAAGCACATACCTAATACCCAAAAATGAAAACACGGAAATAGATAAGAACTACAGACCGATAACCTGCCTCAATAATATCTATAAAATTCTTACAAAAATAATATCTGAGAGATTGCACGACCAATTGTTTCCAGCCGAACAAAAATGATGTGTCAAAATCACGTACGGTTGTAATAATCGCCTTCTAACAAGCAAAATGTTATATTAGGATTGCAAACAAAGAAACAAATATATTATTTTGTCACTAGCATTGATTGAATGACCATCTACAGAACATCCTCTACCCTCATTTCTTTCATCAGCAAAACAATCAACAAGTGGAATACCGATCTGCAACTGATGTCAGACCATAAAAGCAACCACTTTGATTCTCATGGCATGTCAATATCATGTTATCAATACCAGGTTGAATGTCCAATAATTGACAATATAAGATTTGCTCCGCGTCGAATATATCTTCTGCGCGATGATGAACAAGAACCCATTATTTTCAAAATTTATTAATATTTATATTTTATGATGATGGCGATAGTTTCATGTTACCAAATAATTCATTTTGCCCTCGATCTGACTCATAATATTTCAAATGATTTTTTGCGATGCTAAGATAGTTTTTATTTTTTTTGTTTGATATTATAATTATTATTATTTTCAATGTTACTTCTTATATCGTTTTTGATTGATCCACTTATTTATTTTGCATAATCATATGAATAGATAGTCGTTTATATAAGTGGAAACTCAACGCAACGTTTTTAAAAATAGTTAATATTTTCAAGAATTCAGGTGTAAATATCAAAAAAGTTCCATCCATAACTTGCTTCCACCATCTGAACTCTCCATTCTATCTGGAAAGTATTATCAAGTGCCAAAGATGCAGACATTTTCACGGATTCGTTTGGCTGTGAGATGCTATCATCCTTTTCGAGCCATTCTGAGGAAAATGTCTTGGCATCCCATTGTCAGATTATCGAGAATTGTGAAAAAAAAAATGCCATATCATATGTGAATGAAATTAATCGTGATCACCATTGTTATCTCTGAGGATAAATGATTAAGATTTCTCCATTTTCCCCCATTACAACTCGCTGAGCCTGTTATGAACAGTTTGGAAAACATATTTGATATTATTGGATATTAGATATATTTGGGATCAAATATTACGGCCTCTCTTCATCTGTGGCCTCTCTTCAAAAAATACCCGAAATATGACATTTTCCGAAAATATAAATTATTTTAGCGTTATCTTGTAGAATGGAAAGATGTAGGGAAGATCTTGGAATTTGTACCTCGTTCCATAGACAGTGTAGAGAGCGTATGAAATTTTTTCGAAAACGATGCCTAATATAACTGGGAAAGACCATTTTTCAGTCAGGTTCTAGGCATCTAATAGTAAAATTCCATCCTAACAAGAAATGAGAGCTCTCCGATGGATGAGCAAATACTCCCAAAAATTGATAAAATCCATTTTCAAAGCTCCATATTTCGAAAACTGTTCATTTTTGAGCTTTTTGGCTTTGATCAGCTCATCAAGAACTACGATATACCAAAAATTCACGGAAAGCCATTTCCCATAAAAAATGTGCGGGGTCCTTTAAGGGATTTGTTTCTATTTCACCATCTGGCAACATCGGCTACAAATTTCACAGATAAGAAAGGACTACAAATCTGTTAAGTTAATAAGTTAAACAGAGATGTCAATGTTCCGAGCACCGACCTATAATAAAATATAGGTCTGTGGTTCCGAGTCATTCTGTAACATTTTGTGTAACGTGTGCCTAACCCCTAACAAAGACAGATATATTACTAAGGTACTTCTTCTTCTAGCATACTACCATCCCCTACGTTTTGTAGGGGCTGTTGCCAAAATGTCAATTAGAAACAAAACCCTTTAAAATTTAAAACCCAATATTTGAAAAACTGATTTGAATACTTTTAGCAGTGAAATTGAAAAACTCACGAATGAAACTCAACTTTATTTTTTTCAAACATTCATTTGCTCCAATAACCCAAATTGAGGAGAATTCCCCATTGTAAGCATGACTTTACAAGTATATATTTTAGTGTAAATTGGAAGCCTCTATATCCTCTATATTTGTCAACTATACTTGTTCTATCTTCGGAATATAATCTGTAATATTTGATCAGTATTCATGTATCAATCACATCGCATATGAATATTAGAAAAATTGGTTTTATATATTCAGAAACGTTAATTTCACTAAACGCAATTTTCGTTGACAAAGTTAGTACCTTTGGACATATATCAATGAGGAATAAAATAACTAAATTATAAAAATATCGAACATACCTGGAGGCATTGACATAGGAGGCCTCATCAAAGGCCCTCCTATTAGTGTGGGAGGGCCCGGTATCATTTGATGTCGCATCGGAGCCATTATAGGCCCACCCATTGTCATTCCTATAGGAGGACCTGTTACCCTAACTGGAAATCTCTGCATCATAGCTGCATGATGATTCATAGCTTCTACTTGCTTTTGCTGATGGGCTGCTGCCTGTTGTGCTGCTGAAACTGCTATTGCCAACTGAAGGAATAAGATTATTTGCACTATAATGATTTGTAATTTGCGAAGAAAGAAAAAAGGAGAAAGACATTTTTTTTCTAGTAAATAGTATATTATCATAGATGAATAGAATAGAAATTTATTCGTGCAGTATCTACATCAATAAATGTTTGCAAACGTCAATAATGATAAATAAATAAATTGAAACAGATAAAAACATAATACAGACATTATCAGACAAGCGACGGATTACGTAATGAGTCGAAATAATTAAAATATTCCTCAAATGTGTAAAAGGCATTTTGTAAAAGAACATTCTTAATTTTTACTTAAAAAGTATTTATACTCGTTTCAGGAGTCTTAAACTCATTAGTTAAAGCGTTAAAAAATGTTAATGATTGATATAGATATGAGTTTTGTGATTTACTTAATCAATATTTGGATAGCCTTAAACTTGTTTTGGCCCTAGGATCATGGCAGTGTATGTCCTCCGGCTTAGTCACTTTATTTTCACCTTTCAACTTTACATAACACAAACATTCGTATATGTAGCAAGATCGAAGAGTCAATATACGAAAACCATTGAAGAAAGGTTTGCAATGTTCGTCATATTGAGCCTGTGCCATAGTTCTGACGACTTTTTTTGTAATTTAAATATCATCTCTAGACGACATGATGAACCCCATACAATCAGTCCATATGTCATTATGCTATCAAAAATGGCGAAATAAGCTACTCTTAAACAATATGTTGTTGTTGTGTTGCTAAGTTGTCTAATTATGATATGCACGTGGACAGGCGCTTTGATAATTTGTGAATATGTGGTATGAAATTTAGTGACGAATCCAAATACACTCCGAGAAGCTTAATTGGTTCGGTATTTAGTTTATTATTTTTAGTTGAGAAATCTATAAAGTTTTGGTTTTATCATCATTTAGAGTAAGATAATTGCTTCTAGACCAGTTTGTTATAAAACTTTCAGATGTATTAGCATTCGAGAGTAGATTGTGAGACGTGGTGTCAGTTAATAAAAAAGTGGCATCATCAGCATACATTATCGGACACGCATTCGTTAGATTAAAAGGCATATCATTAATATATATAATAGATAATAGAGGACCCAGGACTGTACGCTGAGGTACCCCATAATTGACTTTTGAAGGTTTTGATATGTCCATTAAATTTAACACGTTGCTGGCGGCCTACAAGGTAAGATGTAAATAGATTTAAGGCATTTCCTCTGATCCCATAATATTCTAATTTTTGTAATAATACTCCATGGCCCACCGTGTCGAACGCTTTAGACATGTCATAAAATTTTGCACAGCACCATTTACGATTTTCAAAAGCTTCTATAATGTTTTTATATATTTCGCCACAATAGGCCATTGGCCGCAGTGGAGGGCCTGATATGGGCCCACTCACGTTCAAACCTAACCTATATATTTCGCAGATTGCATCGTTGGTAGAACTCCTCTGTCTGTACCCAAATTGAGCTTTATTTAATACGTTATTCTTTTCAAATTATTATAAAAATCTATTTTTCAGGACAATTTCAAATATTTTTGAGATAACTGGTATGATAGAAATAGGCATATAACTGTCTGTATTGTTATATTCACCTTTCTTGTGTATAGGAGTAACTAGAGCTATTTTAAATAATTGAGGATAAATCCCTCTCTCGATACATATGTTTATTAAATGTGCGATAGGGTTAGCAAGTGAATCACTGACCAGTTTTAAAACCTCACTGTTAAGATTGTAATTATCTTTGGATTTCTTATTTTTCAAGTGTGATATACTTTTAATTTCTATGTCGCAAACTGGAAATAAGAAATATGATTTATATGCATTGGGTACATTGTTCAAAAATGTTAAAAACTGTGTTAATTTCCCCTGTTTTATTTTGTTTTTATAATCCTTCTTTAAAGTATTATATACCTGAAAGTCTTCATGGTTTTTTGTTGAACAAGCAATTACATGAACAGCATCCAGGGTGCGTTTTAATTGTTGCATATCATCATCAAAAACAAACTCTTTATTTTCTTGCTTGGATATTTTTATAGTTTTTTCGACGAAACATTGATTGTAAATTGTTGATAACGTATTGACCAAGAAGTTTGCAGATTCATCAGGATTGTTTATTTCATAGAATGTTTCCCAATTTACATTATTCACACATTGTATGAAATGATGCTTTCCATGTTCTGTCATGTTACATACTTGTCTTCTGATATGAAGCTTGTATCAATAGAGAAGAAAATTCCTTTATGGTCTGACATATGTGGTTCGATTACTTCCACGATCAAGTTGTTGTTTATGTTGGTAAACAGATTATCTATTTTTGTAGCGCTGGTGCTAGTTACTCGCGTATTTTCATTTTCCTCTAAATTGTATGATAAGAAAACATTTATACAGTCATTCACATCTGTGTTGTCCAATATATTAAAATTTAAGTTGAAGTCGCCAACCAAAACAATTTGATTGTTTAAAGGTAAGGTTTCCAGTACTTTAGTTAGTGCACCCATGAAAACATCAATGTCACCCATAGGAGACCTATATAAACATAAGGAAAATATTTTTTTCGTTCACTAGCTCTATTAATGTGAATTCAGCATGAATATCTACACAAAATTCATAGACCTATTTAGATTTAATTTTTAACCGTTCCTGGGCAAAAACACATACACCGCCATGAACAGATGTGTTTCTACAGTAATATGTTACAAGTTTAAAATTAGGAATAACAATATTTGCTATATCGGATTCGGATACCCAACTCTCAGTAAGAAACAATATATCAATTTTGTGTGTGTACAGAAAATATTCTACTTCACTTAATTTGTTAGTTATACTTTGAATATTCAAATAAAAAGCGTTTATTCTATTATGTGTACCTGATTTCAGCTCATTACCCAGCACGTCACCTGTCTCTTCCAAATAACAGACCAACATATCTGTTAGGAAGATGTTTGAAAGAATACGTTACTAAATTTACCCACAAATAAAACCACATTAAAACATATAAACAATTAAAATCAATAAAATAGAAACGTAACATAAAATAAAACTAAATATAATCTGAAAGGTGTGATTTAGGGCCTTCCTGTTCATAAAAGAGAACATAGGCATCTCCGATCACGATCGATTTGGATGGAATGGGGGTCATATGTGAGTCATTTTTTTTATGTCAGGTGCTCGCATACGGATGTCAACAGTAGGCTGTAGTGACCGCTGTAGGTAGATCCACTATGATTAGACAGTGCATATAGACTATAGCGACAAGGGGCAACGTTTTCATTGGCATAATTACTCATGCCCAATCCCTCGAAAGGAAAATCAATAGTGACATTCAATTTCCCTCGGAAACTTTCTGTTTTTCCGAAGATTTTCTTTCTTTCGACAATAACTTGACAACGCCGCAAAAAAAAATACCTCCGTATGTAAAACCTTCTGCTTGGTTCAACGATGGAAAAATTTACAGAGTGTTCCATTCAAAAAAAATATACTTTGTGTTGTCCCGCTTTAAGGGGACACTCTGTATATTCCAAAATATTTTTATAATATGCAACAAAGTAAACCATAACATTTATCTGAACATTTTTCATACTCCTCATGATAGACGGTATACTGTACTTCCTCACACTAATGAGTCACTCTGTATATTCAGTAAGCACTTCGGCACGACATTCATAGGTTGTCCGAAACTCATTAATGCTGAGTTGCCGCCTACTCTTAATAATACAGAAATTACTGACACTTCTCAAATGTTACTCACTATTTATTTATTCCATCATATTCAGCGCATAATCACTAATTTTTAAGTATTTGTTGAAAAATATTCCACCAAATTTGCAAAAAGAAAGTCATTATTTCATAAAATTTCAAACGAATTACTAAAGTTTTCGGGAATTTACGAATTGATAGGGACTTTGAACACTTCCTTCTCGCTTTGCACTTCACACATGTCGGCTTCTCGTCACCATCCAGAGTTTCTTCCATTTTGAATAAACTCATACATTGTGATAGTCTTAGTTGACCTGTCATGCATGGTATTGGGGGAAAAAGATCCCAAAAAGGATCGAAGGACACTGAACAATGACCACAATAAGTACATTTTAATATAGACTCTGACCAACGAAGTTGAAAAAGATCCCAAAAAGGATCGAAGGACACTGAACAATGACCACAATAAGTACATTTTAATGTAGACTTTAACTGACCAACGAAGTAATCCATTCGGTAAAACTATGATGTATGGTGTTGAATGAACTAGTTTTGTGACATACATTCCATTATGACAACTTATATAAACTCATACAACTCTATATTTTCGAGAATACTTTTCCAAAACATTTAGTCAAGTGGAAATAAGTAGGGTGTTCTGTTAAAAAAATATATCTTTGATAAGTTACACATTTATCGGTATATGTTGGTGTTACAGTTGGAACATGGTTCCTATCTCAAATAGAAAAGCAGCTTTCGTCCACTCACTTATCGTTATATGCCTTGTATTCGTCATACTTTTTTTCCGTAGTATTAAAATATATTACCATCAAACCTAGTATCATTGCATTCGTAATGATAGTCTCTATTCAATCAATTAATCATATACACAGTGTCCCATTTGATTTTAGAAAGATGGTGTTCTCTACTCCTCAGCAGTACGACCTTTGAGGACGATGATATTACTCAAATTATTTTACTATATCGCGTTAAATTCGAAGTTTCCTCAATTGATTTGAGTTTTATAATGAACAAACTCACGAAACCATGAAATCCTTGGAAAACAAATTTCTGAAAAATTCGAATTGTTTGAAGGAGGAACTTAAACAAAATTCTGAAATTCAATGAGTTTGGATGAAAAGTTTCTAGAAAATTCGAAGAATCTAGAAGAAATGCTTCAAGAAATTTTGCAAAATCTAGGAAACGCAGAATTCTTAACAGAAAAAAAGAATTGAGACAGATAGATAAACATCAAGATGACATCGAGGAAAAAATTAAAAAAATTAAGGAAACGCTCCACGATGAAATAAAAGGCGGAATCGAGACAGAAATCAGCAGTATAAAGGAAAAAATAAGCAAGTTAGAAAAGCAAATCGATATTGCACACACCAGAGAAACGGTCAACAAAAATGCAATGATGGACTTGAGTTTGGACTTATATGAAGTCCAAAGAGACAGAAACCAGGAAAGCCTCACTGAAACCGCCTCTGTTCGACGGAAATACTCCATGGGCAAACTATCGCCGACAATTTCAAGCTGCTGCAAAAACCAACGGATGTAATGCTGGGGAAAAAGCTATAGCATTGACAATGGCATTGCGTGGCAAAGCAACAAACATTTAACAAACCCTCACCGCCCAACAACAGGAGGACTATGAACAGCTGATTAAACATTTTGAACTACGGTATTGTCAAGCCCACCTTTAACCCGTATATCATTCACAGCTGAAGAACCCATACCAGAAATCAACCGAATCCTTACAAGAATTTGAAGCAGATAAAGCACGCTTGGTCTACATTCTCTACATGCAAGCATGCACTTGCCTTTTTGATGGGGGTGCATCGAAGAAGTGAGGAACCTTCACCAACTGACATAACTTCGCATTGGATGAAGCCACGATTATCTTCTGTTGGCACTTCTACGAAATTTGTAACTGCTGCTGATTTCAGAAAAACTAGTGATGTATGCCCTCCGAGTACATCTGCTAGTGGTACAACATTTATGGAGCAAATTGTAGCCATAGGAGTAAAAAACCAGTGCAGATTCTGAAGTATGTTTCCAATGTAGAACAAGACAAGTTCGACAAGTTGTCCGTGAACAAACAATATATCAATTTCATGCAAGAGGAGGAGTGAAATTTGAAGACTTTTTGTCATCGATGTCCACAGGGCAAATTAATGTACAGTTGTGCAAAGAAGCAGAATGCGAAACAAAAGGACAATCAGTTTCGCCATTGTGGCAAGAACTCAGGTTTAAACGTGTTACTGCTTCAAAATTCTTCGAGCTTGCACACTTTACAGTTGTTGACGGTACACTAGTGGAAACTATAATAGGAGCCTATAAACTGAAAGACACGTATTTGACGAGAGAAAGGCTTTTATAAAAAAGATGTCGTAAGAACTATGGAGAAGCAATTAAATATGAAATTCAATATCTGTGGCTCATTCATACTTTCATCTCCTCCATTATTTGCTGCTTCGCCAGATGTTATTTCTTCAGAATTTTTAGTTGAAATGAAATGTCCAGCCAGTGAAAAATCAGTGACAAAGAATGGACAAATTACTACTCCGTCAGTGATCAGTTCCGAACACAGAGCACATTAAACAGCTACAGTTCGATTATTTTATCTTTACCCGTGCGTCATCAATGTTATGCATATGAAATAAGTCGAGACGTTTTAGTCAAAATAACGTCTAAAAGTAGAATGCCGGTAAAATTACAACGTGTAGGTAATAAGATAGGATAATGAATTAATTAGTAATGGCCAGTTCCACAGGTTACATTTAACGCTTTAAGTGTCACTTGCAGTTAAGAATTCAATAGAATATGTTGAATGGTATGTTAAATATATCAATACTATCACATTCTGATTCATAAATTTATGCATCGCTCAAAGCACCAAGCGGAAGTGGTAGAATCGGCCATAATTTTCAAATTCATGGAAATGGCGAACCACCAGAAAATGAGATTTTTTTTTAGTTCCAATAGAATACCGTGTGATACACACTCATGGGTACACCCCCCTTTTCTCCTTTTCTTTTTTCCTTTATTTTTCAAATATGTCAAAAAGTGCGCTGTCCAGTGAGCATATTCAATGTTCCAAATTTCAAAAATATTGCTGTAGAAACAAAGGCGAAAAGGAATCAATCTGTTTAAAATTCTTTTTTCCGTTAACCAGCTGTCGTCCCCTTACGAACAGCTGCCCTCAGTAGTCGAAACTTGTGCGAGCCAAGAATTAACGAGGTCTTACCTTTTAACGTGAGATTCCTAGCACACGGTGTATTCCAATTAGTACGAATCCAGTGGCACCAGGTTTGATAGGATAATGAAACATGGAGGCAGAGATATGTTCATGGAATTGAAGGGGCAAGTGGAAGAAGGAGTTATGTTACAAATATGTGTTTGTGAGAAAAATAGGTTTTAGTAAAGTTAGCGTCCTTCATGTTTAATGTAACATAGCCCCGTCTACCACTGTGTATCTGCTCAGATATGAAGGATAGAAACAAATACTGACTGGGCAAGTTACATATGCACACAACACCTTCTTCCATGACATAACCGAAAATTTTCCGAAAATGTTACTGACCCCTTCATCCACTTGCTCCTTCAATTTCCTCATTTGCCCAGTGAGTTCACTAGAAACTTTTGACATCCCTACTGTATTCTAATTTCAGTCACACTCATATAAGGAAGTTGTTTTATCCATACCTCCGCAGCCGTTTAACACAAATCCATGAAATCCTAATTTTATCCACATTAATGCAATTTCTGTAGGTAAGTTAACGAAAAAAGTTGTTCAAAAAACTAGGTTGAAGTGCAATATTTCCAAAACCTTGGCATACTTTGATATCAAAAAATGAGTTTCCATTCAAACATGACTAAAACTCAGAAAAGGGATCTTCTAGACTTCTAGATATTCAAACTTTTTCAATTACCTATTCGTGCATGGATGCAAGGATTCACTGTATAATGATAAATTAATGAATATCTAAGAAGTAAAAAAACACGTTGAAATATATTTGGTAATGAAATACTCAACACATGATTAACATGTAATGCGAGCATGTAGAATTATGTACCATTTATGAAAGTAAAAACAAAATATATATTTAATCACTTTCAGATTCAGAACTGTCACCAATGTTTATAATAATGGGTTTAATAACCATATCACAGAGGAGCTTTTCTCGTTCATACCATTATCAATGAGTGATTCGGTGTGTTTTACACATTTTGCCCAGGATCCAGTGTTGTACTTCTCTAATGCTTCATTCCATATATCCAATACTTTTTCATCACTGTATCTCTGCTAATATGATTGTTGTAGTATGTCTTACAATTAGCACAAATTAATTCAATAGCAATAGCACATGATTTTCGGGCCCAGTAATCACTCACCCCATGGATGTGGGGAGTGTTTACTGGGGCTAAAGACGCCAGCGCGCCCTCCGAATGTATCGGGCTCCGGAAACAGGGACTGACCGCAAAATTTCTGACAGATGGTAAAAAATTTATTCATCTGAATATTTTTAAGGATTTTGTGAATAAATGGGGAGACCACAGAAACTGAAATTTTTAGCTTGTACGAGGTATAGGGGGGATCATAAATATAAGTTATATAATAAAATAATGAAATGTAAGTTGTTTTAAAATAGAATAAAATAAATTCAAGAACACATATAAACTTGGCAGAGTAACAATAAAATATATAATTCATTACGATTACTTATTATAAATCTATTAACAATAATAGTACCTACGATAGAGTTACTGTTATTGTATATATTTTGGGTATGAGCTTCATATCGCATACCATAAAAATGATTATCAGCTGAGCAAAACCAAGTCATAATCACTAAATGTGAATTTGTTTCGTTATTTTCATAAGGTTAATCCAGTTTATATAAAATTATGATAATGAGTTAAGAGAATGCTACATAAAACTTCGAGGCTCATCTGACCGCGAGGCCGTAGGGGTTGATCCATGTCTTGCGCCGCATGTGAATCCATATTAATATAAACAACCTATTTTCTGCAAGCGGTGAAAAAAGATGACTTTGTGACATACGAAAACGTGACAACAATGGTGGAGGTGGTAACGCTGGCAGCGTATCTGCTCATATATGAATGTCGGAGGTCAGAAGGCATTTTATATGATGTGCATGTATGACTATCTTAAATTTCTGTATTTTCCCGTCCCTTGATATCCAGATACTTAACGTCCCCCTCACCCAATATATGGAAATTTTGTTATTTCACCCGGACGTTTAAACCCGGAGGCTACCCCGTCATGTTTTTATCCCGGAGGTGACCTGCCGGGGTGGAATAACAAATTTTTAATATATGGGGTGAGGGGGGTGTCGAAAATCTGGATTTCAAGAGAGGGAAAATATTATTGAAATTCAAGGTAGTCATATATGCACATCATATAAAATCCTTTCTGGCCTCCGATATCCTTATATGAACAGATACGCTGCCAACGTTACCGCTTTAAGGTTCATATAAAGTCAATTATTTCGCGTGTCTGAACTATAAGATGGCACTGACAATATATGTTTTTCATACCATAGTGACAGCGATCTTTTATAATATTTCCAAATAAATTAGTTTTCACTGGAATACCTACCGAATATCCTACGGTCAACCCTACTGCTACTGCATTGTTGCCAAATCTCAACATTATTCGAAGTACTGCGAAATAGTTCACAGGATGATTATTATCAGCTGGTATTAATTGTGGTAATATGGTTCAATGCATTATGTAGCTATATTACAGATAGCTGGATTACTAATAATAGTAATTATTATTACATTTCTTGTTCGTTGTGGAGATGATTTTGTGATTTCTTTCTCTTCAATAACGAGTTATTTATATACTGTATTATCTACATTAGATATATAGAATATATATACAGTGTGTCCCGCTTTTCATGAATACACCCTAATATCTCGGTTATTAATAATGCGATTTTCTTGAAATTTTGGTGGTGATTATATGTTAGGTAAATGAAGTATTTTGGCATAGTGAACATTTTCATCGACCATAGGCGTGCGGTGTGGGGGGGTAAAAAAAGCTGTTTTTTGGGAAAAGGATATAAGGGGTCATTTTAGATAACTTTTTTTTATCAGAATAAGAATCAGCATCCCCAAAAACCCCCCAATCCATACTTTCGAAATCTCAAGAGCTGATTTGAGGAGAAAAAAAAATAAATTCACTTTTTTCGTCTCGGAATCAGCATCCCCAAAAACCCTTTAATTCATATTTTCAACATCTCAAGAGCTGATTTGAATAAAAAATTATTCAACTCTTTTTTCAATAAGTCCTTGTAAGCAAAATTCAAACCGTTTTTCAAAATATCCATTTAACACGGTATGTGGAAATTTTGGTTTAAATGCCCTAATCCTGTTGCATTTCAAACATCTCTATACTTTGTTTTTCGTTGAATTCATTGTCCTCGCAACTGCCCTTACAGTACCAATTGGGTTGTTTCGAAATTCGAAATGTTCGTCGTCCGGATAGTCTTTGATTTAAATTGTACCTCCCTGGTCTTGTCTTGAAAACCGCTCTAGTCTTTGCGAACAATCTGTTGATTTTGGCGTGAGAAATTGGTTCTCGATCATGATGCCTTCCATTGAATATTCCAGCAACCTGACGGAACTTTTAAAATGCAATTTTCCCTATGAAGTGGATAGGTAGAAATTCTCCTTTGGAACCATGGCCCCCTAGATCGCCAGATATTACCCCTTGTGACTTTTTTCTGTGGGGGCATTTGAAGAATAAAGTGTATGCTACTCGGCCGCGTAATAGAGAGGAACTTTGCTTTGCAATTAGGCAAGCGTGTCAGGAAATAACTACCCAAACTTTAAGAAATGTGAATGTACGTTTGAGAAGAATTGTTGAAAAGTGTATTGTTTCAGAAGGTAGTTATGTTGAAAACACATGAATCTAAAATAAAGTAATTCGTAATTTTGTTACCACTGTTACAAATAAAGAACTTATTAAAAAAAAGACTTAAACTTTTTTTTTTGTTCAAATCAGCTTTTGAGATGTTGAAAATATGAATTAAAGGGTTTTTGGGGATGCTGATTCCGAATCTGATAAGAAAAGTTGTCTTAAATAAGCAATAATATTCATTTCTCAAAAAATGCCTTTTTTCTCTCCCCAACTTCGCACGCCAATGGTGAATGAATATGATCACTATGCCAAATGCTTCATTTTTCTAACATAAAATCACCACCAAAATCTCAAGAAAATCGCTAATAACAGATATTCGGGTGCATTGACGAAAAAAGTGAATTTATTTTTTTTTTCTCCTCAAATCAGCTCTGAGATTTCGAAAATATGGATTGGGGGGTTTTTGGGGATGCTGATTCTAATTCTGATAAAAAAAGTTATCTAAAATGAGCCTAATATCCTTTTCCCAAAAAACAGCTTTTTTTTACCCCCCCCACACCGCACGCCTATGGTCGATGAAAATGTTCACTATGCCAAAATTCTTCATTTACCTAACATATAATCACCACCAAAATTTCAAGAAAATCGCATTATTAATAACTGAGATATTAGGGTGTATTCATGAAAAGCGGGACACACTGTATAATATGTATAAGGCGAAGGGCAATCTTGACTGACTGTTAAGGAAAAATGCGGATGGATCTTGAGGATGCAGTCAAAATACTGGGCTGTTTAAAAAAATACTCTCTGTTAATTGGTCGAGCTTTCGGAAATGTTTATTTTCTTTATGAAGACATTAAACATGAGGTTTATAGTAAAAAGTCAACATTGATGAGACGCATATAAAGTCATGAATCATGATGGTGGGAAACATCCAATTCCTTTTTTAATAATTATTATAATAATTTCGGTTCAAACTTTCGTATTATATTTTTTTAAACTTGCACACATAACTCAGTACGGGTTGTTGAGTTTGAACGATGAGGTATCCATCAAAGACAAATCTGAGGGCGCGCGCAACAAATTTCCTGAAATTTGTTGACGGAACACAGCAAGGGACATTGAAACCGAATAATGAGGCCCCCGAGGTCTCCAGCAAACCAAATCCGGAAGCACTGCACCTTCCACCAAATTCACAGACAATACTCTTCAGAGGCCATTGAATTCGAATAACGAGGTCTCCACCCAACAAAAAAAAAAGACACTACAAATTCAACCAAAATCATAGATAGGACTCAGCAGAGGCCACTGAATTCGAATAACGTGATCCCCGAGGTCTACATCCAATAAGTAACTGGAGACACTACAAAATCAATAAAATTGATAGATAGGACCCAGCAGAGGCCACTGGATTCAAAAAACGAGGTCTACCAGTTCGCCACCGGGTGGTGCTGTAGGTTTTCCGGGTTTTCCTACAGTTGAAAAGTAAATACACCACCGAAAACATCGGTAAGTCGCCTCGGAGCGCCACGGCAAATAATAATAATAGCCGTCCTCTACCCGCACAGGCTATGCCTTTGGGTACACTCTACGAGTGTTTCTGAGGGAGTATTATTATTATTATTAATGAATCTCCAAGGTTTTCGGAGAAATTCCCTCAAAAGCAGAACTTGTGCGAGCAAGGAAGATCCGGGACCTACAGTTTGAATAAAAGTGGATTCCGAACCACTCTAGCTCCATGGCAGATGGCGGAAATCGAACCCGGACCGCCTGGGTGGAAGGCAAATGCTCTTACACCACGACCACTTCGCTTCATCAAATATTGACAGGACTCAACAAAAGCCACTGAATTCTAATAACGAAGTCCCCGTGGTCTCAGCCCAACAAAAAAAACGGAGACATTACCAATTCAACCAAATTCGTAGACAGAATTCAGCAGAGGCCAATGAATTGGAAAAACGAGGCCCCCGAGGTCCCCGTCCAACAAAATACCAGAGATATTACAAATTCAGCCAGTGATAATGGAGATGATAATGATAAAAAAATTAATTTGACTCCAATGGGCCTATTTGTCAATATATTTCATTAATTTGTCTAGTCTTTTGTTGGGTGGAAACCTCGGGGAAATGATTTTTCGCGATCAGTTGAGTCCTGTCTGTGAAAATGGTGGAATTCACAGGGCCTCCATAATTTTGTTGGGTGGAGACCTTGGGGACCTCGTATTTCGAATACTCTCTGCTGAGTCATGTCTATGAATTTGGTAGAATTTACAGTGCCTCCATAATTTTGTTTGGTGGAGACCTCGGTGAACTCGTTATTCGAATTCAGTGGCCTCTGCCGAGTCCGTGAATTTGGTGAAAGTTGCAGTGCATCTGGTTTTTATTTTGGTGGAGACCTCGGAGTCTTTATTATTCGAATTCAGTGTTCCTTGCTGTGTCCTGTCTGAAAATTTCAGGAAATTTGCAGCACCCTCAGATTTGTATTGGATGGAGACCTCGTTTTTCGAACTCAACCCCATTGCCGAGTCTTCAGTTTTGTAATGAGTGTACACCACATTTTTCAGAAACAGTGATGTATTTTCCTTGTCTGCAAATTTCGGTTGATTTGCAGTCCAGGCTTACCATGGAACCTAGAACAGATAAAGTTCAACGGCAACAGTCACGTCGAATTTGAGCAGACCCTAGAGACGGTTAACGGGGCAATTATGGATGCATACGAATCCAGCTGCCCCAGAAGAGAAAAGAAATCACATAGTGGTACCATTTGGTGGAACGTACACCTGTCAAATCTGAGATCCGAAGCCCGCAGGCTATTCAACAAAGCCAAGCGGGACGGAGATTGGCAGGGATACACCGAAAGGCTAACTAAATACAATGAAGAAATAAGGAAAGCCAAGAGGAACAGTTTCAGGAGCTTTTGAGAGACGATCACATCAAGCCCTGCAGCAACCAGATTGTATAAAACTATGGCGAGAGGCAGAGAGCAAGGACCAATGTCACTTAGAAGAACAAATGGTAGCTACACAGAGAATGAAGAGCAACGAGCTCTCCTCCTACTGGAGACGCACTTTCCAGGTAGCATACCATTTGAACCCGACATATCACTGGAAGAACCAGGTAGAGCCAGACGAGCAGACTGGGAGGTAGCGAAAACCATATGCACTCCCCAAAGAGTGAAATGGGCAATTATCTCCTTCTAACCATTCAAGTCACCCGGAATTGACGGTATACTTCTGGCCTTTTTACAAAAAGGGCAAACGGAACTACTGCCATTTATTATCAAAGCAACCAGATTTAGTCTGGCGCTCATTCCGAAAGTAGGAAAGAAGGGCCCTACCCTCCCGAAGTCATTCAGACCAATCTGTCTCTCATCCATCTTACTGAAGACACTGGAGAAGATGGTAGATAACTACATTAGAACCGAGATACTGGAGAGGGTGCCATTACATCCCGGGCAGCATGCATACAGGGCGGGCAGATCAACGGAAACCGCTCTGTTCGTGCTTACCGAAAGCATCCAGAGATCATTCGAGCATAAAGAAATGGCGCTATGCGCCTTCTTAGACATAGAGAGGGCATTCGACAACACCTCTCACGAAGCAATAAATCGGGCCCTAACGAACAAGGGAGTGGACAGAACCACATCCAGATGGATGTGCCAAATGCTGGCTACAAGAACTGCTGACACGAAAGTGGGGATATCTGCTTTCGGATCAGCACAAACAGGGGATGCCCACAAGGAGGGGTACTATCACCTCTGATGTGGAGTCTCGTAGTAGACGAACTACTCGGAACACTAACCGGGAACGGAGTCACTTGCCTTGGATATGCTGACGACATAGTCATCATGGCTGAAGCCAAATTCGAAGGAACCCTCTGCGATCTCATAGAAAGGGAGCTAGAGACTACCAGAAGATGGTGCATTTCTGTGGGGTTAAACTCATCAAAAACCACAGTGGTACCATTCACTAGAAGAACAAAGTTTCAGCACCTAAGGGCTGTTCGCCTCGACGGAGGAGACTTAGAATGGAAGCAAGAGGGCTTACCCTAGACTCAAAACTACTCTGGAACAGACACGTAGAAAAGATCGTTAACAAGGCAAAATCATCACTGATGGTGTGCAGGAACATTGCAGGAAAAACGTGGGGCTGTAACTCATGAGGCCTATGATCACCAACGGAGCAGTAGTGTGGCACGGCAGAACCGAACTCGCCATAACAAAGAAAAGCCTGGAGAAAGTGCAAAGACTAGCATGTCTTTGTATAACAGGAGCAATGATGTCGACTCCAACAGCAGCAATAGAGGTAATTCTGGACCTCACTCCTCTCCATATCATGGTGAGGAGATCTGCTTGGGGAGCAAACCTCAGGTTGGCTTAAGTCGGACTCAACACATCGTAAGGGGGCTCAACCCCCACCGAAAGTGCACACCTTGCCGATCTCCCAACTTACGAAATTACAAGGAAATTTAGTTTCGAGAAATTCTTTCAAACGGAATTAAATACCAAGAGTGGATGGAGCATAGAATCCATTCGAGCACTGGGAAAGAATACCATAACATGGTACACGGACGAGTCCAAAACTCCCGACGGCACTGGAGCAGGAGTCTTTGGGCCCGGCCCCAAATACTCCGAACCCATGGGCCAGTTCCCCAGTACTTTTCAATCGGAAATTCACGCCATAGAAAGGTGCATTCAATTCAACCTTGACAGGAAATACCGGAACAAGGAAATCGCAATCCTCTCCGATAGTCAAGCAGCCATCAAAGCGTTGAGCTCATATAACATCAACTCAAAGATGGTTTGGGAATGCCTAGACAAACTTAATGATATAGGCAGGACCAATAAGGTGATCCTCCTCTGGGTGCAGGGGCACGTCGGAGTGGAGGGCAATGATGGTTGATTTTGAAAAGTCACGCATTAATGACAAGTTGTCTATTATAATAATCATAATATAATAATAATACTTCCTCATAAACACTCATAGAGTGTACCCAAAGGCGTAACCTGTGCAAGTAGAGAACGGCGATTATTATTATTTGCCGTGGCGCTTCGGGGTGACTTCACTGCGGCGGCGATTCCCTGCAAAAGTGTGATCAAAATAGACGATTTTCGCGTTCCAAAAAACAACTAAGATTTGAAACGCTTTAACACGCAAAAATGCAACCACAATAAACGTCTCTCGCGTTCTAAAAAACAACCTGAAATTAAACCGAAAAAACTGTATGTTTACATGTATTTCTTATGGAGATTGGACATTTCAAAATTGCTCAAAATACACATTTCTGCGATCGAAAAAAACAACTGAAATTTGAAACGCTAAAACATTCATAAATGCGACTAAAATAGACGTTTTATAAGGTTAGTTCAGTAGTTCGTTCTGCTTTGATCAAGTGACTATCTGTCACTCTGCCTGTCTGTCAATCTGTCTGTCTCCTATCTCCTATCACCGAAAAAGAAAGAGTCAAACTGACACCTACTGGGTATCGCACGTGAAAAATGACGGACCCCATCAGTGGTTGATTTCTTCTCTTCATATTTTTTTGATGATATACTTCAATATGTCCTACAATAGCCTATAGTTTTTGAGGATCGGAAAATGCTAACAGGGTTTAATGAATTTTCTTTCGATGTCAAAATTTGAACGTTCAATCTTCGGGTAAACCATAGAACGGAACTGAAATTTAAAAGTTGCAATCGACAGAGCTTATATCCCGAATGCTTCGTTTCTTCTTTGAAAATAAAAAACGATAAATATCGTAAAAAGTGGTACCGTAACTGAACCATACCTAACCATACTGCGCTAAGCGTAACCGTGGCATACCGCACCATACCTAACCATACTGCGCTAAGCGTAAACGAGAACGGTTGCACGAAAATTATTGCACGAAAACGGATACACAAAAACGGTTGCACGGAAACGGTTGCACAAAAACGGTTGCACGAAAACGGTTGCACGCTTGAAACGCACGCAAAACGGTTAAAACATCCACACAAAAACTCAAAATGCATGTAAAACGCACGTTATCGGGAAAAACGTTATATCTGCTTCTACTGACAAAATTACATTATTTCCTCTATATCCAATATAAATTGTTTTGTTAGAGTACCCGCACGTCGTTGTACCTTCGCTAATAACGAAATTAGCCTCCTATGCCCTTTTGGTATTAGAAAATGCTTAAATATGTTTCTTGAGATCGAAAGAAACCCATTGATACCAAAATCATCGAAATCGGACAATCGGAAGTGAAAACCGGAAGTAATCAAATTTGGACTCTCCTCAATGTGACAATCCGAATTCACTATTACTTTTCTTCTATCTCAATTATTTCAAACCGGAAGTGCTCATTTTTTGACGATTCGCATTTAAAATCCCCAATGATAAGTTTTTTTCTGCCCCCCGCAGCTATGTTTTTTTTCTCTCGAATGATATGATTTTTTCTGAAATTATGCGTTTTGAGACACCCTGTATACTAAATCTAACAAGCAGCCACCATATTTTTTCTCTTGAATTGTATGTTGGTACACCCTGTATACTAAATAAGACAAGCACCCACCGTGTTTTTTTTTCTATTAAATGTTATGTTGGTACACCTGGTATACTAAATCTAACGAGCAGCCGCCATGTTGTTTTTTTCTCATAAAGATTTTTTCTGAAATTATGCGTTTTGAGACTATACTTTACTAAATCTAACGAGCACCCATCATGTTTTTTAATCTTAAATGATACGTTTTGAGACACCTTATATACTAGGTAAATAAGACAAGCACCCACCCTCTTTTTTTTTCTCTTAAATGGTATGTTGGTACACCTGGTATACTAAATCAAACGAGCAGCCACCATGTTTTTTTTTTTCTTATAAATGATATATTGATACACCTGGTATACTAAATTCGACAAGCACCCTCCATGTTATTTTTTCTTAAATAATATGTTGGTACACCTGGTATACTAAACCTAACGAGCAGCCGTCATTTTTGTTTCTCTCAAATGATCTGTTTTGAGACACCCTGTATACTAAATAAGACAAGCACCCACGTTTTTTTTCTCTTAAATGGTATGTTGGTACACCTGGTATTCTAAATCAATCGAGCAGCCGCCATGTTTTTTTCTCTTATAAATGATATATTGATACACCTGGTATAGTAAATTCGATAAGCACCCACCATGTTATTTTATCTTAAATAATATGTTGGTACACCTGGTAGTCCACAATTCAAGTCTTCTCCCATGTCTGTGTCATAATTTATTTTATTTTCCATTTTATTTACCATAAATGTATGTGGATGTTGGGTACCTACCCATACAGCATATGACGTCCAAATGAAGTCCAAGGACATAATATGGCCGTCCAATGGATAAGCAATTCTGGATATGTCCTGTACGTTCCATAATTGGACGTCTTAGGGATATCTATTGGACTTTTAATATCGGACGTTAATCAAACATCATATATACGTTATTGAACATCTTTGGAAAGTATAGAACTGGATCTAATTTGTATTCTCAGAAATTGATTGTTTATGTATGTCCACTGAATGTACAATATTGGACCACTTAAAATGTCCATAATTGTACATTTTTCAACATCCATAGGGTCTACAGGACTGAATGTAATTTGTAGATTTAGAAAGTTTACGTTTGCATATCTCCACTGTATGAAAAGCTGAATTATTTATTCATAATTATACATTTTACTGTACGTCAGTTTGATGTCAAGAGCTGGTACATCTAATGGATGAACTATATTGAATCAAATCTGATAATTCCTATTTCTACATGCCAGAACGTCCATAGGATGAACCAAACTGAATTCAATTTTCAAATAAACAAATTGTATGCTTCCTATTTTGGATCAAATTGGAACATCTATAAATATAAATGCCAGTGCATAATTGGATTCTCGTACGTTTAAAAAAAATTAGGGATTCTGTGCTTTCTCTGGATGTCGATGTTTTGAGTAAGGGTGAGTTTTCATCCATGCGAATTGTGAAATCTTCGTACATGAATATGAATTCTAGTTCACTTAGTTTGATTATGAGAAAACTGGAATACCTATGTAATGGTTTTTGATTAAAATTCTCATCACCTGGAATATGTAAATTAATTAATAAATGCATGAAAACACACCTTAAGAAGAAAGAGGTTCCATGACTCTCCGACCTGCCAATTCCGCGTCCCGCCATTCAAGTTGTAAGGTTAGAAATCAGAACGTTATCATTCCGGTTTCAGTTTTTCATGTGAACTTTTCTTGAACATTTATGGATTTCACAGTGCATTTGGCGAACCTTATAAACCATAATCCAAAAAAGGTTTTTGAGATAAAAATGGCTTTGAGATAGCTAGAGGCAACAGGCTAAAATTCATATCATAGAAATACGTGATGAATATTGCGTTTTTTACAGGTTATTTAAGTTATGAATATTTTCTTGGTTCATTTTCGAATGTAAATTTTTTTATGATAAACATTACTTACTTCAATTCAATTATTAGGCATTCTATTAGTTATCTGCGCATAATATATGGCTCTAAATTATAGTATGGTAATTATTATATCGTTATGACAGCAACACAATTTTACTCAACAGAATTTTCAGAAGCTGTTCTTCATTCCAAAAAAGATCAATAGGAGGTTGATGAAACAATTTCAAAATTGGTTCGAAGAACCAATTAAGGGAACGGTAGTGGTAGTAGTAGTAGGGGTGGCCACTACTGTAGCCAGGCAAGTAGGCCCCATTGGGCCCTTCTTGCCATCCCCTGTCTCCTCATCCGTGACATTCTTTTTGAACAACCTTCTTCTCCTCAAAATGAATCCTTATCTGTATTTATGTGTATGTGTGTGGGTGATTGACAAGGGAGCGAGTTCTTTCAATCTCCCTATTCCTGGAAGTCCTGGTAGGGCTATTTCTCAATTGGGCGGTGTAGCGGCCGCGGATGATTTTATCACCGGCTACCAGAACCGCAGTATCCAATCCGAGGCCCCGAGGCTTCCATTGGAGACTAGTAATCCAGTTTTCACCGCGAGTTCCTTCCATCTATCTCCTCGTGAGAGTCCTGGTAGGGCTGGTTCTCGATCGGGTGGTGCGGCGGCCGCGTGCGATTTATTCACTGGCTACCAGACCCACAGCACCCGATTCAAGGCCCCTCCTTGGCTCCCACCGAAGACCAGATTTCACAGTTCCCGCAGCGAGTTCCATCGATCCTCCTCCTCGTGAAAAACCTGGTAGGGCGGCGGCTGCGGTTGATTCATCACCGGCTACCAGTCCCGTAACACCCAATCCGAGGCCCCTCAGCTCCCACTAAAGACAGATTTTCAAGTTCTCGCATCCCTTTGTAATGTGTGTGAGTGTATGTTAAGTGTCGGGGGAAGTGTGTTTTTGACGTCGGTGTACGGTAAGCTAGGGCCCACGAGTCGCTACTCCCGTTGACTGCCTTCCCTTGGGGAAAAGGAACGGTATATTACAATATTTAAAATAATACCACATTTATTCAAAGATGAACTATTCAAATATATAAAACCACATTAAAACATATAAACAATAAAAATAATAAAATAGAAATGAAACTAAATATGATCTGAAGGTGCGATTTAGGGCCTTCCTGTTCATACGCTCACGATCGATCTGGATGGAATTGGGGTCACATGTGAGTCATTATAGTCATGCCAGGTGCTCGCATACGGATGTGTGTTTTTTCAATATTTTGAGTATTTTCACATCATATGAGTGGTATTTGTTTGTTTAATGATTTATGCGAGTTTTTAGTTTCCTCAAAATTTTCATATATTTTATTCATTCATTCTTTTATTCATCTATCTATTTATAATTACAAGTTGTGCTATTTTTGTTTATATAATATACAATACAGCACATTGTTCAGAGTGGAAACCAATAACGCTTGCACTTTTTCTGTTTTTGTGATGTACATATTGTGTATATGCGTACCTTATAATATTTTATTTATTATCTACGCATTAAAAACTCATTATTTAATCTTATTGTGAGTTCAATTTCAAATACCAATTCGTTATCAGTGGGTAGTAGTTGATATAATATTCAAAAATTGAACCAAGCGTTTTTTTCAGAAAATAGAAATGAAATAGAAAAGTGCTAGCGTAAGTTATCGCAATTTTATTCAAAAAAATATCATTTGAAAATCCTGAATACTTAAATGTTTTCCGAGTACGTTCAAGACGAGATCAATTGGGTGATTTTGATAGACATACCACAAGCATATGGACTGGATGTGTTGAATGAACATCCATTGAATGTGTAGGAAAAAAGTCATCCTTTGGATGTAGTAAACTGAACCTTGTAGTACACTTTCTGAAAAAACAGTGGACCATTTGAACGTCCATTTTACTTATTTCTTGTACATCCAATGAACGTCTCTCAAGTTCTTCATATCAGTACTTCCATTGTACATCCTCTATATACGTCCATTATACATCTTGTATGTACGTGCATTGTACATCCTATATGTACGTCCATACAGTTTTCTTTATGTGCATCTTTTAAATCCAGTCAGGTTCGGATATTTTCTGAACATATCGTTGTATGCAACCGGACGTTCAATGGACGTCCATAATATTTTCCAATGGACATACATAGGACGTACATGTACTGTATGGGTATATAATTGTATACGAATTTTTCAGCACCACAATCTTTGTAAACAAGAACTATTACAATTGGACAATAAAGTAAATTGAATCAATTCCAACAACAAATGATAAATGGCAAAAATTATTGGCTGAAATTACCCTATTTTTCACTTACTTCTGAAGCAGCAGTACTTGAATTTGATGAACCATCATCCGACTTGGATGAAATGTTTCTAGAGTATTTGATAACTCTTGCTTTCATTTCTTCCAACGAGACATCTTCTGAAGGGTGTACTATTTTACTGGTGGCACTAGAAGTGGCAATTGTAGATATTTTATTTCCATCACTACCACTGTTACTATTACTGCCTGGTATATTTGTTGTGGGCGGAGCACTTATAGTGGCAGCTTGAATCAAAATTAAACATATAATTAGAAACATAATTCTAAAGTATATTGTATACTCTGGTAGCAACTTACATGCAAGTCTAAATTCTAAAAGGACTACATGAATCTACATAGTAGGATTTCGATATTATTCATCAAAACCCATGGAATTTCAACTTTGATACCATATTTACAAGTCATTACTCAGCAAGCATAAAGGAGCGAAAGTTTTGTGGTTATCAAGAATTGAAGGTCTTTTATGTAAACAGAAGCTCTTAGACCTGTCCTTGAAAAGTTATATATCAATGTAGATTCCAAAATAGTACCATCTTTGAACATATAGACTCCAACACCTCGGAAACCGTCAATCTTCTCAGTTAATATCAAAACGTTAGAGGTTTAAAAGTGATTGATTTTCATCTTTCTAGTGAATTTGATATTGTTACGAGATTGATAAAAATCCCATAGCTACGCCGCTGGATAGACTTGCACGCGTACCGTCGATATGGTTTTCTAGAAAAAGGCAGATAATTGCCGGTAATGAATATTCGGGATAACCGAACCGTCGCATCGCGAAGATTCTGGTTACACTTGAGTACCTATATAAACGCGAGACATTTGACTGGGATTAAGAAGATTTTATGAAGAAGTATGATTAAGAAGATTATGAAGAAGTGATAAGCAGTTTTTGAAGAAGTATGGAAGTGTTTGGAATATTTATTTGTATTGTTGTATAGATCTAAGTGTTTAATTAGTCAGTGAAGTAGTTGTATTTTTTTAGTGAAGTAAGAAAATAAACAGTTTAGTGTGTGCTCGGAATTATTATTTAGCAAAAACGTAACAATATTATAGTAATCATGGAATCTAGGATAAATGAAACGGTACTATAGTTTCATTACGCTTCAACAATGATATCACTGGTGACCTTCATAAAAATGCATATTTCATTCACGAGAAATTGAGGTTGGTTGCATTGATGATAAAGAACTAATCTCATAGTAAAAATAGTCAAATACGAAACAAAGTAATTGATTGCTGTCAAATAAGTGACGCTTTTTCAACTGGAACTAATAATATCATTATTATTTCATATTTTTTGTATGTGATAGAATATTTTGAAATTAATCAGTTCTAATATTTGGTGATTGGAGTAATGGATGACGCATTCACACAAGGTCAATCGGATAACATTTTCATAATAGTCTATTTCACCATGATGTGTTCTTGTACTTCAAAGAACACCCTTAGTCTATAAAGACACAAAATACTAAGTTGAGTTTCGAAATATCTGTTGTTTAATTTCAAATTCAGCTGTGCAGTTTTTATAAATTGTAATATAGTACTTAGTAAATGATGATTTCAAATAAATTAATCCAATCACCCGTTGGTACATGGGTTCGAATTAGCACCATCACCGGTCTCGTGCACGATATCACACCACAGATTATAGAAACTTACAGATGGGACGGCAGACAATGAACGTTACTTGGGAAGAGAGAACTAAAAGCGCAAATTAAGATCCACACTGACATTCAAAGACTTCTTCTTCTATATTTGACAATAATAACAAGTGTTCTCATTCTCAGTATAAACCGTTGATAAAATCAGTTGATCGTTGTTTTTCGTTATTAGGAAAGATACTATTTACCATTATTATTACTTGAAGTGTAACGATGAGTGATGAACAAAATAAAGCACCTCGCAGGTGTGGCGGAAGACATTACTCTGTATACATACTTCAGAAATAGTAACAGCAAATCTGACAACATCAAATACATAGTTTTCCATAGGAAGAAATGAAGTAAGTACTTTTTTGTTTACTAAATGACATACAATTCTCGCATTCTACCCAGGTACAATCATTAGAAAAAGCAAAGAGTTGGATTAATACATGTATATTTTTTTTTTATTTTTGGTTATCTGAATCTGCCAATAGTGAGATGAAATCGCATTATTTTTATCCACCTTGTATGAAAGAATGGAATATTTATAACAGACAATTTGAATTTCTCAAAATTGAACACACAAACCTGGAGCCGACTTAGAGTCTTTCAAGCAAAAAAGCAATTTTTTTTTACATTTTTAAATTATCAGTCAGTTCGGCCGCATTTTTTTGCCATAAATATGAGTTTACAGAATTGAAAAATTACTTTGGTTGTTTTGCCTCATACATATTTTCTAGGTGGAGTAAAAGATTGTTCGATTCCAGTGTTTTCTACTTTTCAAAGAATATACCATTTTCATCAGAAGTACAATTTTCTAATTTTTGAATGAATATTTAATTTTATTACATTAAGCTCATTGAAATATTTTATTTTTGTATGTATACAATGTATATGTTTATTTTGATATTTTAGCTTGAAACTATGCCTCATCAACAAGAAGCTACTTTTATGTAAAACAATTTATAATTGTAATAATGAAATATGGTGGATTACGTAATCCAATCTTCCGCAATAAAACCTATACAATAGGTAAAGTCGTCAGCAAGTATTCAACAAAAAACAACTACTGCCCCCTACGACCATTGAATTATATTTGTTTAATACTTGGCAAAGTTTTCTACAAGAACCACTTTGCAATGCATTTCAAATATCAAAGATGAAATTATTTTTCGATTTAATTGGGGGAACACCTCCGTACCGGTTTCATGGTCATTGTCAATCATCAGCGAAGGCTAGTTCGACCCAATTGAATCGAAAAATCCTTTCATCCTAATTGGAAATCCCTGAGACAAACACTGAGGTATGAATTCAGCGCCATCTCTGGGTTCCAGTTTAAAATGCACTCCGACTACGTGTCGACTTCAACATGAAGCCAGAAACATCATGAAAGAGGGGCGACACCACTTGACGGAAGACCATAAAACTAATAATGAAATATGGTGGATTACGTAATCCAATCTTCCGCAATAAAACCTATACAATAGGTAAAGTCGTCGGCAAGTATTCAACAAAAAACAACTACTGCCCCCTACGACCATTGGATTATATTTGTTTAATACTTGGCAAAGTTTTCTACAAGAACCACTTTGCAATGCATTTCAAATATCAAAGCTGAAATTATTTTTCGATTTAATTGGGGGAACATCTCCGTACCGGTTTCATGGTCATTGAATACTTGCCGACGACTTTACCTATTGTATAGGTTTTATTGCGGAAGATTGGATTACGTAATCCACCATATTTCATTATTAGTTTTATGGTCTTCCGTCAAGTGGTGTCGCCCCTCTTTCATGATGTTTCTGGCTTCATGTTGAAGTCGACACGTAGTCGGAGTGCATTTTAAACTGGAACCCAGAGATGGCGCTGAATTCATACCTCAGTGTTTGTCTCAGGGATTTCCAATTAGGATGAAAGGATTTTTCGATTCAACTGGGTCGAACTAGACTTCGCTGATGATTGGCAATGACCATGAAACCGGTACGGAGGTGTTCCCCCAATTAAATCGAAAAATAATTCCAGATTTGATATTTGAAATGCATTGCAAAGTGGTTCTTGTAGAAAACTTTGCCAAGTATTAAACAAATATAATTCAATGGTCGTAGGGGACAGTAGTTGTTTTTTGTTGAATACTTGCCGACGACTTTACCTATTGTATAGGTTTTATTGCGGAAGATTGGATTACGTAATCCACCATATTTCATTATTAGTTTTATGGTCTTCCGTCAAGTGGTGTCGCCCCTCTTTCATGAATTTATAATTGATATAAAAGACTGTAAATGTCATCAACTGCATAGTCGCCTTATATAGAATTTTGTAGTAATAAATAGTTTTTTATTTTTGTTTCCTGGATTTCAAGAAACACCACGATGATCTTTTCAACATTAAAACACGTTTTTCCAGGGTGGATCTTCATAATCCTTTCAATAAAATTCCATAAAACAGTGTTTTGATGGAAATATTTACAAGTTATTCATTGTTCTAGGTACTTTGTAATGTGGAATTGAAATTTGTAATCTAATCTCTGTAGAAACACTAGACAAACATAAAATAAAAGTGAACGATGTATAAAAAATCAAAATACATGGATCATTATATTAAAACTTTCAAGAGATTGTTTGTGACTTTTGACTTGTGCTTTAGAGAAAAATTTTCTAATGTTTGGATTGACAAAATTTTATTTATTGCAATGTGCAAGGTAATTTCTATTTGTCTCTATCATTACCAGATAAGTCAATTTGTTCAATGTAGAAAGTTTTTATTTGGAATTAAGGTATTTCTTGATCTCGACCAGGGCCGAGTTTCGAAAAGTACTTATGAAGACCTGCTAATGATCCTAATGTTAATAACGAAGGAAGCTTACAGCCAGTTCCATAATCAACGCCATAAAGACTCCTTTATTCAAAGTCGGCTTTACGATAAAGCGATCTTTAAAGTACACTTTAAAGTACACTTTAAAGTGCCTTTGGTTCCATAAAGGTATCAACACCTCCTGTTAGATAAAGTCAGTTGTGGTGATCTTGTTAATTTTCAAGGTTTTTATTATTACAGTAGTTGTGTGGACCTGCGGTTACTGTCATCATCTGGTATTATAGGTTATGAGTTTGTAGTTTCATAAACATAAACAATATTTTCTTCAATGAGAGAATTATGGCCATAGTAAAATTTCAAAATTAGCAATTTACGGTAAGTTCTATTTGCGATGGAATCAGACAAGAAAAAAAATGTTTTTCTTCCAGCATGGAGGAACAATTACTTCTCCGAGATTCAAATGTCAGGGTCCCTATTTATCAGGACTTAGGACGATCCTATGACTAGTTTTCGAGATACAGGGTGTTGAATATGAGAAATATTTAATTTTCATCACTCCGTATCTCCCAAGTTTTGATTTAATTCGGATTTATCTTTTGTGGTATTATTATCACATTCTTGTATGACGAATTGATGAGAAAATCATTTCCAAATCTTTTCGTAGTACAGGGCGATTTCACTTGATAATAATGCTATTTTGAGACTTTCATAATTTTGTGTTTTATAAAAATAAAATGTGAAAAAAGGTAGAATTATCACATAATATCATAAATTCATCTCATCTATCATCACAGTTTATAAAATTTATCCAAGGTGATTCACGAAGAATAACGAATTTTGGTTTTTGAGACATCATCGTATACTGAGTCGAATGATGTCAATTTGAAAAATCTGTTATACTTCAATAAATAAAAACCTTGATTTTTTACATCACCCTATATCTCATAAGTAAGTCCGAAAAGGAAGCGATATTTTTTCATGGGAGAACTCGAAATACTTTCATTCATATCGTACAAAATTTTCATCGGAATCCAATGACGGGTTTTTCATATACAAGGCGAAAAATTTGTGAAAAAGTCCATATATTTTCACTATTTTATGCTAATAAATGACCACCTGACTTCACTGGATTGTAAGTGTGGATCTTAGATGTGTAGACTATCCAATCCATTGAAGTCTCCTGATGTGAATAAGAAAACACTTATGTTAGATATTCATTCAAAACGTAACACAAGGAAAATACTTGATGAAAAGGTGAGTTTTTCCATAATCAAAAAACATTATCAAATAAGTATAAGAAGATTCTTATGAACATTCACAAATGAGAGAATAACGAATTGAATTAAACTATTTCTGGACCGATATCCATGTCCTCTGGAAGCATTCTATGAAATCTAAAAGACGATTTGATGGAAAATTGATGTTTTCTTGATATCTGTCGTACCACAAAAACCATATTACTCTAGCAACATGCGCACAAGTTCCTAAAGTTCTAGCACCGGACTTACAAGTACAATAATACCCCGAAATGGGGAGAGCAGGATCTTCTGGATTTTCGTCACCTCTTTCAGTGAAAACAACCCAAAGCATGTGTTTAGTAGCATTCCTGAACCGAGAAAATATTCTGAATCGTAGAAAATTGGGTTCCACATGTAACTCATCGACTTCTAAAATGTTGTCTACTTCACCATGTCTATGGATTGTATCTTGGATATATGACGCAGCCAAGTGTAAATGATATGTTCCAGTAAGATATTTTAAATATTCAATATCAAGGCGAGGGAACGATTGTATATGAAATTGATTTAAACGAATCCATCGACCATTCCTAGTATGGAGGTTTTCAGCTTCAACTCGGACCTGAACAATATCGACATCATCGGATTCAAGTAACATTTGTGTGGCCGTATCCAATGTTCCTGGCATATTTATGAAAGAATGAAATTTATTTAAGAGCACCAGCAATCAGGTAATAGTCATGTAACTTCGCAGCATGTATTGCTGATATGGGTTGACGAAAACATTTGAAAATTGCCTTAAAATGTCCATTCCTAGCTTCTACAATCCATCTAGTAGTGGTTATCAAACGTGCCTGATTGGTTTCATTTGTCGTTAATTGTCTTTGATTCGGCGGTAGAAATGGTGGCATATAGTAATGCAAGCCAAGTTCTTGTAGACTATTGATTGAATCTCTATAGCCTCTATCGACTATCACAATATCGCCTTCTTGAAACCATGTTCTCATTCCATTCAAATCATTTTAAGAACACTTGCATCATTATTCCTAGCATTTGCAAAGTACGGCCCGTTGATTGCTAAGATATATCCATCGGGGGCAACTATGATCTCTGCTTTGACCAAGTGTTCATTCAGTATGATTGCCTCAATACCCGAAAGTTACTACTTTTTTCTATTTTATTATAGGTACAACCTATATAAACTATTGCTTTGGGAATGTGGTGTGGGATTGTACAGTTGAGTCGTATAAGGGGATACATGACTGTTAATATAATTTTCTCTCTTTATTGAATTAAATCCAATATTGTTTGGTACGAACCTTTGTAAAAGAGATAATCTCACATTAGAAATAATGAGGCTTGCTGCTTGTCGGGAAGGATAACTGAACAATATTTTCAAAAACTCATCTGACACTCCATGTTTCATTTTGATAAAAAATGTGAGCAAATGTTTTTTTTTTCGATATTTCTTCTCTTGCCACCTTGTTCAACAATATCGCAAAATTCTAATAACTGTCGAAAACGATTTTTTGAAATTGATGTAAGATACTTAAATTCGTCTTCAATGAAACAACTGATATCCTCCCAGTTACGGAGTGGTCTGTTTCTATTAGCAAATGCCCTCATTTATTAGAGAAAATGTTGAAGATTGGAAATTATGTATGGTTCATTCACGAATTTCAAACCTCCATGCAAGCAATTCGGAAGGAAACCTTGATGATCATGATGGTGACCACAAATTCTCAAGAAATCTGGGACATAGATACCAGAAGCAACAAAAATATCCACTCTACATTCTAAAGAAAGTCTTTGAATATTTTGACGAACATTACAAATAAAACACGCACGACTTGATACGCCGGACAACACATTGAGACGAAGGTAATTCGGGTTATTTTCCATGGAAATAATGTCATTTATCACTGTGTTATTACAATTGAAACATATTTTTGTATCATCCTGAATATCAATAGGTGGATTTCCCGCAGCATTTCTTGGATATGTCGCAATTTCCAAAACATCAATATTATCTCCTCTATTCAAACGCATTGAGAGTCTAGGAATAACACTTCGGTCACAAACATAACAACTCACTCTATTTGCGAAAGCCATATGTTGAATATCACATAAACTTGAACAGTACAAAAAAAACTTCAATTAGTCCAATAATCCAAAAATAGTACTTGAGCTTTATGACAACAAGAAATCGACTATTGACATTAGAATGTTGTTTATTTTACCCTCTTTGAATTGTTCTCCATGCCTACTAAAAAATAACAAAAATACGTTAATAAGTGGTGCTAGGTAGGTATTCGAAGATGATTCAGATTATGTTTCAAATACAATAAAAATAAAGAGAAACGTTCTCGAAAAGGGGGTATATACTGTTGCGTTTTTCAGGTTCAATAAGTGGTACACTTACTTATAAACTCGCCTTTATTGTCACAGAACAAATAATACAACTGACAACACTGTTTGACACTTTGCAGTTCAAATAAATACTTCAAACTTCACTTGGTAACGTTACAACAGTCAAATGTTAAAAAGTAAACAAAACTCAAAAACTCCCCAAACTTGGCAAATCTGATCGTATTTATAGGATAGCATTATTCTAGAAGCTATAGAACTTTCAACAGAACATTCCATACTAAGTTCTCGAATAAACTTTAATGATTCTAGTACATTCTAATGGGTTTCTAGAAGGCAAACAGAAGGATTCATGATTTTTCTATCTACTACCAGGTTCATAACACTGCCTCCTCTTCTAGGTTATTCCGTCCCGGATAACATCATCTCCATCTTGATTGTCTCGCTGGAACCAATTTGGAGGGTCGTGGCCTCGGTATTCTGCTAACCTCTCCACGTGAACAACTTTGGGTTTGCTCCTTGGGGTAAGCTGGATGCGGTACACCAAATCGTTGATTTTCTTTACGACGACATAAGGGCCTGTCCAGTTCCTCTGTAGCTTGGGACATAGTCCTTTTTTTCTTTAAGGTTGGTACAGCCAAACAGCATCACCTGGCTCAAACATAGTCCCTGGAGTATTCCTGTCAAATCTCTTCTTCATCTTGTCACTGGTGATTTGAAGACGATGTCTGCAGAATTCATGCACTCGATCCAGTCTTTCTCGCAATGCTTTGACAAATTCTGGAAGAACTTTGTCCTCATCTATATTCCTGGCGGGTGGCATTCCAAATAGCAGATCGATTGATTGGCAGTTTCATTTCTCTCCCAATGATTAACATTGAAGGGGTTATATCCGGTGGACTCATGCTGGGCACTTCGATAGGATAGGAGAAATAGTGGCACCAACTCATCCCAATCCTTTTCCTAAAATGTTCATCATTTCCTGCCATAACTCGGATTCGAAGTTTCTTCCTTGATCTGAATGTAATTCTAGCGGAACTCCATGTCTGGCTATCACATTTTCTAGGAAGGCCTTTGCAACTGTCTTTGCCTCCTGGTTAGGAGGTTAGGCACAACTTCGGGCCATTTGGAGAAATAGTCCATGGCTACCATCAAGTATTTATTTCCATGCTCAGTAACAGGAAACGGCCCCAGAATGTCAACTGCTACTCTTTCGAATGGTTCACCAGAAAGATACTGGGCCATTTTTCCTCGACTTCTGGCTTTCGGTCCCTTCTTTGAAGAACATAGATCACATCTCTTACACCATTCTTCAACATCTCGACGGCAATTCACCCAATAGAATCGATCTCGAACTCTAGCTAGGGTCCTCTTGATTCCGAAGTGTCCACCTGCACGACTACTATGAAGTTGTTCAAGCACATCTTTGACATGAACCTTTGGCAGCACCAGTTGGTACACCACGGTTGCTCCATCTGGGCTCTCCCATCTGCGATGCAATAGGCCATCACGAAGACATAGGGAATCCCACTGAGCCCAGTATCCTTTGGCAACTGCACCAAACTTGGATACTTCCTGCCACTCGGGTCTTACTCCATTTTTTAGCCAGCTTAGGACTAACTTCAGATTGTTATCTTTCTTCTGACTTTTCCTCATTTCTTCTGTTGTCCATAAATCAGATTCTTCGGACTCGACTCTCACGGTAGTGGCTTGCAAAATTTCCTTGCACTGCTCTTCATTGTAGAAGTTGGCCTCTTTGTTTTCAAGTTTCTGACAATACCGGCATTCCTACTCCAAGCATGGACGTCTTGATAAGGTGTCTGCATTGCTGTGTTTCCTGCCCCTACGATGAATTATTTTGAAGTCATACTGTTGGAGTCTTTCTATCCATCTGGCAACCTGAACCTCAGGCTTCTTGAAGTTCATTATCCACTGCAGAGCGCTGTGATCAGTCCTCACGAGAAAACGTCTGCCATAGAGGTAGGTGTGGTAATGTTCAATGGCTTTGACTATCGATAAAAGTTCCTTTCTCGTAACACAGTAGTTCTTTTCGGCTTTGCCCAGAGTTTTACTATAGTAGGCTATAACTTTCTCTTCGCCATCCTGTTCCTGAGATAAAACAGATCCAATACCATGCTGAGACGCATCACAGTCCAAAATGAAAGTGCCTTTCTCTTGTGGATAAGCTAAAATAGGTGCAGTTGTTAATTTCTTTTTCAGTTCAGTGAATGACTGCTGACAATCAGAACTCCAATCAACTCAACTCAGTCAAGCGATGGAGTGGCTTGGCGATTTTTCCAAAATCCTGTACGAATTTTCGATAGTAAGTGCATAAGTACCAAGAAACTTCTTACTTCGTGTTTGTCTCTGGGACGTGGCCAACTCCTAACAGCCTCGATTTTCGCAGGATCGGTCTTGATTCCTTCGGCCGAGATGACATGGCCTAAGAAATTAACTTCCTTTTTAAATAAACAGCATTTTTTTGGATTGAGCTGTAGGTTGGCGTTTTCTAACCTCAAAAATACTTTTTCCAAATTTTTCAAATGTTCGTCAAACGTCTTTCCCATTACCATTACGTAATCCAAGTAGACAAGGCAGGTTTTCCATGTCAAACCCCTTAGTACTAGTTCCATAAGTCGTTCAAAGGTGGCAGGAGCGTTACATAATCCAAACGGAAGAAATTTGAATTGGTACAGCCCGTGTCCGGCAGAGAATGCTGTCTTGTCTCTGTTATCGGGATGGACTTCCACTTGCCAATAACCGCTTTTCAAATCCAACGTTGATAACCATTTTGAACCAGATATTGTGTTAAGCGTGTCATCGATTCTTGGCAATGGATAGCTGTCCTTCATGGTGACGTCATTCAATCGTCGATATTCCACGCAAAATCGGGTTGATCCATCCTTTTTAGTTACTAAGACTACCGGTGAGGACCACGGGCTTGTGGATTCTTCAATTACGTCATCCTTCAGCATGTCGTTGATCATGTTGACTACCTCTCTCTGTTTGGCATATGGTAGTCTCCTTGGAGCTTGTCGGATTGGTTGGGCGTCGCAGGTGTTGATTCGGTGTTGGACTAGATTGGTACGTCCCGTTGAAGTTTCTGTCGGGAATATGTCTCCATGACTATCGAGAAACTCTTTGACCTTCTGTTTTTCTTCCAGAGATAGGTGTTCCGTGGATTCCATCATTTTGTCGATTGTTCTCTGATCGATGTTGGTAGTTTTTCTTCGAAGTGTTCGAGTTTGGTTTTCACATTTGATGACTCGAGTGACGGGTTTGCTGATGCCCAATTGGTCGTTTTTCCTCAGGAAAACTTTGATATCTGTAGTATTGGCAACCCTGACAGGAATTTGTTGTTCCGTGTTCACAAGACATCGGGCAATTAGAAGTCCATCGTTACGGTATTCATCGTTTTCAATTATTCCAGTGCTCAAATCCCCAGGTTCACCTTCCAGTCTGGCCATAACAATGGTTTCGGAGTTTTTCGGAATATGGATGTCTTCCTCAACATAAATCTTCATTGGTTAGAGTTTTTCTTCGTATCTGCTCAGGACATTGCCGATCAGCAATATTTTCTTTCTGACATTAAGGATGAAGTCGTTCTTCTCCATGATATCTAGACCCAAAACACATTCATCCTTTATGTCTGCAACCAACATAAAATGTTCCATGGTAATGGGGCCTATCTGGATGCGTACAAGCGTATCTCCAATGATTGGTGAGGTTTGTCCCGTAGCTGTTTCCAAATCCATATTCCTCTATATCGGTTTTACAGATTTTTGTATGAGGTCTGGACGAACAACTGTTCTGGAATCTCCTGTATCTATAGTGAAGGTCCATCTTCGATCTTCTAGTTGGCCTTGGACTAGTAGACTTTGTCCATTTCTCTTCAACGTCGAGATAGGGGGCTTTGAACACTGCAAGTCGACACACGCCCCCTAGTGCCGACTAATTCTCGTTTTCCTGGTTGGAAGAGAGTCTTCTTTCAGGCGTTCGAGGTCTCCCTTCTGGTGTGGGTGACCTCCTGTAGCCTCCTCTGATAAAACCACCACGTTGTTCCTTTCTTGGGCTTGGTGATCTCGATCTCGTTTCATTGCTTGTAGATGTCGTCCTTACCCTCATTGGACTTCTGGACCTTGATCTTTCCCATCAGCTTCTTTGTAGATGACCAGTTTTTCCGCAGCTATAGCAGCGCCTCCTTTTATTTTCTTCAGAAGTCATTTGTTTACCCAATGCCGATATGGAGTCCAATAACTTATTCAACAGCGCCTCGCTCGTAGAAGAATCTTCGATGAATTTGACTTCTCGTAATTTGGATCTCGTATTTCTTGATGCATTTTTAGCCGCTTCGAACTCCAATGATGCTATTGGTACCCCGCTTATGGTCTGAAGACGTCCTAGTCGAAGGGCTTGCTGCATGTCAGGATCTCTTAGGCCGTCGATGAAGGTTTGCACTCCAATTTGTTCTATGAACTCTTTCGGTGCTTGTGGATAGGCCAAATTAATGAGTCGCTCCACATCTGCTCCATATTCCTGCAGTGATTCGTTTGGTTTTTGGGATCGACTCTTTAGCTGACTCTGGAACACTTGTTTAAGATACTGCTGCCCATATCTTATCTCTAAAGCTTCCACGATTCTAGAATACTCCTTCTGCTTATTCTCGGGGATATTCTGCAATATCTCTAACGCTTGGCCTCGCAGACACAGGACTAGTGAAGTGGCCTTTTCTTCCTCGGACCAGCCGTTTGTGTTTGCTGCCGCCTCAAATTGACGTCGATACATAGGCCACGAAGATTGCCCATCAAATGTTGGAGGCTTCAAAATTTTTGCTTGAGCAGGCCTTGGATATGTCAGTGAAAATTGCCTTTCACTGGTGAGAGAAATTTCCTCAGAGGGTGCCCGCTTGTGTGGAAGGTGTATTGTTTCTATCCTCTCCTTGATCCTATCCACTTCTTCGTTGAATTTCTTATTTACTTCTTGTGCCACCCGTTCATTCATTTTGGACAGTTCAATTTCGACCTCCTAGACTCTTCCTCTGACTTCCTGGACTTTTTCGGTGATTTCATTCTGGAAGCACTGTTGGCTGTGACTAAACTGTTGCAGGAGGTCGACATGCTGCTGTTGTAATAGTTGGACTAACCGCGCATCTTGCTCCTCTTGTTCTTGTCTTCTTTTAGCTTCTTGTTCCTCTTGCTCTTGTTTTCTTTTAGCTTCTTGATCCTCTTGCTCTTGTTTTCTGCGCAGTTCAAATTGTTGAAAAAGCCCTTCTTGTTTGTTTTGATCTTCTTTTCTGTGTATTTCAAATTGTTTGAGAAGCTCTTCTTGTTCCAGTTTTTTTTTTCGCTTCTTGTTCCTTCAAAAACTGGATTATGTCTAGCGTCGCCATCTCGTTCGTAATTCTGTGCTCGAGTATTCACCATCAAATACTGTAAATCTGCTCCACTCTTCTTTCTTCAGTACCACTTATCCCACCGCTGCATTTTTCAGGTTCAATAAGTGGTACACTTACTTATAAACTCGCCTTTATTGTCACAGAACAAATAATACAACTGACAACACTGTTTGATACTTTGCAGTTCAAATAAATACTTCAAACTTCACTTGGTAACGTTACAACAGTCAAATGTTAAATAGTAAACAATACTCAAAAACTCCCCAAACTTGGCAAATCTGATCGTATTTATAGGATAACATTATTCTAGAAGCTATAGAACTTTCAACAGAACATTCCATACTAAGTTCTCGAATAAACTTTATTGATTCTAGTACATGCTAATGGGTTTCTAGAAGGCAAACAGAAGGATTCATGATCTACTACCAGGTTCGTAACAATACTATATACCAACATATATACGATTCGAAGAAACAAAAACATAATTGAAAAATCAAAAGTTTCTTTGGTGTAAAAATATGCCGAAATTGAATTATTATATACTCTATATAAACCGACATACAAAAAATCATGATTTTATTCTGATTTACCCTATGTGGTATTTTCCTTGTATGACAAATTCATGAGAAATTCATGTCCAAATCTTTTTGTAGTACAGGACGGTTTCCTTTGATAATAATGCTATTTTGCGAATTTTACAATTTTATTGTTTTATAGAGTGAAAATTCGAAAAAAGGAAATTCTGTAAATGTAACAAGTTAATATGACTTCTGAGAAACACTAAGCATAAAGAAATAACTTCATCATTGAATCGCCTACTAGACGATGCTGCATATAATAATTCGAGTCAAGGCTTCATTCACACATTTTCGCCTTGTATATGATTAAAATTCTGTACAGTATGGATGACAGTATTTCGAGTTATCCAATGAAAAAATATCGCTACCCTTTCGGACTACCTTATGAGATGGGATAGGGTGATGAAAAAAATCAAGGTTTTTATTTTTATTTAAGTATAACTAATTTTTCAAATTGACATCATCGACTGTGTGTGCGATAAAACACATCATTTGACATTATTCAAGAGAATTTTGTCATTTTAGGTAGGTTTATTACTTCATGGTGTCCCAAAAACCAAAATTTGTTATTTTTCCATATACGTGAATCACCTTGTATGAATTATATCAACTGTGATGATAGTTGAAATGAATATATAATATCATTTGATAATTCTACCTTTTTTCATATTTTCTCTTTATAAAACAAAAAAATTATAAAAGTAATAGCATTATCATCAAGTGAAATCGCCTTGTACTACAAAAATATTTGGAAATGAATTTCTCATGAATTTGTCATACAAGGATGTGATGATAATATCACAAAAAATAAATCACAACTAAATCATAACTTGGGTGATGAAAAGTCAATATTTTTCATTTGCAACACCCTTTATCTCGAAAAGTAGTCATAGGATCATGTTGCGCCCATTGAAACATTTCATCAGAATGATCAATTCTACAACATATCAAAAATTCAAGATATTTGACGGAGAGACATTTTCCCATATAAGGTGTGTGGAGTACTTTTACCTACTAGATTTACAAATACGTATACAGCAAAAATAAATGATCAAACTTCATTTTGTTTTTTAATAAATGTGGAAAAATGAGAAAAATTGTAAACAAGTGTTTACTTTTATATGCAACAGTTTGTACTGAAAAAACAAACTTTTTTCTCATATTTCATCTAGGAGATGAATAATAATTTCTATTATCCATTCAACATGTATTGAAATAATAGAATAAAAAAGATTGTATTAGAAGCGTTGAACTGTAAAACATTAGTTGTTGACAACGCAAAAATATCTATGAAAATAAAAACAGAAAAAACTTAAACTGAGCTACCCGATGAGAAAGAAGTATTCTGCTAGTGAGCTGGGACATTTTTCAATAAGAAAGTATTATAGACTAGATTCGACTTTTTCAGCTCTTGGGGAAGTTGAACCTTTTTGGACTTTAGGTGTGATCGAGAGTTGAGGTTACTTTCATTGTATTCATAGAATGGGTTATAAATTTATTGAGTCTAGAATGGACACTGTGAACTATAATCATTTCTCCCATTCCTATACACATGTTGTTTGCGAAATAGAGATACTGGTATTTTTGACGGAAACACCGGTTGGAAAATATGTTTCTGCACATAATAGTATACTTAGTGTATATAAATAGTAATCCCCAGCTCACACAAGTTCCTCAAGGTTGCTTGTAGGGGTGCAGCCTGATGGTGGATAAAAGAAATTTTTAGTTGACATTTTTCTTTCTTTGAGGCCGATTCAGATATATGAGTGATCATGCAGGGTTTTTGGAGCACATGCGATTTACACGAATATGTATTCTTGTTGACCCTTTTGCTTGAAATCTCACATAAATGCCTTTTACTTCCGTTTCTATGACCAGGTCATATTTGATTTGGTTCTGTAATAATTTTGTTGATACTAGAGTAATGCCATTTGATTAGTTTTTCACTGTATCTTCTAACTGTTATTTCCTCATCATTTGATGAAGAACTAGAATTTGATGAATTCTTTACAATAAAGTCTACCTTTGCTAACTTTCACCTCCAATATGAAAAATTAAAAATTAAATTTGTCAGATGACATGCAAAATATAGGTTATGTTTACCTCAAAAGGATACTTTTTCTCTGGTAAAGAGCCGATATCCGGACTTTAAAATAAAGGTGGCTTTAAAGTGAACTTTCGTTTCAAAATTGATTTATGGAACGCGTTTTGCCATTAAGGTCCCATTTTCAAATAAAGGGGACTTTAATTTTGATTATGGAACTGGCTGTTAGATTTGTATTGAAATTTTGAAAGTTTTGATAATAGGAGTCATATGAGATTGTAATATCCATTTTCTCCGATTATTCTTCCAATTAATATGGCATTTTATTAAATTTATGAAGACATACAAAACATGAAAAGTTGTCTCTTTGATGTAAACAATTTCAAAATGAAAACTGTCAAATAGTCTTACTTTCCCCAAAAATGTATTGATTACAAGTTTTATTTTGACATTTTTGTTTTGGGATTCCAACCTTCCACAGTTTCAAAATGAGGAAATATAAAATCAAGCAAATCATACACGTATTCTGATTATGCCTATTTTTGAACTCCTAAAAAACGTATGTGACAAAAATGTAATCCTATGTGTTCAAACAAATACTGTTCATATAAAATTTGATAAATTAAAGCAGGTCTCAAAAATGGTAAGATAGATTAATGGGCCGTGATGGTCATGATGGTAGAGCGCTTGTCTCTTAACCTAAGGGTCATGGGTTCGATTCCCAGCATGGTCATCGGTCTCGTGCATGGCATCACACGTTAAAAGGTAAGGGCTGCGTCTTCCCTAGCTCGGACAAGTCTTTCGAAGACTTTTGAGGGTTGTACTCTTAAGGGTGTGCAGCTAGTTGACGGAAATAACAATTTTAACAACAATTCATTTACAAAAAAAAAAATGAAAAATTTGCCAATTTATAATGCAGTAAACCTTTACAAAGTACTACCATCAGCTATCATACAAACTTAATCCTGTTTAACTAGAGAAATCTTACTAGTCGTAAAGAATAATTGTAATTGTTGATGTTTTAGTATTATTTGTTTTGTAACCGTCTTTCTGTACTCAATTTTTAATAAAGTTTATCATTATTTGTATTAAAAAGATTCATATATTGAATAAAAAATACAACCACTTCGCTTCCAACTGAAAGATGAGACATGTTTTTTAGACGAACCCTAATCTTGAATTATATCTTTAGTGTATATCATATGAATACTACAGACAAAGGAATAAGAAAATATGGTAAAATATTTGAAAATAACTGTTCCTCCCCCTTCAATTTTAATCTAATGGATTTGAGATGGATTACATATGATCTATCAGAACGGTAAAATGTAGAGCTGAGTCTATGAATTAAAAGTATCGAACCAACAAAGTTCAATAACGATATTATGGAAAACTGAACTAGATAAGAAATAACTTTAAAGAAATGAAAAAGAATGGAAAAATAACTTCGTGAAAGCAAAACATTACAACAACTAATTTTTATCAAAAACGAGTTATCCCAGAATTTAAGAGCGAATGATTCGTGGATGTCACTTTTTAAGTCTAGAATATCATCAATATCGTTGATAATAATATATGCTGCCTGAATCCGCTTTGTTCTGGAATGATCAAGTTGTGTTTTTCAAAAATCTATATCTTGGAAATTCCAGTCATGTGTTAAAATGTCCATAAGAGGTGTGGAATTATCGCTGAACAACATCGATAATCCACCAACTATGTGGATTTTCGTAGGTAATACAAGTGTTTCGGTGATTATCGAAATAGAAATTCCTTCGATTTTGAGAAACAAACTATGTTGCAAGAGCTCGTGTGGTTGCCTAAAGCAACATAATTTGATTCGAAAAAGAGAAGAAATTTACGATAATCGCCGATAACACGATTTTTATTTGTTAAGATTATTTCATGAATAAATAATAATAAGAATAGTATTCTTTATTTCATTAAAACAGTGTTGATACAAGTATCACATTGCTTACAGAAATAGTGTCTAAAAATGTAAATTAAAAGATTGACATACACTTTGTTCACACTGAGTAAAATTCGTTCAGAGAATAGAGAGACTTCACTAATATAAATGACTTCAGTTCTTTTTTGAATTTTTGAAATTACTTCATGACCTTTATATGTAAGGGAAGATTATTAAAAACTTTACAACCATTGTAGAAAAGGCTCGTTTGATACAGTTTTTTAACATGTTTGCTTGGGAGTGATACATTTTTATGTCTGGTAGTATATTGATGGTTTTTACGAGTAACGTCGAAAGCAGATTTATTTTTGAAAACAAATCAGGCTATCTCTAAGATATACACTGATGTAAGTGTCAAGATGTTCAACTCTCTAAAATGTTCCCAACCATTTGAACTACTAGGGCCAGTGAATTTAATTATTTGTTGTTCTTCGATTCTGGAACTTGTCAAGTGACTGACAGCTGTAGATCTATATACATATCCAGTAGCCAATCAAGAGCCGAACCACAAAATCGAAAACATGATGTTTTCAATTATCAACACACAAATTTCAACCATTTTCATAAACTCTAATTATAATACGAGCTTTCTGCAATTGGATGAAAAATACCATTAGTGCATCTCCGAGGGCCATTTATGCTTTAGAACATCGAAAAAAATTAAGTCGTGCAGTTTTTAAAAAACACGTCTCCGAAAAACCTCACAGTAGGTGATAATTCAACTAAAGTAATATAAGTAATATTTCGCGATTGCCATGGAAATAATAGAGAGGCTTACGATCATAGCAACGCGTAAATGAATTCTGAAGTAAACAGATACTATAAGTTAGTCAGTGTTTCTTTCACATTTTAAATATAAAATAAACCGTTTCGGAACTTTCAAAGAAGCTGAAATCGACGCGGAAATCGACAAAACGACTCAAGCGAATACAAAGAAAAACAAGAAGTTTGTCTGCAATCAGTTCATGGATTTTTGTGCAGCAAGAGGATATAAATTGGAAAAAGATAGATAGATATTCATTCAGTGCATTTAGCTGAACTGATTACACACGTCAAAAAACACATAAAATATAAGATAAAAAAATAGATATAAAGACATGAAACAATTACAATGATGACTGCATAAATAAAAGCAACATGTATGGAAAAATGCACAATGTGTGAACAAAAATGGCCGGAAGGAAGGTATTCAATCGAAATTTGTATTGAGATACTCCTGTGCCCGAATAATAGATGTTTCAAGGATAACTTGAATTTAGTTTTTCTTAATATTTTCACATACTTGGTAAGTTTATCATATAAATTGACGTTAGGTGAATATCTGATTGAGGAAGGCAGTCGAAAACAGGGTTTTTCATCCAAGTTTTTATTCCTTGTTGAATAGTAATGGGAATCGTTGTTTGTTGTATATATGGAGATTGTTATGGATCTCTGTAAGTGAATGAAATATATCGTCGGGTGACAGGAAAGTACAGAAATTATCATAATCGATATATTTTCACCAAGTACATTATCTTTTTATACGGTTTTCCTGGAAAAAATTCATTATCTACGACAAAAGCGTCACATCAGTTATAAGAATTGTAAAAATTCATCAATTGCATAGTTTCATGTGATCCCGGCAGGACAAATCTTTAATTGTTCTAATATAGTAAATATGAGTTCTTCTTGTCACCCGACGATATATAAAGTGGGCAAAGTCATCATTTTCAAATTTTGAAATAGAGGACGACAAGAATCTCTGAATCCTGTATTGGCAATGATTCAATAGCCTTCTTTTGTAATATAAAGATTTTTTCTGCATGTGGAGTGGCATCCCACAAAGCAACTATACGATATTTTTAGTCTCAATTCTGACTGATTTCTTGATATTTCTCCGTAGATTCATTAGGGAAGACAATTTCTTACTGAGATTGTCTATGTGAATGTGCCATTTGAGCCCATTGTCAAGCAAGACTCCTAGGAGTTTGACATGCTCATTTCGTGGACAGTTTTTCCTAATGGATGAATTACGGGAAAATTGAATATTTTGGGTTTTCTCTGAATTGTTGAAAAGGAACAAGCCATTCATCAAGTTTAATTTTTGAATACATCATTGTAGGTCAGTTGGTCGATATTGTTACTTGAGTGGTAAAAAGATATATCGTCAGCTGCAGGTTTACTTGGATTTCCTACAGCTGAAGAGTCAATACGCCACCAAAAATCAGTAAGTCGCCCCGGACACCACGGCAAATATTAATAATAGCGGTCCTCTACACGCACAGGCTATACACTGGATGAGTATTTATGAGGGAGTTTTTTTTTTGTATTCGCTGAGATTACCCCAGTCAGGCCCTGTCTCCGTAGCCCCGACACTTCCGGAGGGCACGCTGGATCATTTATCCCAATAACCACTCCCCACGCCGTGAGGTAAGTGACTATTGGGTCCTGATCAGGCGAAGTGAACCAAGAATTACGGCCTTCTGCATTCGTCCGGCTAAGATTTCTGTCATATTACGGCATGCCGGTATGATTTTTAAGTTTGAGGGCAGTGTGTCCATCATTCCACTGGTTTGGGTAAAGCCTGCGGAGTTCAAAAAGTATGTCTCGATATTTAGTCCGTTCTCCCTTCTCTTTTCGGACGATGTTCGTTTTGCCAGGAGCTGAAAACTCTATGACGAGAATCGTTCCACTTTAATGGTCGAGGAGGACTACATCAGGCTCATTGGCTTGTATTTGCCTGAGGGTGGGAAATGAGTTGTTCCAATAGATTCGACACTTCTCATTCTCCACAACGGACTCAATATCCCCCGGAGCATAAAAAGCAACATCGGTGTCTCGTCTACACCGTGTCGTAGGTGGTAGTACAACACTCGTAAGGCAGCGTTATGCCTGTGGATATAGGCTGAGACCGCATAAGCTGGACAGGCTGACAGCAAGCATTATGGTCTCAGCTGCCCCACGACACGCTCTGCATCTAGTGTCAGGGACCTCTGTACAAACCACACGACTATGGTAGACGAGGGTTTCCGACTTCAGCCCACTTGACCTGAGAAATGCAAAGGTCAAGTTTCTGGATGAGCCAAGGTCATCAATGTTCTTGAAGAAGACCCCATGCATGCTTCCGTCTACGAGCTGAACGTCCTCTACGTATTTCTCGCATCGTCCTCTTTTGAGATGAACCTTTTCTCCGGAAGCATAATAATTATTCAGGCCATCGGGGCCTGGAGCAGCAAAGTTCTTCTAGCCTTTGAGGGTCCGTCGAACTTCTTCCGGGGTTATCAGATTGCGCAGTTCATTGAGCTCAGGCTGGCGAAGCCTCCTGCAGAATGCTTCGAACTGCGTTACGGCTGGAGTATCTACGTTGAGTGGTTGTGGAAACTCGTAAATGCCCTTCCAGAAGGTTTCTACCCGATCAGCCGCCGCCGGGTGGTCCACAACACGTGGAGGCTCTTGGAATAGGTAAGAAGGTTCATCAGGGAACTTCATGTTTTACGCGATGCTTCTCGCCCGCCTCACTAGTGACTTTTTTGCAGCCACTATCATTCGTATCCGATCAAGACAGTGCTGTTTGATGGTAAACAGCACGGCTTGATTTAGTGTTGTGTGGTGGGCTCGTCTTAAATTTGCGGCAATTTGCCGCAATGTGGGCGTTAAGGGCCTATTGGCCACCACGTAGTCCGACACACACTGTATACGAGACACGTGTTGTCTCGCCGACTTGATCTTATGAATCCCTCGGTTTCCGACTTCAGCCCACTTGACCTGAGAAAAGCGAAGGTCAGGTTTCTGGTTAAGCCAAGGTCTTCAATGTTCTTGAAGAAGACCTCATGCATTGGCTTATCCGTATGTAGCTGTAGGAGCCTATCACACTCCACAGCTTTCCACGTGGGCTTTTTGCTGAACGGGTTCCAACTCGGTGACAGAGTTTGGGTTCGTCCGTTCACTGTCGAATACATGACCGAGTTCATCGGCTGCACGGGTTGCTGCCTTGAAAAGAAATGCTCCAATCCCTGCTCTTTCATGATCGCATACCAAGTAGAAAAAGGGATCTGAACTCCTGATGACTTTACAGGCTCCATCCAGTACCATTCTGTTGTGTAGACACTCCAAATTCGAAAGTCCACGGCCTCCCCATTGTCTGGGGAAGTATAACCGTGGAACAGACGATGCTTGCATCCTATGCAAGCTCCTATGAAGATGCATCATTTTGCGAGTTTTCACGTCAAGTTGTCGCAGCTCTTCCTGTGTGCATTTCATTACTCCAAAGGAGTAAAGTAGATTACTCCAAAGGAGTGAAGTAGAATCGGAACGGCAAGCATATTAGTTGCAGCAACTTTGTTCTTCCCCGGCAGTTCTGATGACCAGATTTGTCGGAGTTTGTGCTGATACTTGCCGCGGAGAGAGTTTTTGAAAGAAGCTACCTCTTGGGTGTGACGTTGTTCCACCCCTAGGTAGGTATACGTCTCTCCGGCATCCAGATGATGTAGGATGCTTCCGTCTACGAGCTGAACGACCTCTCCGTATTCCTCGCATCGTCCTCTTTTGAGATGAACCGTGGCACATTTGTCGATCCCAAACTCTATTCTGATAGCATGCATGTACTCTTGCACCACCCTTAAGGACTGATGAAGGTCCTTCTCTCCGGAGGCATAAAGTTTAAGGTCATCCATGTAAAACTTATGCCTCCAGTTGCTGAGGGTGCCGCAGCTGTATCCGCAGGATTTCCGTAGTGCAACGGACAATGGCAGTAGTGAGATGCAGAAGAGAAGAGGACAGAGGGAGTCTCCCTGAAACACGCCCCTTCTAAAGATAACTTGCTCTGTTTGGACTCTGATTATCCTATCAAGACAGTGCTGTTTGATGGTAAACAGCACGCCTTGATTAAGTGTGTGGTGAGCTCGTCTTAAATTTGCAGCAATTCGCCGCACTGCGGGCGTGAAGGGCCTATTGGTCGCCACGTAGTCCGCCACACACTGAATACGAGACGCGTGTGTTCCATCTTGTGAATGCGTCGCTCATGCCTCCCAATCAGAGGGGTGGTATCCCTCCTCTCTGCTTGGGACAGGGCCTGAGCAGCGTCATACACGGCAGAGTTGATCTGCCAGATGTCAGCCTCTTCTGAAAGGATATCGTAAATCTCCGCATCCACCCGTGCCAGTTGATGTGGCTTCAGGGGCTTGGTGTTAGGAAGCGCCCTGCGGGTTCCGATGCCTTCCATTGGTGGAATGATGCGGGCCGCCTCTACAGACAGGTCAACACGTCACCTATCTGCCACTTCTGCCACTGCGTTAACAGGCTGAGGAGGGGCTCTTACGTAGCCTCGAACCCGAAGGTGGGAAGGGGTGAGAAAACAGCCACGGATTTTCCAGCCACGCTTTTTGATCTGGCAACACCGCAAAGTCAACGTCGATCGCCGGCACAAATAATACGTTACTCCCAGGTTGACTTCGTCAGGTGACGTTAAGATGCCAAAATCAAAGATTATGAATTGTGTTTATCATATTTGGATTGATTGAGTGAATTGTTAGAAAGCAATTTTATGATAGAAAAACAATTCGAATTCAAAGCAAGGATGAATGTAATATCATTAAAGGGAAAGAAAAATGCTCCTTATATGGAAAATAAGATTATTTCAGGTACCTGAATAACAATAATCCATCAACAGAAATCATTGTCGGGTCGTCAGAGGGGATATAGAGGGATTTTTATTTTCAAAATGACTTCAAAAATCAAATATGACTTGGCACGCATCATGGTGTTGTGCAGAATATCCATTTCCATCTTAATAACAATAATTCTTCAACAGAAATCATTGTCGGATCGTCAGAGGGGATATAGAGGGATTTTTATTTTCAAAATGAAAAGAAGAAGAAGAAGATGGCGGATGATTAACACATGTATTAATATCTCCGATTAAATATTGTGCTAAAATTTGAAGTAAATTATAATTACTGGTTCACCGTGTGAAGTACCAGTGACTAATAGTTACGTTATATACGACAAACAGTGAAATTGTTCAGCCCCAGTTATACTACATACACTACAATAATACATCATGGTATTATCTTGGAAGGATCGGGAAGAAATCGCTACCATTATAGAGAATAAAATTAAGACCATAGTGACTGAAGGCTATCTACATGAAATAGCTGAAAATATTGTAAAGACCATTACAACAAAATATGATCAAATGATAACTAACCTAGAAACAGAAATTGTGCAACTGAAAAATGTCAACAAAAAACTATGGATTGCAAATGATAACCTGGAGCAATACTCAAGATCTAAAAATGTACGTATTTTTGGGTTACAATTAAATGAATCCCGAGGACTTGAAAGCAGTAGTATTGGGACTACTACGGGATAAAATCCATGTAAAGTCACTTAACGATAAATCCATAAAAAGATGTCACAGAATACGATATAAAAACACGGAGGGAATCGACACAAGCAAAAACCCATCTGCAGTATTGGTTCGATTTGATGACCTTGTACAGCGCGCATATGTTCTAAGGAATCGAAAATTCCTCAAATCAACCGGAATATCAATCCAAGAAGACTTAACGCAGCATAGGCTATCTCTGTTCAAGAGCGCCATTGCCAAATTTCCGAAAATAGATGTTTGGAGCAGAAATGGGACAATATGTGTCAGGTACAATAATGAAGTGCAGCGTATTCAGGAGCTTGGCGACATTGCCCGATTGCAAATCTGAGTTTGGCTGGACTTGACAGTGGAGTGTCCGATAAGAATATATAAGAAGAAGAAGATTTCTTGATTTAAATATTTAATATTTACTGTTTACTTTCTTGTTTTTACTCTGTACGATGTTACAGTTACTAGTTTTTCACTGAATGAGCCAGCTATAAAATTTGTTTTTTTTTTATTGAATGTCTCAGATTAATAAGGTTTGTAGATTATTTTTATGAATATGGAGAAAGTACCTCTTTTTTTTTGCCAATAACATAAGCTTCCTTTTATGAATACCAAATCCGGAGAGGCTTAATTGTGTATTACTACTGATCTCTGACAAGAGTTTCTCTTTATGTTGCATTGTTGTTTTAGGTACTTATTTTTTCTACTCACCTAGTCCTTTTTCTCTTTTCTTCTCCTAACTCTAATTTCATCTTTATTTTTTCTAGTTGATTGGAATGTCACAAATATTGAAAATTGCACATACTAATGTAAGATCTCTAACTTCAAACTTCAACGAATTTAAGGAATGGGTCTGTGATAATGATTGGGATGTAATAGGAGTAACTGAGACATGGCTGCATACTGCCCTAAACACCGAAATTGTACAAATTGACGGTTATAACTTTGTTCGGAGGGACAGGTCGACCAGGGACGGAGGTGTTGGTGTTTGCATCAAAAATAACTTTAGATATGAAATAGTTATCGAGGACAGTACCGAAATTTTTGAATATATATGGTTGAAAGTTTATATAAAAAGGTACGTACTAGCTATAGGAACTATTTACAGACCACCAAAATCTAATAAAAATGTATCCCTTGATCAGATAGAAGACTTGTTCTCCTATATTTTTTCAGACTTCAGTAATATTGTGTGTTGGTGACTTTAATATTGATATGCTGGATACCACATCTAACGCAACAGCTACTTTTAATTCTATCCTTGAATCATTTAACTTCAAACAAGAACTTGATCAACCAACACGTATGTCTGATACATCAGAAGCACTGCTGGATTTAATAATCACAAATCTAGATACAGAGAATTGTGAGCCAGTGGTAGAAAATGTACAAATCTCTGATCACTTTTGTACTCATTGTAAATTCAAAATTGACTGTGTTATTGAAAATACAAAGAGAAAAATAACTTATAGGCCAATTAAGAACATTAATATTGAATTATTCAAAAGGAAACTTCAACAAATGCATTGGTATAGTATATACGATGCAGATGATGTAAATACCAAAGTCACATTGCTTAATAACTACCTGATTAATATCATTGATTTACACGCACCTGTGAGATCTTTTTACCCCAATAAGATATATAAACACTCCCCCTGGATCACAGACAATATAAAATTAATGCAGAAATTGAGAGATAAGGCTCTACATAGGTACAAAATGGCACGACTACAAACACATTTTGAATATTATAAACAATTACGAAATTATACATCAGCAATAAAATCTGAAAAAAAAGCATATCTAAATTTCAAATTACAGAACAGTACTGTGAAAGAAAAGTGGGCTGAACTAAAAAAGATTCAAGTTACTAAATCTAAAATAAACACTATTCCTGAGCATCTGTGTAATGCGAATTAATTTAATGAATTTCTTAACTCATCTTTCAATAATACTGCAGCTGATTCAGAATTGATTAATTTTTACCTCAATAATATCAATGAGAGAATATCTACTACATTAAAATTCCAGTCTGTCAGTGAAGAACAAGTTAGAGAAATTATTTATAACATAAAAACAAAAGCCACAGGTACCGACAACATCAATATTACTCTTATTTAGATGTGCTGCCCATTTTTGATCCCCATTATCACACACATAATCAACGAGTGCTTGAAAAAAAAACATTTTTCCGGACTTGTGGAAAAATGCTAAAGTTATCCCACTTCCTAAAGTGAAAACCCCAGAAACCTATAATGAACTCCGATGTATTTATTAGCTTATTACCAACGCTTTCAAAGATACTAGAAAAAGTTATTGAACTTCAAATCAGATTGTTCTTGGAAAACAATAGCATATTGCCTATCAAACAATCTGGATTTAGATCTGGCTACAGCTGTGCTACGGCACTGGCAGATGTTGTAGATGACATTCTTAGAGCTGTTGATAACAGTAAAGCTTGTGTGTTGGTACTGCTGGACTATTCGAAAGCGTTCGATATGATTAATCACCAAATTCTAAAATCAATGTGTCATTATTTTGGATTCAGTGACTCTGTAAAATGTTATCATCATATCTTAGTAATAGGACTCAGTGTGTTCAAATAGATGACCAAATCTCTTCTTCAACAAAATTAAGGTGTGGTGTTCCACAAGGCAGCATATTAGGCCCCCTCCTATATACTCTCAATACGTCAAACTTTCCAACTGCATTACAACATGTAAATTATCACTTCTACGCGGACGACACTCAAGTATATCTCGCATTCGATTATACAAATAGTGCAACTGCAAGCGAATTGATAAACTCAGATTTAGACACATTATTTCAAATATCAACAAAACATTTACTTAAAGTGAATCCGAATAAATCTTGTGCATTACTTTTTTGTGCAGACAGTGTCCGAAATGAAATGCTAGCTAATTTGGAACTTAGAATTGGTGATTCAGCCATTCCTTTCAAGCAGTACTCCAAAAATTTGGGTTTAATAATTGATACAAATTTACGTTTCACGGAACACATTACTCAGAAACTTAGGAACGCGTAAGCATCATTAAAATTAATTTACTCTCAACGATCTTTCTTGAACTTGGATACTAAAAAGTTGCTTTGTGATGCACTGGTGTTGTCACAATTTATTCACTCAGATGAAGTTTATTGTCCTTGTATAAGGTCAAGCGATTCCAAAAGAATTCAAAAAGTTCAAAATTCTTGTATCAGACTAATTTATGGTATTAGAAAAAGAGAACGGGTTTCATTGAGACTCAAAGGTTTGGGTTGGCTGAACATGTATAATAGGCGTCTTCTTCACATGGCATGTTTATTTCACAAGATTTTCAAATTTGAAACACGTCCGTATCTTTATTGTAAACTATCGTTCAGAACTGATATTCATAACCTGAATATACGACGCCAAACAATACTCACAATACCAAAGCATAAAAAAGAAATATTCAAAAAATCTTTCAGTTATACTATAGCCATTATCATGAACAAGCTGAATACCCTAGGAAGTCACCATCTCACTCTATCGACGAACTCCTTCAAAAAGACTTATAAGAGAATCTTATTACAAGATAGTTCCTCCTCTACATGACAATCATGTTTCAGACCTATTTATACTTAGCCTGGAACATTCTTAATAGTGATCTTATTTAAATTAATTCTCCAACCCAATCAACTTCATTCTTTTCCAACTCTTCTATTCTTTCCTTTTCCTTTCTCTTTTCTACATCTTCTCATAATTATTGAAAGTAAATTGGTGGCGCTGGTAGAAGAACAGAAGTGAGAATTAGTCCTACGCTATCTCTCACATTCTGAACCAGAGGGGCCCTTGCCCTTTGTCTACCAAATACATATATATATATATATATATATATATATATATATGTATTTGGTAGACAAAGGGCAAGGGCCCCTCTGGTTCAGAATGTGAGAGATAGCGTAGGACTAATTCTCACTTCTGTTCTTCTACCAGCGCCACCAATTTACTTTCAATAATTATGAGAAGATGTAGAAAAGAGAAAGGAAAAGGAAAGAATAGAAGAGTTGGAAAAGAATGAAGTTGATTGGGTTGGAGAATTAATTTAAATAAGATCACTATTAAGAATGTTCCAGGCTAAGTATAAATAGGTCTGAAACATGATTGTCATGTAGAGGAGGAACTATCTTGTAATAAGATTCTCTTATAAGTCTTTTTGAAGGAGTTCGTCGATAGAGTGAGATGGTGACTTCCTAGGGTATTCAGCTTGTTCATGATAATGGCTATAGTATAACTGAAAGATTTTTTGAATATTTCTTTTTTATGCTTTGGTATTGTGAGTATTGTTTGGCGTCGTATATTCAGGTTATGAATATCAGTTCTGAACGATAGTTTACAATAAAGATACGGACGTGTTTCAAATTTGAAAATCTTGTGAAATAAACATGCCATGTGAAGAAGACGCCTATTATACATGTTCAGCCAACCCAAACCTTTGAGTCTCAATGAAACCCGTTCTCTTTTTCTAATACCATAAATTAGTCTGATACAAGAATTTTGAACTTTTTGAATTCTTTTGGAATCGCTTGACCTTATACAAGGACAATAAACTTCATCTGAGTGAATAAATTGTGACAACACCAGTGCATCACAAAGCAACTTTTTAGTATCCAAGTTCAAGAAAGATCGTTGAGAGTAAATTAATTTTAATGATGCTTACGCGTTCCTAAGTTTCTGAGTAATGTGTTCCGTGAAACGTAAATTTGTATCAATTATTAAACCCAAATTTTTGGAGTACTGCTTGAAAGGAATGGCTGAATCACCAATTCTAAGTTCCAAATTAGCTAGCATTTCATTTCGGACACTGTCTGCACAAAAAAGTAATGCACAAGATTTATTCGGATTCACTTTAAGTAAATGTTTTGTTGATATTTGAAATAATGTGTCTAAATCTGAGTTTATCAATTCGCTTGCAGTTGCACTATTTGTATAATCGAATGCGAGATATACTTGAGTGTCGTCCGCGTAGAAGTGATAATTTACATGTTGTAATGCAGTTGGAAAGTTTGACGTATTGAGAGTATATAGGAGGGGGCCTAATATGCTGCCTTGTGGAACACCACACCTTAATTTTGTTGAAGAAGAGATTTGGTCATCTATTTGAACACACTGAGTCCTATTACTAAGATATGATGATAACACTTTACAGAGTCACTGAATCCAAAATAATGACACATTGATTTTAGAATTTGGTGATTAATCATATCGAACGCTTTCGAATAGTCCAGCAGTACCAACACACAAGCTTTACTGTTATCAACAGCTCTAAGAATGTCATCTACAACATCTGCCAGTGCCGTAGCACAGCTGTAGCCAGATCTAAATCCAGATTGTTTGATAGGCAATATGCTATTGTTTTCCAAGAACAATCTGATTTGAAGTTCAATAACTTTTTCTAGTATCTTTGAAAGCGTTGGTAATAAGCTAATAAATACATCGGAGTTCATTATAGGTTTCTGGGGTTTTCACTTTAGGAAGTGGGATAACTTTAGCATTTTTCCACAAGTCCGGAAAAATGTTTTTTTTTCAAGCACTCGTTGATTATGTGTGTGATAATGGGGATCAAAAATGGGCAGCACATCTAAATAAGAGTAATATTGATGTTGTCGGTACCTGTGGCTTTTGTTTTTATGTTATAAATAATTTCTCTAACTTGTTCTTCACTGACAGACTGGAATTTTAATGTAGTAGATATTCTCTCATTGATATTATTGAGGTAAAAATTAATCAATTCTGAATCAGCTGCAGTATTATTGAAAGATGAGTTAAGAAATTCATTAAATTAATTCGCATTACACAGATGCTCAGGAATAGTGTTTATTTTAGATTTAGTAACTTGAATCTTTTTTAGTTCAGCCCACTTTTCTTTCACAGTACTGTTCTGTAATTTGAAATTTAGATATGCTTTTTTTTCAGATTTTATTGCTGATGTTGTATAATTTCGTAATTGTTTATAATATTCAAAATGTGTTTGTAGTCGTGCCATTTTGTACCTATGTAGAGCCTTATCTCTCAATTTCTGCATTAATTTTATATTGTCTGTGATCCAGGGGGAGTGTTTATATATCTTATTGGGGTAAAAAGATCTCACAGGTGCGTGTAAATCAATGATATTAATCAGGTAGTTATTAAGCAATGTGACTTTGGTATTTACATCATCTGCATCGTATATACTATACCAATGCATTTGTTGAAGTTTCCTTTTGAATAATTCAATATTAATGTTCTTAATTGGCCTATAAGTTATTTTTCTCTTTGTATTTTCAATAACACAGTCAATTTTGAATTTACAATGAGTACAAAAGTGATCAGAGATTTGTACATTTTCTACCACTGGCTCACAATTCTCTGTATCTAGATTTGTGATTATTAAATCCAGCAGTGCTTCTGATGTATCAGACATACGTGTTGGTTGATCAAGTTCTTGTTTGAAGTTAAATGATTCAAGGATAGAATTAAAAGTAGCTGTTGCGTTAGATGTGGTATCCAGCATATCAATATTAAAGTCACCAACACACAATATTACTGAAGTCTGAAAAAATATAGGAGAACAAGTCTTCTATCTGATCAAGGGATACATTTTTATTAGATTTTGGTGGTCTGTAAATAGTTCCTATAGCTAGTACGTACCTTTTTATATAAACTTTCAACCATATATATTCAAAAATTTCGGTACTGTCCTCGATAACTATTTCATATCTAAAGTTATTTTTGATGCAAACACCAACACCTCCGCCCCTGGTCGACCTGTCCCTCCGAACAAAGTTATAACCGTCAATTTGTACAATTTCGGTGTTTAGGGCAGTATGCAGCCATGTCTCAGTTACTCCTATTACATCCCAATCATTATCACAGACCCATTCCTTAAATTCGTTGAAGTTTGAAGTTAGAGATCTTACATTAGTATGTGCAATTTTCAATATTTGTGACATTCCAATCAACTAGAAAAAATAAAGATGAAATTAGAGTTAGGAGAAGAAAAGAGAAAAAGGACTAGGTGAGTAGAAAAAATAAGTACCTAAAACAACAATGCAACATAAAGAGAAACTCTTGTCAGAGATCAGTAGTAATACACAATTAAGCCTCTCCGGATTTGGTATTCATAAAAGGAAGCTTATGTTATTGGCAAAAAAAAAGAGGTACTTTCTCCATATTCATAAAAATAATCTACAAACCTTATTAATCTGAGACATTCAATAAAAAAAAAACAAATTTTATAGCTGGCTCATTCAGTGAAAAACTAGTAACTGTAACATCGTACAGAGTAAAAACAAGAAAGTAAACAGTAAATATTAAATATTTAAATCAAGAAATCTTCTTCTTCTTATATATTCTTATCGGACACTCCACTGTCAAGTCCAGCCAAACTCAGATTTGCAATCGGGCAATGTCGCCAAGCTCCTGAATACGCTGCACTTCATTATTGTACCTGACACATATTGTCCCATTTCTGCTCCAAACATCTATTTTCGGAAATTTGGCAATGGCGCTCTTGAACAGAGATAGCCTATGCTGCGTTAAGTCTTCTTGGATTGATATTCCGGTTGATTTGAGGAATTTTCGATTCCTTAGAACATATGCGCGCTGTACAAGGTCATCAAATCGAACCAATACTGCAGATGGGTTTTTGCTTGTGTCGATTCCCTCCGTGTTTTTATATCGTATTCTGTGACATCTTTTTATGGATTTATCGTTAAGTGACTTTACATGGATTTTATCCCGTAGTAGTCCCAATACTACTGCTTTCAAGTCCTCGGGATTCATTTAATTGTAACCCAAAAATACGTACATTTTTAGATCTTGAGTATTGCTCCAGGTTATCATTTGCAATCCATAGTTTTTTGTTGACATTTTTCAGTTGCACAATTTCTGTTTCTAGGTTAGTTATCATTTGATCATATTTTGTTGTAATGGTCTTTACAATATTTTCAGCTATTTCATGTAGATAGCCTTCAGTCACTATGGTCTTAATTTTATTCTCTATAATGGTAGCGATTTCTTCCCGATCCTTCCAAGATAATACCATGATGTATTATTGTAGTGTATGTAGTATAACTGGGGCTGAACAATTTCACTGTTTGTCGTATATAACGTAACTATTAGTCACTGGTACTTCACACGGTGAACCAGTAATTATAATTTACTTCAAATTTTAGCACAATATTTAATCGGAGATATTAATACATGTGTTAATCATCCGCCATCTTCTTCTTCTTCTTTTCATTTTGAAAATAAAAATCCCTCTATATCCCCTCTGACGATCCGACAATGATTTCTGTTGAAGAATTATTGTTATTAAGATGGAAATGGATATTCTGCACAACACCATGATGCGTGCCAAGTCATATTTGATTTTTGAAGTCATTTTGAAAATAAAAATCCCTCTATATCCCCTCTGACGACCCGACAATGATTTCTGTTGATGGATTATTGTTATTCAGGTACCTGAAATAATCTTATTTTCCATATAAGGAGCATTTTTCTTTCCCTTTAATGATATTACATTCATCCTTGCTTTGAATTCGAATTGTTTTTCTATCATAAAATTGCTTTCTAACAATTCACTCAATCAATCCAAATATGATAAACACAATTCATAATCTTTGATTTTGGCATCTTAACGTCACCTGACGAAGTCAACCTGGGAGTAACGTATTATTTGTGCCGGCGATCGACGTTGACTTTGCGGTGTTGCCAGATCAAAAAGCGTGGCTGGAAAATCCGTGGCTGTTTTCTCACCCCTTCCCACCTTCGGGTTCGAGGCTACGTAAGAGCCCCTCCTCAGCCTGTTAACGCAGTGGCAGAAGTGGCAGATAGGTGACGTGTTGACCTGTCTGTAGAGGCGGCCCGCATCATTCCACCAATGGAAGGCATCGGAACCCGCAGGGCGCTTCCTAACACCAAGCCCCTGAAGCCACATCAACTGGCACGGGTGGATGCGGAGATTTACGATATCCTTTCAGAAGAGGCTGACATCTGGCAGATCAACTCTGCCGTGTATGACGCTGCTCAGGCCCTGTCCCAAGCAGAGAGGAGGGATACCACCCCTCTGATTGGGAGGCATGAGCGACGCATTCACAAGATGGAACACACGCGTCTCGTATTCAGTGTGTGGCGGACTACGTGGCGACCAATAGGCCCTTCACGCCCGCAGTGCGGCGAATTGCTGCAAATTTAAGACGAGCTCACCACACACTTAATCAAGGCGTGCTGTTTACCATCAAACAGCACTGTCTTGATAGGATAATCAGAGTCCAAACAGAGCAAGTTATCTTTAGAAGGGGCGTGTTTCAGGGAGACTCCCTCTGTCCTCTTCTCTTCTGCATCTCACTACTGCCATTGTCCGTTGCACTACGGAAATCCTGCGGATACAGCTGCGGCACCCTCAGCAACTGGAGGCATAAGTTTTACATGGATGACCTTAAACTTTATGCCTCCGGAGAGAAGGACCTTCATCAGTCCTTAAGGGTGGTGCAAGAGTACATGCATGCTATCAGAATAGAGTTTGGGATCGACAAATGTGCCACGGTTCATCTCAAAAGAGGACGATGCGAGGAATACGGAGAGGTCGTTCAGCTCGTAGACGGAAGCATCCTACATCATCTGGATGCCGGAGAGACGTATACCTACCTAGGGGTGGAACAACGTCACACCCAAGAGGTAGCTTCTTTCAAAAACTCTCTCCGCGGCAAGTATCAGCACAAACTCCGACAAATCTGGTCATCAGAACTGCCGGGGAAGAACAAAGTTGCTGCAACTAATATGCTTGCCGTTCCGATTCTACTTCACTCCTTTGGAGTAATCTACTTTACTCCTTTGGAGTAATGAAATGCACACAGGAAGAGCTGCGACAACTTGACGTGAAAACTCGCAAAATGATGCATCTTCATAGGAGCTTGCATAGGATGCAAGCATCGTCTGTTCCACGGTTATACTTCCCCAGACAATGGGGAGGCCGTGGACTTTCGAATTTGGAGTGTCTACACAACAGAATGGTACTGGATGGAGCCTGTAAAGTCATCAGGAGTTCAGATCCCTTTTTCTACTTGGTATGCGATCATGAAAGAGCAGGGATTGGAGCATTTCTTTTCAAGGCAGCAACCCGTGCAGCCGATGAACTCGGTCATGTATTCGACAGTGAACGGACGAACCCAAACTCTGTCACCGAGTTGGAACCCGTTCAGCAAAAAGCCCACGTGGAAAGCTGTGGAGTGTGATAGGCTCCTACAGCTACATACGGATAAGCCAATGCATGAGGTCTTCTTCAAGAACATTGAAGACCTTGGCTTAACCAGAAACCTGACCTTCGCTTTTCTCAGGTCAAGTGGGCTGAAGTCGGAAACCGAGGGATTCATAAGATCAAGTCGGCGAGACAACACGTGTCTCGTATACAGTGTGTGTCGGACTACGTGGTGGCCAATAGGCCCTTAACGCCCACATTGCGGCAAATTGCCGCAAATTTAAGACGAGCCCACCACACAACACTAAATCAAGCCGTGCTGTTTACCATCAAACAGCACTGTCTTGATCGGATACGAATGATAGTGGCTGCAAAAAAGTCACTAGTGAGGCGGGCGAGAAGCATCGCGTAAAACATGAAGTTCCCTGATGAACCTTCTTACCTATTCCAAGAGCCTCCACGTGTTGTGGACCACCCGGCGGCGGCTGATCGGGTAGAAACCTTCTGGAAGGGCATTTACGAGTTTCCACAACCACTCAACGTAGATACTCCAGCCGTAACGCAGTTCGAAGCATTCTGCAGGAGGCTTCGCCAGCCTGAGCTCAATGAACTGCGCAATCTGATAACCCCGGAAGAAGTTACATATACATATATATATATATATATATATATATATATATATATATATGAAACAGGGATATGCTCTCGAGGGAAATTGTGAATAACAAGAAGGAACATTTTATTGGACTAAGCCCTCTAGTAAAAATGCAACCGTAGACACGTGTTTCGATCTTAGGGATCTCATCAGTACGGTGAAAGCAAGTGTAAGGATGTGCAACACTTGATTGCAGGTGAAACAACAAATGAACGGAGTCAACAAACAGGAAGCCAACCGCACATTTGTGGCTTCAGTCGTAACACCTCGTGTTTACAAGGCAAGAAACGACGTCGCCACGGAGGCAGCTATAGTGTCTACGGTTGCATTTTTACTAGAGGGCTTAGTCCAATAAAATGTTCCTTCTTGTTACTCACAATTTCCCTCGAGAGCATATCCCTGTTTCATTTATATTCCTGGACTCGGATGTCACGCAGGTAGCTATAGCTGCCTCCGTGGCGACGTCGTTTCTTGCCTTGTAAACACGAGGTGTTACGACTGAAGCCACAAATGTGCGGTTGGCTACCTGTTTGTTGACTCCGTTCATTTGTTGTTTCACCTGCAATCAAGTGTTGCACATCCTTACACTTGCTTTCACCGTACTGATGAGATCCCTAAGATCGAAACACGTGTCTACGGTTGCATTTTTACTAGAGGGCTTAGTCCAATAAAATGTTCCTTCTTGTTATTCACAATTTCCCTCGAGATCATATCCCTGTTTATATATATATATATATATATATGTGTTCAGATAGGTTTCCGCGGTCAGATATTTGAAAACTAAAAGTTCGGGTTGAACCGCGTCTAGAATTTGTTGAAATTCGACGTTTCGGCTCCGATTTTGGAGCCATTTTCAAGAACTGAAAAAGAAAGAAAATTAATAAATGGTTGAAACGTAATTCTACGCTGAGGTCTCAATCTGCCTACTCCTCAGGTATAATTACGTTCGGTTTTTGTGACTTGACGTCGGGGTCTCAATCTGCCTACTCCCCATGTCTCGTCACTGGTTCTCTCTAAGGTCTCAATCTGCCTACTCCTTCGAGAGAACTGTTCTCTCGAAGGAGTAGGCAGATTGAGACCTTAGAGAGAACCAGTGACGAGACATGGGGAGTAGGCAGATTGAGACCCCGACGTCAAGTCACAAAAACCGAACGTAATTATACCTGAGGAGTAGGCAGATTGAGACCTCAGCGTAGAATTACGTTTCAACCATTTATTAATTTTCTTTCTTTTTCAGTTCTTGAAAATGGCTCCAAAATCGGAGCCGAAACGTCGAATTTCAACAAATTCTAGACGCGGTTCAACCCGAACTTTTAGTTTTCATATATATATATATATATATATATATATATATATATATATATATATATATATCCAACAGGGATATGATATATATATATATATATATATATGTATATAAAATCAGCTGGGGACTTCTCGGGTTTGCGGTCTATTTACCAATAAAACTCATTCGATCTATATCTCAATATTTCGCTAATCTTTATTAGCTTCTTCAGGAGAGAAAAGCTGCAAAAACATGTTAGGAATTTTGAAAAATCAAACCAAAAATTATACACTTAACATATGCCATACATACTATACAAAGTTATAGTCACCTCTTAAAGGATTGTTATCGACTGTTTTACAGTCACTGGAACATTATTTGCTCCTTGAAACAAGTATATCACATATACCATTTCGTATCCGAAATGTCTTTCTGGGGTGCTCTCTAATCTGTCACCGAGGTGGATCCTGTGAGCAATTGCAGTATTCCTCTCGGAGGACGATGACGAACATCGGGACCTCGCGTGTATACAACCGTGATAACCTTGACTGCACTGATGAGGTACGATATTCCGAAACCGGTCTGTAGTTGGCTCTCCGTTTGAATCAGGCAAAATCCTGCTGTTTGTTTCAGAGAGCTCTTGCAAAGTTGTTCATTCAAAGTAAGGATCTTTGCACATATGTCTGACAGATATAATTCAATATCTGTCGAGGTATCAGCCAGAGAAGTAGTTGTTTTCTGTTGGACATATGCCATACATACTATACAAAGTTATAGTCAACTCTTAAAGGATTGTTATCGACTGTTTTACAGTCACTGGAACATTATTTGCTCCTTGAAACAAGTATATCACATATACCATTTCGTATCCGAAATGTCTTTCTGGGGTGCTCTCTAATCTGTCAACGAGGTGGATCCTGTGAGCAATTGCAGTATTCCTCTCGGAGGACGATGACGAACATCGGGACCTCGCGTGTATACAACCGTGATAACCTTGACTGCACTGATGAGGTACGATATTCCGAAACCGGTCTGTAGTTGGCTCTCCGTTTGAATCAGGCAAAGTCCTGCTGTTTGTTTCAGAGAGCTCTTGCAAAGTTGTTCATTCAAAGTAAGGATCTTTGCACATATGTCTGACAGATATAATTCAATATCTGTCGAGGTATCAGCCAGAGAAGTAGTTGTTTTCTGTTGGACATATGCCATACATACTATACAAAGTTATAGTCAACTCTTAAAGTATTGTTATCGACTGTTTTACAGTCACTGGAACATTATTTGCTCCTTGAAACAAGTATATCACATATACCATTTCGTATCCGAAATGTCTTTCTGGGGTGCTCTCTAATCTGTCAACGAGGTGGATCCTGTGAGCAATTGCAGTATTCCTCTCGGAGGACGATGATGAACATCGGGACCTCGCGTGTATACAACCGTGATAACCTTGACTGCACTGATGAGGTACGATATTCCGAAACCGGTCTGTAGTTGGCTCTCCGTTTGAATCAGGCAAAGTTCTGCTGTTTGTTTCAGAGACCTCTTGCAAAGTTGTTCATTCAAAGTAAGGATCTTTGCACATATGTCTGACAGATATAATTCAATATCTGTCGAGGTATCAGCCAGAGAAGTAGTTGTTTTCTGTTGGACATATGCCATACATACTATACAAAGTTATAGTCAACTCTTAAAGGATTGTTATCGACTGTTTTACAGTCACTGGAACATTATTTGCTCCTTGAAACAAGTATATCACATATACCATTTCGTATCCGAAATGTCTTTCTGGTGTGCTCTCTAATCTGTCAACGAGGTGGATCCTGTGAGCAATTGCAGTATTCCTCTCGGAGGACGATGACGAACATCGGGACCTCGCGTGTATACAACCGTGATAACCTTGACTGCACTGATGAGGTACGATATTCCGAAACCGGTCTGTAGTTGGCTCTCCGTTTGAATCAGGCAAAGTCCTGCTGTTTGTTTCAGAGAGCTCTTGCAAAGTTGTTCCTTCAAAGTAAGGATCTTTGCACATATGTCTGACAGATATAATTCAATATCTGTCGAGGTATCAGCCAGAGAAGTAGTTGTTTTCTGTTGGACATATGCCATACATACTATACAAAGTTATAGTCACCTCTTAAAGGATTGTTATCGACTGTATTACAGTCACTGGAACATTATTTGCTCCTTGAAACAAGTATATCACATATACCATTTCGTATCCGAAATGTCTTTCTGGGGTGCTCTCTAATCTGTCACCGAGGTGGATCCTGTGAGCAATTGCAGTATTCCTCTCGGAGGACGATGACGAACATCGGGACCTCGCGTGTATACAACCGTGATAACCTTGACTGCACTGATGAGGTACGATATTCCGAAACCGGTCTGTAGTTGGCTCTCCGTTTGAATCAGGCAAAGTTCTGCTGTTTGTTTCAGAGACCTCTTGCAAAGTTGTTCATTCAAAGTAAGGATCTTTGCACATATGTCTGACAGATATAATTCAATATCTGTCGAGGTATCAGCCAGAGAAGTAGTTGTTTTCTGTTGGACATATGCCATACATACTATACAAAGTTATAGTCAACTCTTAAAGGATTGTTATCGACTGTTTTACAGTCACTGGAACATTATTTGCTCCTTGAAACAAGTATATCACATATACCATTTCGTATCCGAAATGTCTTTCTGGTGTGCTCTCTAATCTGTCAACGAGGTGGATCCTGTGAGCAATTGCAGTATTCCTCTCGGAGGACGATGACGAACATCGGGACCTCGCGTGTATACAACCGTGATAACCTTGACTGCACTGATGAGGTACGATATTCCGAAACCGGTCTGTAGTTGGCTCTCCGTTTGAATCAGGAAAAGTCCTGCTGTTTGTTTCAGAGAGCTCTTGCAAAGTTGTTCCTTCAAAGTAAGGATCTTTGCACATATGTCTGACAGATATAATTCAATATCTGTCGAGGTATCAGCCAGAGAAGTAGTTGTTTTCTGTTGGACATATGCCATACATACTATACAAAGTTATAGTCAACTCTTAAAGGATTGTTATCGACTGTTTTACAGTCACTGGAACATTATTTGCTCCTTGAAACAAGTATATCACATATACCATTTCGTATCCGAAATGTCTTTCTGGGGTGCTCTCTAATCTGTCAACGAGGTGGATCCTGTGAGCAATTGCAGTATTCCTCTCGGAGGACGATGACGAACATCGGGACCTCGCGTGTATACAACCGTGATAACCTTGACTGCACTGATGAGGTACGATATTCCGAAACCGGTCTGTAGTTGGCTCTCCGTTTGAATCAGGCAAAGTCCTGCTGTTTGTTTCAGAGAGCTCTTGCAAAGTTGTTCATTCAAAGTAAGGATCTTTGCACATATGTCTGACAGATATAATTCAATATCTGTCGAGGTATCAGCCAGAGAAGTAATTGTTTTCTGTTGGACATATGCCATACATACTATACAAAGTTATAGTCAACTCTTAAAGTATTGTTATCGACTGTTTTACAGCCACTGGAACATTATTTGCTCCTTGAAACAAGTATATCACATATACCATTTCGTATCCGAAATGTCTTTCTGGGGTGCTCTCTAATCTGTCAACGAGGTGGATCCTGTGAGCAATTGCAGTATTCCTCTCGGAGGACGATGACGAACATCGGGACCTCGCGTGTATACAACCGTGATAACCTTGACTGCACTGATGAGGTACGATATTCCGAAACCGGTCTGTAGTTGGCTCTCCGTTTGAATCAGGCAAAGTTCTGCTGTTTGTTTCAGAGACCTCTTGCAAAGTTGTTCATTCAAAGTAAGGATCTTTGCACATATGTCTGACAGATATAATTCAATATCTGTCGAGGTATCAGCCAGAGAAGTAGTTGTTTTCTGTTGGACATATGCCATACATACTATACAAAGTTATAGTCAACTCTTAAAGGATTGTTATCGACTGTTTTACAGTCACTGGAACATTATTTGCTCCTTGAAACAAGTATATCACATATACCATTTCGTATCCCAAATGTCTTTCTGGTGTGCTCTCTAATCTGTCAACGAGGTGGATCCTGTGAGCAATTGCAGTATTCCTCTCGGAGGACGATGACGAACATCGGGACCTCGCGTGTATACAACCGTGATAACCTTGACTGCACTGATGAGGTACGATATTCCGAAACCGATCTGTAGTTGGCTCTCCGTTTGAATCAGGCAAAGTCCTGCTGTTTGTTTCAGAGAGCTCTTGCAAAGTTGTTCCTTCAAAGTAAGGATCTTTGCACATATGTCTGACAGATATAATTCAATATCAGTCGAGGTATCAGCCAGAGAAGTAGTTGTTTTCTGTTGGACATATGCCATACATACTATACAAAGTTATAGTCACCTCTTAAAGGATTGTTATCGACTGTATTACAGTCACTGGAACATTATTTGCTCCTTGAAACAAGTATATCACATATACCATTTCGTATCCGAAATGTCTTTCTGGGGTGCTCTCTAATCTGTCACCGAGGTGGATCCTGTGAGCAATTGCAGTATTCCTCTCGGAGGACGATGACGAACATCGGGACCTCGCGTGTATACAACCGTGATAACCTTGACTGCACTGATGAGGTACGATATTCCGAAACCGGTCTGTAGTTGGCTCTCCGTTTGAATCAGGCAAAGTCCTGCTGTTTGTTTCAGAGAGCTCTTGCAAAGTTGTTCCTTCAAAGTAAGGATCTTTGCACATATGTCTGACAGATATAATTCAATATCTGTCGAGGTATCAACCAGTGAAGTAGTTGTTTTCTGTTGGACATATGCCATACATACTATACAAAGTTATAGTCACCTCTTAAATGATTGTTATCGACTGTTTTACAGTCACTGGAACATTATTTGCTCCTTGAAACAAGTATAACATATATATACCGGGTGGCTACGGAAGTATTGCCTACGGAATATCTCAGTTATTGTATGAAGTAGGTTTGTGAAATTTGGAGCGTCGATATAATGACATAAGAGCTAGAATTTGTGCATATTGACATGTCGAAGTTAACTTCCGGTCTGACCGGAAGTAACATCAACTTTCTTATTTTAGATGGAAACCCTATTTTTTTTTTCATTTCGCTTTATTCAGCATTCAATTCCCTTTCTAATGACATATCACAAGTTGGTATCTAACCAGAAACTAGATCAGAAAAAAATTATTATTGAAATTCACCGAGTAGGCCGTGGAAGCAAAATGAAAGCCAAAAATTGGAAAGTTGGCTATGGAAACCATACGTCACTTGATAACAGTTGCTACTACTGTGATATTTTATTTTCATTCGTCGGCGTTATAAAAAGCCGCCAAAAAAAATATTGGAAAAATTGGGAAAAAAACATTACTCTGTAGGTCCATAACTTAAATAGGAACATACAACTTTTTCTTGCCTGTACTATTCAGCATAACCATTCCTTTCTAATGATATAATAGAAAGTAATTTTTTGTAAATAAAATATGACATGGTAGGGTGCAAAATATCCATGTCAATCTGAATAATAATAATCCATCAACAGAAATCAATATTGGGTCGTCAGAGGGGGTATAGAGGGATTTTTCATTTTCAAAACGACTTCAGAAATGAAATACGACTTGGCACGCATCATGGTGAGGTGCAAAATATCCATGTATGCCTGGATAACAATAATCCATCAACGAAAATCATTGTCGGGTCGTCAGAGGGGGTATAGAGGAATTTTTCAATTTCAAAATGACTTCAGAAATCAAATATGACTTGGCACACATCATGGTAGGGTGCAAAATATCCATGTCCATCTGATAATCCATCAACAGAAATCATTATTCGGTCGTCAGAGGGGGTATAGAAGGATTTTTCATTTTCAAAATGACTTCAGAAATGAAATATGACTTGGCACGCATCATGGTAGGGTGCAAAATATCCATGTCCATCTGAATAATAGTAATCCATCAACAGAAATCATTGTCGGATAGTCAGAGGGGGTATAGAGGGATTTCTCATTTTCAAAAAATAACTTCAGAAATGAAATATGACTTGGCACGCATCATGGTAGGGTGCAAAATATCCACGTATGTCTGGATAACAATAATCCTTGAACAGAAATCATTGTCGGGTCTTCAGAGTGGGTATAGAGGGATTTTTCATTTTCAAAATGACTTCAGAAATCAAATATGACGGCACGCATCATGGTAGGGTGCAAAAGATCCACGTATGTCTGGATAACAATAATCCATCAACGAAAATCATTGTCGGGTCGTCAAAGGGGGTACAGAGGGATTTTTCATTTTCAAAATGACTTCAGAAATCAAATATGACTTGGCACACATCATGGTAGGGTGCAAAAGACCCATGTCCATCTGAATAATAATAATCCATCAACAGAAATCATTATTCGGTCGTCAGAGGGGGTATAGAGGGATTTTTCATTTTCAAAATGACTTCAAAAATCAAATATGACTTGACACGCATCATGGTGGGGTACAGAATATCCATTTCCATCTCAATAACAATAATTCGTCAACAGAAATCATTGTCGGGTCGTCAGAGGGGGTATAGAGGGATTTATCATTTTCAAAATGATTTCAGAAATCAAATATGACTTGGCACACATCATGGTAGGGTGCAAAATATCCCTGTCCATCTGAATAATACTAATCCATCAACAGAAATCATTATTCGGTCGTCAGAGGGGGTATAGAAGGATTTTTCATTTTCAAAATGACTTCAGAAATGAAATATGACTTGGCACGCATCATGGTAGGTGCAAAATATCCATGTCCATCTGAATAATAATAATGCATCAACAGAAATCATTGTCGGATAGTCAGAGGGGGTATAGAGGGATTTCTCATTTTCAAAATAACTTCAGAAATGAAATATGACTTGGCACGCATCATGGTAGGGTGCAAAATATCCACATATGTCTGGATAACAATGATCCTTGAACAGAAATCATTGTCGGGTCTTCAGAGTGGGTATAGAGGGATTTTTCATTTTCAAAATGACTTCAGAAATCAAATATGACGGCACGCATCATGGTAGGGTGCAAAAGATCCACGTATGTCTGGATAACAATAATCCATCAACGAAAATCATTGTCGGGTCGTCAAAGGGGGTACAGAGGGATTTTTCATTTTCAAAATGACTTCAGAAATTAAATATGACTTGGCACACATCATGGTAGGGTGCAAAAGACCCATGTATGTCTGAATAATAATAATCCATCAACGAAAATCATTGTCGGGTCGTCATAGGGGGTACAGAGGGATTTTTCACTTTCAATATGACTTCAAAAATCAAATATGACTTTGCACGCATCATGGTAGGGTGCAAAAGACCCATGTATGTCTGGATAACAATAATCCATCAACGAAAATCATTGTCGGGACGTCAGAGGGGGTACAGAGGGATTTTTCATTTTCAAAATGACTTCAGAAATCAAATATGACTTGGCACACATCATGGTAGGGTGCAAAATATCCATGTCCATCTGAATAATAATAATGCATCAACAGAAATCATTGTCGGATAGTCAGAGGGGGTATAGAGGGATTTTTCATTTTCAAAATCACTCCAGAAATCAAATATGACTTGGCACGCATCATGGTAGGGTGCAAACTATCCATGTATGTCTGGATAACTATAATCCATCAACGAAAATCATTGTCGGGTCGTCAGAGGGGGTTTAAAGGGATTTTTCATTTTCAAAATGACTTCAGATATCAAATATGACTTGGCACGCATCATAGTAGGGTGCAAAATAACCATGTCCATCTGAATAATAATAATCCATCAACAGAAATCATTGTCGGGTCGTCAGAGGGGGTATAGAGGGATTTTTCATTTTCAAAATCACTCCAGAAATCAAATATGACTTGGCACGCATCATGGTAGGGTGCAAAGTATCCATGTCCATCTGAATAATAATAATCCATCAACAGAAATCCTTATTGGGTCGTCAGAGGGGGTATAGAGGGATTTTTCATTTTCAAAATGACTTCAGAAATGAAATATGACTCGGCACATATCATGGTAGGGTGCAAAATATCCATGTCCATCTGAATAATAATAATCCATCAACAGAAATCATTATTGGGTCGTCAGAGGGGGTATAGAGGGATTTTTCATTTTCAAAATCACTCCAGAAATCAAATATAACTTGGCACGCATCATGGTAGGGTGCAAAGTATCCATCGGGTCGTCAGAGGGGGTTTAAAGGGATTTTTCATTTTCAAAATGACTTCAGATATCAAATATGACTTGGCACGCATCATAGTAGGGTGCAAAATAACCATGTCCATCTGAATAATAATAATCCATCAACAGAAATCATTGTCGGGTCGTCAGAGGGGGTATAGAGGGATTTTTCATTTTAAAAATGACTTCAGAAATCAAATATGACGGCACGCATCATGGTAGGGTGCAAAATATCCACGTATGTCTGGATAACAATAATCGTTGAACAGAAATCATTGTCGGGTCGTCAGAGTGGGTATAGAGGGATGTTTCATTTTCAAAATGACTTCAAAAATCAAATATGACTTTGCACGCATCATGGTAGGGTGCAAAAGATCCATGTATGTCTGGATAACAATAATCCATCAACAGAAATCATTGTCGGGTCGTCAGAGGGGGTATAGACATTTTTCATTTTCAAATTGACTTCGAAAATCAAATATGCACCCTACCATGATGCGTGCCAATTCATATTAAATTTTTCATTATGAAAATAAAAATCCATCTATATCCCCTCTGACGACCCGACAATGATTTATGTTAATGGATTATTATTATTCAGATGGAAATGGATTCTCTGTACCCCACCATGATGCGTGCCAAGTCATATTTGATTTTTGAAGTCATTTTGAAAATGATAAATCCCTCTATACCCCCTGTGACGACCCGACAATGATTTCTGTTGACGAATTATTGTTATTGAAATGGAAATGGATATTCTGTACCCCACCATGATGCGTGCCAAGTCATATTTGATTTTTGAAGTCATTTTGAAAATGATAAATCCGTCTATACCCCCTGTGACGACCCGACAATGATTTATTTTGACGAATTATTGCTATTGAAGTGGAAATGGATATTCTGTACCCCACCATGATGCGTGCTAAGTCATATTGGATTTTTGAAGTCATTTTGAAATTGAAAAATCCCTCTATACCCCCTCTGACGACCCGACAATGATTTCTGTTAATGAATAATTATTATTCAGATGGAAATGGATATTCTGTACCCCACCATGATGCGTGCCAAGTCATATTTGATTTTTGAAGTCATTTTGAAATTGAAAAATCCCTCTATACCCCCTCTGACGACCCGACAATGATTTCTGTTAATGAATCATTATTAATCAGATGGAAATGGATATTCTGCACCCCACCATGATGCGTGCCAAGTCATATTTGATTTCTGAAGTCATTTTGAAAATGAAAAATCCTTCTATACCCCCGCTGACGACCCGACAATGAATTCTGTTGATGGATTATTGTTATCCAGACATACATGGATATTTTGCACCCTACCATGATTCGTGCCAAGTCATATTTGATTTCTGAAGTCATTTTGAAAATGAAAAATCCCTCTGCACCCCCTCTGACGTCCCGACAATGATTTTCGTTGATGGATTATTGTTATCCAGACATACATGGGTCTTTTGCACCCTACCATGATGCGTGCAAAGTCATATTTGATTTTTGAAGTCATATTGAAAATGAAAAATCCCTCTATACCCCCTCTGACGACCGAATAATGATTTCTGTTGATGGATTATTATTATTCAGATGGACATGGGTCTTTTGCACCCTACCATGATGTGTGCCAAGTCATATTTGATTTCTGAAGTCATTTTGAAAATGAAAAATCCCTCTGTACCCCCTTTGACGACCCGACAATGATTTTCGTTGATGGATTATTGTTATCCAGTCATACGTGGATCTTTTGCACCCTACCATGATGCGTGCCGTCATATTTGATTTCTGAAGTCATTTTGAAAATGAAAAATCCCTCTTACCCACTCTGAAGACCCGACAATGATTTCTGTTCAAGGATTATTGTTATCCAGACATACGTGGATATTTTGCACCCTACCATGATGCGTGCCAAGTCATATTTCATTTCTGAAGTTATTTTGAAAATGAGAAATCCCTCTATACCCCCTCTGACTATCCGACAATGATTTCTGTTGATGGATTATTGTTATTCAGGTACTTGAGTTATTGTTAGATTTCATATTTCTTTCCCTTTAATGATATTACATTCATCATTGCTTTGAATTCGAATGGTTTTCTAACAAAAAATTGCTTTCTAACAATTCACTCAATCCATCCAAATATGATAAATAATTCCTAATCTTTGATTCTTGCATCTTAACGTCGCCTAACGAAGTCAACCTGGGAGTAATGTGTTATTTGTGCTGGCGATCGACGTCTACCTTGCGGTGTTGCCAGATTAAAAAGCGTGGCTGGAAGAACCGTGGCTGTTTTCACACCCGTAAGGTGGGATACATAATCCCTCAGATTTTGTGAGGAAAGGGCAGCATGCTCTGGGTGTGTTGCACACCACAGAGCATGCATTCTCCCCATGTATCCTCTTCGGGCGGGCTCACTGCTCTAAAAGCAATGCAGACTGTCCCTTAGTTCATCCGTTCACTCAAAGCGTCCGTTGTCATTGCGGTTGTCATTGTTTGGCAGATCATCGTTTTGGGCCCCACCACCTTCCCTATGACCCCTTATTCGAAGGGGTCGGTTGTGGGGGCCACTTTCTCGTCCGTCTAGAACCGAGTAGTCGGGTGTACCAGGGGGTTGGCCTAGTATACACACGGCCGACATCAGAAGGAATGAGCATTCCCTCCAGGGTGCGCCATGGCTGCCGGTCCGGTTTTGCGCCGTTGGCTCAAGAAAGTGGGGTCGCAACTCACCAAGGCCTTGAATGGTGGTTGGCCCTCCCTGCTTATTTATTATTATTATTACTATTTATTTTTTTATTTTTTTTCCCAGACAGGCCCTGTCTCCGGAGCCCCGATACTTCCGGAGGGCGCGCTGGATCATTTATCCCAGTAACCACTAACCACGCCGTTGAGTAAGTGACTATTGGGTCCGAGAATCATGTGCTCTGAGCAGGCGAAGTGAACCAAGCCGGTATGATTTTTAAGTTTGAGAGCAGTGTGTCCATCATTCCACCAAGGACCCCTATTATCAGGGAATGAGTAGTTCCAATAGATTCGGTACTTCTCATTCTCCACAATGGACTCAATATCCCCCAGAGCATAAGGCAACACCGGTGTCTCGTCTAAGTAGTTAGTAATGAATAGAAGTGACTATAATTTTTGTCCAGTTCAATTATTTTACGCATTAAAATCGGAAAGAGAACACATACGTACTGACCGTTTATTTTTAATTGTTAATCCATTTTGGAAAGTAAGAAATCAATGGTTCAAAAACATACCTGTAGGACAAAACGAGATCGCGAAATATACTAAGAAACAAGCAAACCAGGTGGAATTATACGTTAAAAGAAACAAATGCCAAGCATTCATTGAAGACAACAACGGTGTCTTGGCAAAGAGCGGAGTTGCTGAGCCAGAACCTACTAAAATAACAGGACATGTCAATTCCATATCTATTGCGGGCTATCTACAGATAGATGAAGAAAACCATCAGGCTATCGTTGAAAAAATGCGTGGCAATGAAAATCTACAACCATGAGCACTAGGAGGAGGTTCGAGATCAACTTCAGTTACAAAAGAAAAATACAAACGTTTACAATATTACTTACAATAATAATAGTATAAACTAAAAATCCAAATAATTCGGAAATTTTTAAAGCACATGCTATTATTCCCGATAATTCATTCTAGTAACTTGCACATCGCGCAAGTCAAGAATAAAGACGTGTAAGATTTAGTATTCAATTTGGGCTTTTTAGATTTCAGTATGGGTATTATTACATATCCATATTGTTGAGAATTTCTTTTCTGTCCATATTTCATTGAAGAGTTTGAGAAGTCGGTTTTCATGAATATTACCGGAATGTTGTCGGGTGCAGGGCTTGTGTCGCGAAGAGAAAGTAATGTTTCTTCGTATTCTGTTTTAGTGAGGGGCAAATTCAGCATATGTTTTTCGTAATGGCAATTTTTCTCACATTCTGGTACTTCAACCGCCTGGCTGATGAATAGAGCTTCTCTATTACCTGAACTGGATCTATACCTGTAGGTCGGTTCTGGCTAACTCTTCCGCGATTTCGATATCGTCTGATAATAATGTTATCAGGCGTTCGTATTAGATTTATTTTATTGCAGGTGTTTGGCCCTGAGATTTTTTAAACATTTTTCCAGACCTCTGCCATAAGGTATTGGGCTATTTATTGTTGATATATATTTTTTTATTTATATTTAGCTCTTAGTTTGGTGAATTCGAAATGGTTTTCTAGGATTCAGTGTCTCCTGCATTTATTGAGGGCCCTTTTACTTGCTCTATTGAACAGTTCGCACTCTATGTTCCACCATGACAGTTACCTGTGGTATTTGATTTTTTGTGTTGTTTTATCGACAATTCGGCTGCTTCTTTGATAACACTTAAGAAGTTATGAAAATATTCGCCAAAGTTAGTGTAGATTTACAAAAGCTCATTATTGAGTCTATTATTATTTTTTCCAGTTTGCAGTTTTTATGTTCCATTTTGAAGAGTGTGAATAATTATTTGAAGTTATTTCCAGCGCCGTCGTACAAAAACTACTACCCAATCCACCACAGTTCAATGTCTAACACCACAGTTCAATGTCTAACTTTAAAAATTATGATAAACTCTTTGAGACTTGCTAATAAGCGATGGAGTATTTATGTTTGCAGATGATACATCTATAATAGTATCTAGTTCGGATATGAACGAATTATTTATGAAAACAAAATATGTTCCCCAATTCGATAAATGGTGCGAAAGAAAATCGTTTACTCTCAAACTATTCAAAAACCGTCGCTATTCAATTCACTAAATCGCTGATGACAGAAAGACTCGTAATTGAAGAGTTGCGTATCAATAATGAAACATTAGTCATTTCAAGAAAATTTCTTGGCACAATTATTGACAGTCATCTCAGATGTGAAGGATGTCAACACGATATGCTCTAAACTGAACAAACATTACTTCGCAATTAAAAATATATTGAGCTGTCTTGGCGAAGAAGGAATAATTTCTGTATATTATGCGCTAGTATATTCAACCATAAGTTACAATATTTTTTCCTATGGACTTGCTGTCCATAACAATAAAGTCTTCCTTGCGCAAAAAAGGACAATTCGTCTTATTTTTCAATTGGATTATCGAGAATCCAGCAAAGATTATATTAAACAGAAAACACTCTTGATTTTTACATGCTTTTATCTGTATAAACTTCTGCTACATATTTACATTCATAAGGAGAAACGAATTCAGACTGGAACTAGCTACCTACACTAGTTATAAAAGATCCCTACGATATGCAGGAACAATTTTTTTCAACATTTCACCAAAAGAATTGAAAAACCAGCCAAACTTGTTCAGATTGAAATCTGAGTTGAAGTCATTCTTTGTTATTGATGCATTTCACAATTTACAGGAATTCATAATATTTTGTCAGCGCCCTACTGTTTTATAGTTTCACATACTTGATTAGGGATGATGCTTTCAATACTGTGAGATAGTTTTGTATACATATAAATTTAACTGTTTTTATAGCTTCATTTACACAATTTGGTAATATTTATACAATGTGCTGTTCTTAGAGTCCTATTGATGTTTTTAAAACTGTAACATAGTTCTGAATATATATTTTTTTCTTATTTACTTATCTGTTCATTCAGTTCTGAACTTCAACATGTCCTAAGGTTGAAATGATGTTATGTGTTGTTTCATGACTTATCAATCCAATGTAATTTGGTATTTGATTAATAAAATAATCTATCTATTTACCTATCTATATATTTTTATTCAAGGCAAACAATAAGCACACACACACACACCAATGTATTATGCAAATATTAATTTCACAATGAAACAACAGAATACTTTATAGTATTTAAGTTATAAAACATTCAAAATTATTAAGAAGTCAGTCAGTCCCAGTCATAAAAAATACATTCAGACCTGTCGTGTTTCAATCCAATCCGCAATCGTCTTTAGGTGAATAGTGACATGTAGATATATTATAGGATTTCATCAGCAAAATGTTACTACTTTCTGAGCTCTACAAAATGAAAATAATGGCACCTATATAGTTACATAAAATTATCTAATCTATCTATCTATCTATATCTATCCATCTATATCTATCCATCTATATCTATCCATCTATATCTATCCATCTACAGTGTGTCCCGCTTTTCATGAATACACCCTAATATCTCAGTTATTAATAATGCGATTTTCTTGAAATTTTGGTGGTGATTATATGTTAGGTAAATGAAGTATTTTGGCATAGTGAACATTTTCATCGACCATAGGCGTGCGGTGTGGGGGGGTTAAAAAAATCTATTTTTTGGGAAAAGGATATTAGGGCTCATTTTAGATAACTTTTTTTATCAGAATTAGAATCAGCATCCCCAAAAACCCCCCAATCCATATTTTCGAAATCTCAAGAGCTGATATGAGGAGAAAAAAAAATAAATTCACTTTTTTCGTCAATGCACCCGAATATCTGTTATTAGCGATTTTCTTGAGATTTTGGTGGTGATTTTATGTTAGAAAAATAAAGCATTTGGCATAGTGATCATATTCATTCACCATTGGCGTGCGAAGTTGGAGAGAGAAAAAAAGGCATTTTTTGAGAAATGAACATTAATGCTTATTTAAGACAACTTTTCTTATCAAATTCGGAATCAGCATCCCCAAAAACCCTTTAATTCATATTTTCAACATCTCAAGAGCTGATATGAACAAAAAAAAAAAGTTTAAGTCTTTTTTTAATAAGTTCTTTATTTGTAACAGTGCTAACAAAATTACGAATTACTTTATTTCAGATTCTTGTGTTTTCAACATAACTACCTTCTTAAACAATACACTTTTCAACAATTCTTATTTCCTGACACGCTTGCCTAATTGCAAAGCAAAGTTTCTCTCTATTACGCGGCCGAGTAGCATACACTTTATTCTTCAAATGCCCCCACAGAAAAAAGTCACAAGGGGTAATATCTGGCGATCTAGGGGGCCATGTTTCCAAAGGAGAATTTCTACCTATCCACATCATAGGGAAAATTGCATTTAAAAAGTTCCGAACTATCCCAGAATTGTGTGCGGGGGCCCCATCTAATTGAAAGATTAAGTTTTGTCTTTGTGCTAATGGCAATTCCATGAGAAAATCATAGAGACCATTTTGTAAAAAATTTAGAAAATTTTGTCCGGTCAGGTTATCCAGGAAATAAGGGCCAACAATCCGTTCGTTGAATATGCCACACCACACGTAAACTTCTTCACTGTATTGGTTTTTACAATGAATTACCCAATTCGGATTTTCAGCTGCCCAAAACCTACAATTTTGACTAGACACCACACCGTTTGTTGTAAACGTTGCCTCGTCAGTAAACATCATGTTCTTCAGAAAAAGTCTGTCGTTGATACTTACCCTGCAACCATAAGCAAAATTCAAACCGTCGTTCAAAATCACCATTTAACAGAGTATGTAGAAATTTTGGTTTAAATGCCCTAATCCTGTTGCGTTTCAAACATCTCCATACTTTGTTTTTCGTTAAATTCATTGTCCTCGCAACTGCCCTTACAGTACCATTTGGGTTGTTTCGAAATTCTGCTAAGATTCGTTCGTCGTCTGGATAGTGTCTTTGATTTAAATTGTACCTCCCTGGTCTTATTTTGAAAACCGCTCCAGTCCTTGCGAACAATCTGTTGATTTTGGCAACGGTATCGTGAGAAATTGGTTCTCGATCATGATGCCTTCCATTGAATATTCCAGCAACTTGACGCGTAGATCTTTCATTATTACCAAATAAGCGGATAATCTCTACTTTTTCTCCAATTGTAAGAACTACTCTTCGGTTGTGTGCCATCTTATTAACAGTTAAGTAACACTGCTTGACTTATTGACATTTCGTACTGATTACCGATGTCAAACAAAAACTTTTGTTTCAAAGCACTCTTTCATTAATTTGCATGAAAACTCAAATCGGCAAGCCAACGGTAACAAAGTGTGCGTATCTTCGGAAATACCTAAATTGTAGTATAAGGGCAGTTGCAAACGATACAGAATATAAGGAAACGAAGGTGTTTGAAATTTAATATAGGATTAGGGCATTTGAAATAAAAAGTTAGAAATAAACAATCTATTGAAAAAAAGGGGAATTTAATTTTGTTTTCTAATCAAATTAGCTCTCGAGATTTCGAAAATATGAATTGAGGGGTTTTTGCGGTCGCTGATTCCAAATCTGATCAAAAAAATTGTCTAAAATGAGCCCCTTATATCCTTGGCGAAGAAGTGGAGATTATCCGATTATTTGGTAATAATGAAAGATCTACGCGTCAGGTTGCTGAAATATTCAATGGAAGGCATCATGATCGAGAACCAATTTCTCACGCCAAAATCAACAGATTGTTCGCAAAGACTAGAGCGGTTTTCAAGACAAGACCAGGGAGGTACAATTTAAATCAAAGACACTATCCGGACGACGAACATTTCGAATTTCGAAACAACCCAATTGGTAATGTAAGGGCAGTTGCGAGGACAATGAATTCAACGAAAAACAAAGTATAGAGATGTTTGAAACGCAACAGGAT